>JZKD02S1672957.1:831344-858874 GCA_000966675.3 Picea glauca | reverse complement strand
ACTTCTACTTCAGGGTGGCAGGACGGGGCAAGGACAGGTGGTTGTAGCCACCTTCCGGTTGTAGCCGGAGAACATAGGGGGTTGTAGCCTCCTTCTGGTCGTAGCCAGAGAATTGAGGAGTTGGATCTTCCCTCAGGTTGTAGCCTGAGAAACTAGTGGGTTGGAGCCTCCTTCCAGTTGTAGCTGGAAAAAAAAGGAAGTTGGTGCTTCCAATGAATGCAATTCATCAGACATATAAGAAAAAGTGTTCCGTGGTTTTCTCTCGATTTGGGTTTCCACGTAAAACACTAGTGTACTGTGTATGTGTATGTTTGTTCATTGCTTATTTACTCTGCAGTTATTGAATAATAATGCTTCATTGATATAACACTTGGATTATATGGTTAAAAATGATTAAATTGTTCTATCACTGATTCATCCCCTCTCAGTTATCCAATAATATCCTTTAAATATTTCCTCATCATCAACATTACTTTATAAATATTAAATTATTTTAATTATAACTTATTTTTTTATCATAAACATTATATATTTAATTACCTTACTTTATAAATATTATATTATTTTAATTATAACTTATTTTTTATCATAAACATTATATATTTAATTACCTTAAAATATTAAATTATTTTGATTCTAATATTTTAATCATTAGAACATTATATATTTAATTACCTTTAAATATTAAATTATTTTGATTCTAATATTTTAATCGTAAACGGTTATATTAGATGCTTAATGGGTATTGATTGTAAATCTTTATCATCCTAATTTTTAGCATCTCAAAATTAATCCGAGTGTCAACAATGATTATTTAAACAAATTAAATTATATTATTGTCGTACTACTCTAATAAATATTCCAACTATATTTTAATACTAATGAATGCATTTATATATAAAGATATTTCCACTTGTTATACCTGTCAATAGGCATGGTATATAGTGATGAGTTCACCATTGACTATATATTAATTCACTAGTTGACCAAAAATTAATATGACTTTCTAATGTAACACTTTAGAAATAGATTTTATTTATTTATTTCATTTATTAAATTTTTTTGTCAAGCTTTCATTGGCTACTCAAACCTACCTCTTATTGCCGAATTAATATGAATGCAGACATAAATTAATATGACTTTTTAATGTAACACTTTAACAATAGAATTTTTTTATTTATTAATTTTTTTTTTATCAAGATCTCATTGGCTATTCAAACCTACCTCTTGTTTTCCAAGCATGAGTTTTAAAGTTGAAAAGAAATTTCACGTAATTTATTTCAATTCATCGAACCTTTCACTCCAAGACTTTCTCCACATCTCCATCTATTGTCTTTTCATAAATATCTTTTGTGATCTTAAATAGAGTACGACTCATTGAATGACTATCTAGAGTGCATAGACAAGTGGCGGACTAGGACAAGTGTTGGTGACTTTTCTTTAAAGCTTGGCACTAAATACGATACATTTTTATACCTAGGGATAGATTAGCGTTGAATATATATTACTTTCCCCGTTGATCATAAACTTTTCATTCTTTTCCAAAGTATTACATTATAATTGTAATCTTTTTTGTTTTTTTAAATATTTAATTTTTTTTTATGTCTGATTGGTTCATAAGTTGAACTCTTATTCTAGCTTCTACAGTGGACATTTATGTCTCCATAAATTATGCACTTTATACACGTATATGCCAGTTGCCACTGATTTTGCTGGTTAAGTGGTTGCGGCAATGGTTAAATGCTTGTACGACGGTATAATAAGAGTAAATCTACCAAATGTGCGCCTTCTCCTCTCAATCAACTAAATCTGCTGTTGCCATGATTGCAGTTTTTATAAACACTCTGCAATATTTTAATGTTTAAAGAGAAGAGAGAGTTTCCAGGGAATTATCATATATATATATGTAAATATAATTTTTAAATATAATATTTTTATTTTATTTTTAAATATGATGTCTAAAAACAGTGCAGAGATAGATCAGGTCCATATCAATATAGGTTTTTAATTTCCTATATTAACATTAAAGTAAGAAAACAATTTAATCAGTAACATTTAAGATTGAGGTATGCTAATTGTTAATTTAATACATATTTTTATTTATAATATTTAATACATATATACATTCATTTTTCATTATACCTGTATAGAGGCAGGTATAAGCTGCCATGCAGCCTTGTTTAGAAGTATTTTAAAATTAAAATTGAATGCATTTATATATAAAGATATTTTATGGATCGGGATATGCTTGCATATTTTCGAACTCTACACGGTAACATTGGGGAATAAAAAAGTGAACAAGTACTTCCAAGTTCCAAAGATTAGTAGTGCCCAATCAATATTTTTGGGTACATCTAATTGAGCATATTGTCAGTGAGTAGTCCATTTTTTTTCTTTGAATATATCTCTCAGCGCGTCTGATTGATGGCGAAATTGTCTTCTATATGCAATGTATCCCTGTGCACGGGTAAAAGCTACAAATAATGTGCATGGATTCCAATTGTAGTGCAAATGCATTGTATCTTTGGACGGGTGACAGCTACATTTTGTTTTATCGCCAGGTGGGTGGGTGTTCAAATGAGTATAAACGAGGGGCGACTGTTTATATATATTTCCGCACGACAGAAGCATTTTACATTACCCTCGAATTTATCAGCCCTTTGAAACTCTTAACCAAGACCCTCCAAGCGATTTGTATCGATCTCATCGACCATCCGAAGCCTTCGCATTTCTGTTTCTACTTTTCATATGGCAATGGCTGCCTCCGCCTCCACCTCCACCTCCACCACTGCTGATTCCAACAACCGTTACATCTACGACGTCTTCATAAGCCATAGAGGGCCAGACGTGAAAAAGACCTTCGCCAGCCCTTTGTACCGTCGCCTTATTTCCTATGGGCTGCGAGTTTTTCTAGACTACCAGGAACTGTATGAGGGAGAATACTTGACTCCTCAAATAAAAGGCGCTATTAGAACCGCTTCCGTCCATGTTGCGATCTTTTCTCCCACATATGCGGATTCAAGTTGGTGTTTAGATGAGCTCCTGCTCCAATTGAGGTCGGGTGCTCCTATTATTCCAGTGTTTCACCATGTAAAGCCCGCTGATCTTCGGTCGAGAGAGCCCAAAGGAGTCTATGCTCGATCTCTACGCAACTTCTTAAAGAAGATAACGCATGACTCTCAATCGCGTTACAACTCCCAAACTATTCAGAACTGGAGAAATGCTCTTTCACGGGTTGCAGACATAAGTGGGTTTGATCTCGACACGTTTAACGGGTGAGGACTCCGACTCCGACTCCTCCTTTCCCTTCCCATTTTATTTTGTAGGTTGCAGACATAAGTGGGTTAGAACTGGAGAAGCACGGGCGACTCTTTCACCTTACCATTTTATTTTGAATACAGGATGCAAAATTTAAGGATGCATTTTATAATTATTACATCAATAGAGGTTCTAGATTATAATTTATTTAATATAGAAATGGTATGTGTGACTAAGATTGAACGAAAGGCGAATCTTTTGGTTTTCTCTCTTAAATAAAATGTTCGTTCTGATTACATAATGTTCTGAATTAATGAAACGTTACTTAAGGTTTAGTGGATGCTTTAGTACTAGCAGGCTTGCCTTTTCACTCTTGTCTACCTCCAAAAACGCCGCTTCCTTTCCTATGGCCACGTTTTCCTCGGGTATTTTCGTTTATCTTCATTCCCTAGTCTGGCCGTTTTAATTTACTTGGCATTGTCTGCTTCGCTTTTCAAATTAGCTGCAAGGCTCGAATCGCTGTATCGTTGCAGAATCATTAACTAGATCGCTGGATCGCTAGATGGCTGCATCTCTGCAGAATCATTAGCTGGATCGCTGCATCTCTGGATCGTTGTAAGAATTTTTTTATCGCGCAGTTATAATTCTAAGTAGAAATTTATAGCGCCACAACCAGTATCATGTTCTGTTCTGTAAGTGTAACAACGGAGCGTGCTATGGCTGGGATTTGTTCAGCAAGATTTGCATGTTGCAGATTAATGTTAGAGAGCTCTCCGATTTTTTCTGTAATTAGGCCTCACTGAGCCAGGACAGCTCAGGTACCTCATTTAACCCCAAAGTTTAATCGCTTGTTGCATTTATGCCTGATTCTCACCATTCAATTGCAGTGCATGAGGTGATTCATATACGTTGATTTGTTCATATTTGATCCACTTAACTCCCTCCACGACCCTATTCTGGCATTTGTTTTATCAATGGTATTACTCCATCCATTCTTTGCTTTCTCTGTTCAGTTTTACAAAGATAGAGAAATAATACTGTCGATTGAGATCTTGTCACACTGCCTTTCTCTTTAATCATTGATCACCGGTGATTTCTTAGAAATGATCGATAGCTTTAATCAGTGATATGGCTGTCCATCTGCAATTTTACCCCATTTCGTTTTGTTCGAGACTGTTTAAAAACTTGAGCGCTAACCAGTATCAAAGAGGAGCTTGAACTCCATACATAAATAGAACAACAGAGAAGAAGCAGAACAAACAGAAAGAGTATTGTATATCTGATCCAATGTCTAATTACAAAACACCCGTATATATAATACACTGGAAGGAGCCCAACATTCAAGATGGTGGTTGGCAGTTCACCTGTTTCAATAAATAGGTACATGAAACGCTACCTACTGTAGTGATTAGACAAATCTTCACAGTAATTAGATCAATGACCACTAATCTAAGAAAATTTAATACACGGTGTATGTACTGGGCAACTTAGGAAAATTTAATACACGTGTATGTACTGGGCAACTTAGGGAAGTATGGAAATGATATTAAATCTAAAAATGGGTCCCGTCTACTAGGCCTCCTAAGGTATCCAAATACAAAATGAACGCTAACAAATGACCAAAAAGAGGCACTTCGAAGGGAGTAACACAAACGCTGAAAGGCTTTGAAGCTGCTGAAACTGAAGAAGATGCCACAAAATGCATTGCAAGGCAAGAGTATGAGGCTTGAGGAGTTTGAAAGCTCCAATCAGAAAGTATGACCAAAAACTCTAAAAAAGAGGGCCAATTAACCTCAAAGAACATGGTTGAATTTTGAAGTGGAAGAGGATTGGTTGTAGAGGCATGGGAATGACAAACAATGAAAACCATCACATAAGTGCTTTATAAGAAGAACCAGAACAACGGCTTCAAACAAAAGAAAACACCATCAACCATCAAAAGAACAATGAGGCCTGTGGATGTTAAAAGCTCCACACAAGAAGTATTACCAAAACTCTAAAGAGGGCCATTTAACCCAAGGCTATCAACACCATCAAAGATCCACATAACAACTCCAAGAAACCACACAAGGCTAAGTAAAGCTGAGTTGTCAATCCATTATAGATGATCCACACCACCACTGTAAACATTCATGAGTGATCCAAGAAAAGCCCAGATAGTGAGCTCTAAGACACAACAACATTGTTGGATGGTGATTGAAGTAACCATTGCAGTGTAAAGAGAGCACAATGAGCCTAGCCACGAACCATTAACAAAGTGTTGAAGGTATCAAAGCCCACAATAGAGGCACGCAACCATGATGGGAGGAAGGGACCATGATATATACTAAGAGCAAAGCCCCAACCACAACAATCTAAAGATAAACGTTGCTCTCCCACGAAGCCAGCATGATTTTAGACCATACCTACTGGATATGAAGGCCACAATTTGCACAAAGGGGAAGAGAGCGGCAAGCAACAATGGTGAAATTGGAGCCCCTCGATCTGATTGAAGGTTGTGATCAAAGGAGTGAAGTCTTTGCTGGCATAAGATGTGTCAGGGGCCCCCACAGGAAATGATATAGACAAACCTTCAATCTTCATTGACGGGAAATGATATAGTAAATGAAAAATGCAAGCGACAATCCCAAAGTTGAAGCCTTTGCAGGCGTCACATTAGAGTGACGACCACCGATACCATGAAATTCTTCATACATAAGCACCCAAAACCCTGCAATGCTGGCCAGGGCCACAACAAGGGGAGAAAAAGATTTACCACCAGCAGTGTAACACCCCGGGTTTTGAACCCCCGTTTTAAATAATGTATTGTTACAATACTAAGAGGCCAGAGTGCCCAAACAATTATTAAAGGGCCAATGTGCCCAAGAAATGTAATGTTTGAATCATTATTAATAATAAACACATCGATGGGTGCTAGACGGATAAGGACTAGAGTTATAGGGGGCTATGGTTCCACAAGAGAGGGGGCTTGAGGGGCTAAATATTTATTCCTATGTTAATTACCCTTTTGTCTAAGGGAGGTGAACTTCTTGGGGAAGGCCAGGAGGTTCTTGATTCCCCATGAAAACACTTAAACCCATCCCTGGTCTGATTGTGGGGTTGGTTGTTGGCTCGTTCACTTCTTCATTCATCCCATTCTTTCCCTCACACACTTTTCATTCACTCACTTACTCACTCATTGATCCATCCTCATCTTCGTCTTGGCTTGGGGAAAGGGAAATGAACTGCTAAAGACTAGCCACGATAATGTTGGCTGTACTGGTCGCTGGTGAAATCCAACCATGACTTGAAGCCTGCATGTCTGAGATGCGTTGGCATGTGCCCTGTTTTGTTCATAGCTGTGAGTCCTGAGAGTTCCAGCATTGAGATTCTGGACCACCTGTGCTGGAGCCCTGGAAGGAGAATGACTACCTGAGGGACTGTGTGACAGAGAAGGGTGAAGGTCCATTCTCTTGGGTGGTGCAGGTTGGGAAGAAGAGAGCTGGGTACTTGGATTGTTGTGGGTGTTGGGAAGCCTGTGAGAGCTTGAGTGATGATTGGTTTGGGAAGCCAAGCAACACTTTGGAACCGTCCTTGTGGATTCATAGCCCTGGCTCGGGGGTGACATTGTTGTTGAGATTTGGAGCAGTAGTGTCTACGGTTGGGTGGACCATCCTTGGCCTGCAGCCAGTTGGTGTCTTCTTTTATAAATATAAGTGCTCTCTGTTGTGATATTATTATCTGTATATGAATGTATTTCGTTGTGTATTTTAATTATTGTTTAACTAAATCTTAGATTATGCATGCTTGTTGGATATTGTTGTGCATGTTGTTAAATATTTTATCTTATGCGTCCTTATTAATTAAAGAAGGTATCCGTAAGAGAACGAAGTCCAAGGGTGGGTTTGAAGGTAGCGTACCCCGACCTATGGGTGGCTGGGGATGTTACAAGAAGGGTGAAGATCGATCCGCCTTATTAGAAAAATAACCAGGAATATCACGACCACCAAAAATCCCAACTGGCAGCAGATCACCACAACTACGCTTGGTCAGAGCACAAAACTTGATAAGAAGGAATCTCTTATGAGTTACCATCTATCTAGTAAGCAACAATATTTCCATCATCCATCGTGGTATCATCATCCATGAGATCTTCTTTCGAGTCGAAATCGACCACGTCAACCTTTGGGCCAACGATTCTTTCATCATTTTCTGCAAAATGAAAGAAATTTGTAGTGGGCAATGGATATATAGGGAAAGTTGTATGCTTACAGGAAGGGCCTAAAAAATGAGAGAAAATAGATCCATATATATAACTCATCGTGCCACCATACACACTCCACTCAGAGAGAAGCCTCGTGAAGCCACAGGGAAAGGCACAACCACCAACGAAATCCGTTGAGTGCTTGGAAAACACAGGCTCAAGGCTACGGTACAGCCCCAAGCCAACACCAATTAAAAATAAAGGCGAAAATGATGGACAAAGCTCTACGTCCTACGCTCTGATACCATGTTTAAAAACCTGAGCACTAACCAGGATCAAAGAGGATCTTGAACTCCATACATAAACAGAACAACAGAGAAGAAGTAGAATAGACATAAAGACTATTGTATATCTGATCTAATGTCTAATTACAAGAACACCCATACATATAATATACTGGAAGGAGCCCAACATTAAAGACGGGTGGTTGGCAGTTTACCTGTTGCAATAAATAGGTGGATAAAAAACTTACCTACTGCAGTGATTAGTCATATCTTCACAGTAATTAGTAATTAGATCACTAACCACTGACCTAAGTAAAATTAACTACATGGTGTATGTACACCAATAGAGATATTGAAAAAACAATAATGTGTATTGAAAAAACAATAATGTGTATTTATCAATGATGTATATTTATATTCTTTGAACCTTTGCATGTCTATTTCTTAAACATGATCAACATATTCACATGCTTCCAAATTGATATCCATGATTTCCAATTCATAATTACACTTATATATGTCTAGATATAATATTCCACATGGAATGAACGATCCGACTTCCTAAGTATATTAACCTTCCCGTCATTGTATATCCTTAACAATCATTGGGGCAGAGAGCCATAATTTCAAATTTATCTTACATGTCAAATGAAAATTTGATGACGGATATTTGTTTTTTATGCTCGCCATTTTATGTTTTATATAGATTTATGAGTGTCAATTTTTTTTGTTGTTATATGCAAACTTGAGTAGGGCAGTTAATAATTTGTATCAAAAGCCACTTAATGGAAAAAATATCTAAAAATAAGTTACAGTATTATGTTTTGCATATTAACTTCTACCTACCTTCATCCCATCCTCATTTTATGTTTTTGCAACATTTTATGTTTTGCATATTAAATCCCCCATACCCCCGCCCTCATATATGAGGGTAGGGGTTGGGGGAGTTAATATGAAAAAACATAAAAAAAATTATATTTTTCATATTCACTCCCCCCACCTCCATCCCCACCAACATTTTATGTTTTGCATTTTAATTCCCTCCATTCCCCACCATGGAAGGAGTTAGTATGCAAAACATAAAATGTTGGTGGGGGTGGGTGTGGTGAATATGAAAAACATAAAATGTTTTATGTTTTATGTGGGAGTGGGAGGAGTTTTGCATATTAACTCCCTCCATCCCCCACCCTCATATATGGGGGTGGGGCTGGGGGTGGAGTGAGTTAAAATGAAAAACATAAACTCTCCCTACCGCCATTTTAACTCACCTCATATTAACTCTCCCCACCGCCATTGTTTTATGTTTTGCATATTAACTCACCCTATCGCGCCCTCATATATGAGGGTGAGGGTGGAGGATGGAGGGGGTTAATATGCAAAACATAAAATGTGGGCGTAGAGAGATTTAAAACAAATTTTTAATGGACCATTTTGTTTAAACAAATATTGCAAGCAATTCACTAAAGTTAATTTTAAGAATTCCCTCCATACACATAATATAATTACTATACAACTTAATTAATAAAACATAATATTAAGAACACTTAATGAAAAAAAAGTATTGCAAGCAACTCATTAAAGTTGATTTTTGAGAATTCCCTTACTGCACATAATATAATTACTATGCAACTTACTTAATGAAAAATAATATTAAGAATATTTAATCAAATTTTTTATTAAGAATACAATTATGACAATTCAAATGTAGTTTTTTTTTAGTTTTGTCACTTCAATGTTAAATATAATTAATACATGTTAAAATTAAGTGGATATGAAAAACATTTTTTAATGGATTATATTTTTTTTAATAATTTAAAAATATGTGACTAAATGTGTGGAATTGATTTTATATTTGGTTATTTGGTTTTAAGTGTTATCAGTAATCAATTTTAAATTTTAAATTTAGTGTTATTAGTAGTCAATTTTAAATTTATTTATTTTTAATGTAATCTTTATTTAATATGTTTTTATAGGTAGTTTAGATATAAAGGATCTTTAATATGTTTTTATAGGTAGTTTAGATATAAAGCATTTAAAATTTTTTGAAGTATATTAGTTATGTTCATATTCATTAGTAACTTTATTTAATATGTTTTTATAGGTAGTTTAGATATAAAGTATCTTTAATATGTTTTTATAGGTAGTTTAGATATAAAGTATGTAGAAATTTTTGAAGTATATTAGTTATATTCATATTCACTAATATATAGTAAATTTGGTTAGCATCAGCTTTGATAACATAAATTTCATTATTGATAATTTTTAATTAGTGGTAGGTTTATTTAGCAAATTTGGTTGGCATCAATATTGATAACATATTTCATCATTGATATTTTTTTTATTGATAACATATTTCAACATTGATATTTTTAATTAGTGGTAAGTTTATTTGTTTTAAGTTGCAAGATATTGAAAATAATTAAAAAAACTAAACAATAGGTATAATTTTTAGAAAAATTAAACAATCGTATAATCTTTAGAAAAAATTAAACAATAAATACAACCTTTAAATACTTAATCTTAATGAATAATTTTGATTGTACAATGTGTTGGAGATTGCAAATAATGCTATGTCATTTATAATTGTGCAATGTTTCTGGTCTCATTTGTGTTCTAGTCTTTAGTCTTTAGCTAAAGGATTGTGTCATTTTTGTTGAAACCATACTAACCAATTTCCCAATAATATAGGCAGATTTTAGGCTCTTTGAAACAAATCAACTAAAACTAGGATGAAACTAGGATGTGGTTAGGTGTACATTAATTGTAACTGTGGGAAAGATGTTTCGTGAATATTTCCCTTGTGAAATAGGATATGGTACATTAATTGTAACTGTGGGAAAGATGTTTCGTGAATATTTCCTTTATGAAAAGTTTTACCACTTAAAATACTATATTCAATTATGTGATTGTTGTTTTTCTTCGTTGTTTAATTTATCATTAATTTATCATTAATCTTGTCGAGTTTATACTTCCACTGCACAACAAATTGTACAAATTGTATGAGTTGAGATAAGCAAATTTTTGTGTAAGTTCAAGAGAACCATTGGGCAAGATCTCGCGTGTGAGAGCCCGTTCCTACAGAATCTGCACATGAAGATTCAAGCTCAGCGTTGGAAGCGCTCGATCTGTGTGCTAGAACGAATTCGTTATAGGGAGGGAGATATTTTTTGGCCTATCGCTCCCTGAACCTTGTTTATAGGGGCGATAATCGAACCCAAACTTACCCTTTGCATATTCCCGGATATCATCGCTTCATGTGTATTTCGAAAGGCACGATACCCATCGAATATGTATAGTTGAGAGGTATAAAGCATACATATTAGATTAAAATCCCTACATACTTTTATAAGAACATCCTCCACTTTTATAAAGCATACATATTAGATTAAAATCCCTACATACTTTTATAAGAACATCCTCCACTTTTATAAAGCATACACGGCGACCTTTTTTGTTTTATTATGCACATAAGACATAATATATGAAGGATCGATTTTATAAATGGGTGGAGGATGTTCTTATAAAAGTATTTAAAGTGGATGTTTTTTTATCAAAAGATTTTAAAAACTTACATATTAAATACATATGGTTTGTTTTTAAACTTATTAATTAATATTTTATAAGTTGAGATTCAACTTTGAAATATATAATATTGTTTTTTTACAATAAACAATTTGGTTTTATAAGTTGTAGTTTTTTGGGTGGTTTTGTGTTAATGAAAAAAGTACAAAGTTTGAAGTTTGAGGTGGATAAATTCAATAGCAAAAATAACTTTGACTATGGAAGCTTAAGATGCGAGATTTGTTCGTGCAACAAGGTTTGCAAAAGGCGTTGGAGAGAAAGACAAATAAACCAACAAGCATTACACACGAGGAGTGGGAAGATCTGGATGCAAGAGCTCTCAATACCATTCGTCTGTGTCTAGCAGATGAAGTTTTGTTTAATATCGTAAGGGAGGAAACAACAACAGACTTATGGACCAAGTTGGAAAGTCTTTATATGACAAAATCTTTGATGAACATAATCTACCTAAAGAGGCAGTTATACAGTTTGAGAATGAAAGAAGGTACAAAAATTGTAGACCATTTAAATACTTTCAATACTCTTACATGTTAGTTCACTAGTATGGAAGTAAAACTCAAAGATGAAGATAAGGCAATTACACTATTGTGTTCATTGTCTTAGTCTTGGGATCATTTAGTCACCTCTATTAGCTTTAGCTCGATAGATGTTCATGATTATGATACTATTGTGGGAGCTTTGTTGATTGAGGAAATGAGGAGAAAATTGAGTCAAGAAACCTCAACATCAGAAGAAATGGTGGCTAGACGTCGATCCAAAGAAAGATGATAGAATCAAAGAGGTACATACAAATCTAAGTCAAAAGGAAAGAAGGGTAAGCTAAAATGTTGGTACTATGACAAATTAGGGCATCTCAAGAAGGATTGTTGGAAAAGACAACAAACATCCAAAGAGGATTCCACAAAGGAAGCAAATGAAGGTAATTCAGTTGAAACAAGTTCAGGTGTGACTGATGAGGTATTATTTATTTGTGATGTTTCACAACATCATTAGCATTGGTTGTTAGACTATGGTGCATCCAATCATATGTGTATTCATAGAAATTGGTTCTCAACAAGTTACCAATATATAGATGATGGCGTTGTTCTTATGGGAAATGATATTTCTTGTAAAATTGTTGGGATTGGTAGCATTCGGGTTAAAATGTATGGTAGTACTCTAAGAACACTAATAGATGTGAGACATGTACCCGAACTTAGAAAGAACATAAAATCTTTGGGAGTTCTAGATTCTGGTGGATATAATTGTACATGTCAAGGTGGAGTACTAAAGGTGTCCAAAAGCATCTTAGTAGTCATAAAGGCTAAAAGAATCGGGAATCTTTATCAGCTAGAAGGAAGAACTGAATTAAATCAAGCAACGGTAGTATCTGAAAGTGCAAGTGACTCTACTCATTTATGGCATTAGTGTTTGGGTCATATGAGCGAGAAAGGGCTTAAGGTATTGGTAGACCGTAAGTTACTTCCAAGCTTAAAATCTCTGAATTTGAATTTCTGCAAGCATTGTGTTTATGGAAAACAGAGTAGACAGAAGATTAAAAAAGTAAGACATGTTTGTAAAGGTATCCTTGATTATATCCATTCGAACTTTTGGGGACCATCTCATAAAGTTTCTTTTGGAGGATAGTCATATTTTGTAACTTTTATAGATGATTACTCTAGAAAGGTGTGGATCTGTTTACTAAAAAGAAAAGTTGATGTATTTAATGCTTTTAATCAATTTAGAGCTTTGGTTGAAAAAAATACTTGCAGGTCAATGAAATGTTTAAGAACATATAATAGAGGTGAGCTTAAATCTGTTGGGTCTCTTTTTTGACATCCACAATTACCTTAATTTTGCGCCTTATATTGATTAAGTTTCCCTAAAACTATCAGTAATCCATTTATTTTGCTCGATGATACACCCATTTGAATGTTCCTTGGTGTAAATAAGGTAATAAACATTTAAACCTATGATTTGCATGGTTTGTTGATAGTTAGAACATTTATCTATATGCTTTATTCCATATAACAACATTGTTGCGGAAATCGTAGTAAGACATGTCATCCGGTACTAGCAAGACAAGGCATTCTGTACTCACACTCCATGTCATCTGGTACTTGCAATTCGGATCATCTGGTACCAAAATGTTTCAGAAACCGTTCGGTACTAGAGTGTTCCAGAAACCGTCTGGTACCAGAACGTTCCAGGTAATCTGGTACCTGCGTCAACAACCATTCGGTACCAAAATCTGAAAATCTGAATGAAATCAACTGAATGGATATTTCGATGAGTTCAAGGAGTCAGTTGGTGAATGATATCGCCTATTTTGAGTCCATACGATATTCTTCCATCCTCACGCACTTCGTTTCATGAGGATGAAGTAACTTTCAAAACAAGGAAATCATGTATTAGACTTGATACATTTATTTTGACATTATCCATTACCTTGATTCCATTAGGTTGTTTCTCTTATAAAGAGGGTCTGTAGGTGACTGAAGGGAGGGTCAAATTATGTTATGTTGAAGTATTGGTTTATGAACACATCTTTTCTATAAACTTATTTGCTGGAGATTAATATGAAGTGGAATTCGCTGATCCTGCTCGTTCTTTAAGTTTATTATCCCGTGAGTTCTTTTAAGCTTCCTTGTTGGCATCGACAAGGGCCCACCAATCAAACTTGGTGACCTTACTATAAAATTGTACAGCATTGATCTGGTTCATGTGTTGGCGTGGTGTGATCTGGTACTGGTTTATGATCATCTTAAACTAAGTTTTTGTTCATCATGTACTTAGCATAATTCAATTTATGGTTCGAATTGGATGTGAATTGATGTATGATGAGTGTGGTGCACCAAAAATGTAGGTGTTTTATCCAGTTTACTCTCAACAATATGTAATGATTAATTAGTTACATTTTTGAAGCATGATTTCTGAACCTGTCAGTCATCCTGAATTGCAAAAGTGTGTTAGTACCATAGTACTTTGAGAAACCATCTTTTGCATTACATGAGCTGATAAATGTATTTCTGCTACTGGTCTATTAAACTGGACAGTTCTTTCAAAGTTGCAATATTTTTAGAATGTGTTTGAGTTTATTTGTATGCTACATTTGATTGAGTGTGGAGAAGTGGATAAACATTAATAGAGGATCCAACATTGCAGGAAAATGATAAGATTCCCTCCTTTATGTTTCATGAGCCAGTAAGTGGGAAACTTTCTTTTTTGTATCAGAAATTTGTTGAATTCCACAAGTGTGTTATCTATCAAGTTTTTTTTTTTGAATGGTAAGATTTAGTTTAATATAGAAGGATTTTCGTTCCTTTAGATAGAAGGATTTTTGTTCCTTTGAAAGTTTGATTAATCTTTGGGTTAAAATAAAGCTTAAGATCTAGGAGTAATATTCACTATGTTTATTAGTCAGATTAAAATCACATGTTTCCGACACATATAGTGTAGAAACTCTATTGATTACAAATCATGGTTGACATATTAATGATTGGCAATATATTCTACATATAATTGCACCAACATTTTGGCGTCGTTGCCGGGGAGTTGTAAACCGTAATAGGTAAGTATTTGAGTTAGATTGCTCTAATGGTTTTGGATTGGTTTTAAGGACGACCTAAGGGTGGAGAGAAGACGATAAGACAATAGGTAAGAACCTGCGCATCCACTTTGGTGGGGTCACTCCAAAGCTAGGTTGTCCTCTTCCCTTTAGTAGTTAGAATTTGTGTTGTATTAGCATAAGATATTTGTCTTTTATATGAGCAGACTTAGGGATAGTAAAGGTACATTTATTGCAACAAAAATTCCAGAAAATTTATATGGTCCAAGAAAAATCCCTTCCATTAATTTTGTTGATTGCTATGTAGGAAAAATTCTTAGAGGAGAAAGTCCAGAAGAAGTAATTGAAGATATAGTAAAAGACCCTGAAGCTGAAGCTACTATGCAATTTGGGAACATATCACAACAAGTAGCAGGAGAAGCAGTGGCGACCCAATCAGAAGAGGAAATTAGAAAGGAACCAAAGATAGTGGTAGAAGAGGTTGAATTTGCAGTTGGAGTGGTACATAAAATATTGGAAAACTTAAATATCCCAACTAATCCAGTGGTTGAACCATCACCTAGTGGGGAAACATCACCTGCAACCTATAAAGTATCGTTCAGAAATATGGCAGATGAAGAAGGAAATGAAAAAACCGAGACAGAGACATTTGGATTTCCAATACTAGACATTACTAGAAATGTCATTGTGAAAAATATTTCGTTATCATCACTGCCTCACTTTCATGGTATGTCATATGAGGACCCTGATTCATTTCTATTTGAGTTTGATATATTATGGCTAATATATTATGCAGAAGCTATATTTACACAGACAATGTTAAAAAATTGAAATTGTTTCCAGCCACATTAAAAGACTTAGCACTAAGATGGTTCATGAGTTTAGGGGAACATGGTATTTTATCTTGGGATGGCATGAAGGCAACTTTTCTCCAAAAATATCAGGATTATTGTATACTTAGATATTATAGGAATGACATATTCAAGATGCAACAATCTGAGGAGGAAATCCTAGAGGATTACTTATAAATATTACTCTATAACTACCAAAAGACCGAACAATTTTCCCTTGACACAACCACGATTATGACTATTTTTTTGAAAGGTGTTAGGGATGAATGTATAGAAGTGTTGAACCTCATGAGCTCCGGGGATGTATACCAAAAACCATTTGTTGATATTGCAGAATATTGTAAAAAGTACTCCCATAACCAATCCAAAACTGTGAAAAGTCTAAGGGACCCTATAACCAAAATTGCCAAACCTGCCACAGAAGGTGTCACAAGAATGGAACTGGGAAATCTGCTAGAGAAATTAAAAAAAAAAATCCTAAATACAATCAACACCCAATTGGATACACTTAAAATTAAAAGGAAACAAGAGGAAGAGAATGCTTCCTTGGCCATTTTCTCTTCTTGTTGTAGGAAAAGACATCCTAAGAAGGAGTGCCTTGTTAATGTCATAGAAGTTTGCGGAATTTGTACGGAGGATCCTCCTACTGAAATATGTCCTTCACTGCTTGGACTTCGGGCTATCTATAAGGGAGGACTAGAACCCCAAGACACATTATACCCCCCTAAGAGACCGTGGAGGCAACAAAATCCTAACATTGTCCCAGATCCCTCCATGCAATACCCACAACAACAATGGGTCCCTTCAATGCCTTACTCCCTGTGGAAACCTCAACGACCCCAAGGCCATCCTTGGAAACAGGGATGGAGGGGAATTGCCTATGTAAATTCCTCTTTGAAACCACCATCCTTTCCTACATACCCACAATATCTTTCTAATATCTCTTAGTTGTTGCTAGGATTTAATCCACCTTCACTACCTTCACCTCCTCAACTACAACAACAACTTACATTTCCCATGAATTCAAACCAACATCAACCAATGCAAGCTCCACTTAATCCAAATCCTCCTCGTCCTACTCCAATTCTAGAACAACCCATTGCAAACCCTAATAATATACCTACTCAATCTGTACACAATATGGAATTGCAGACCTTCCCGACTTATGTCATTACCTCGGCTCCATTAAATGAAATCCAACTAAGATCCGGGAAGGCTCTAAATAAAACAAATTCTACAGTGGATATCCAAGAAGAACAATAAGAAAATCAACTAGATGAAGATGAAAACACTCCTGTTGAAGAGGAAATTCTTCTTGACATTCCAGCCAGTCCTACCTCACAACCTGAACTACCTCAGGAAACTAACTGTCCATCTTATCTAGAAAGGTTGCTTGTAAAGAAGCCCGAGGTTCCTTTAGGACACAATTTAGAAGATAAATTAAGAAATATCTGTATAAATATTCCCTTGGTACATGCATGGGACTATTTTGACATGAAAGGAATTCACCCGGATACTTCTATCCATTACATCTAAACCAATGATCAAATCAGACCTGTTAGGCAACCTCAAAGGAGGATGAATCCATCCTTGAAGGATATAGTGAAAGAAGAGCTCCAAAAGCTCCTAAATGTCAATTTTATCTATCCCATTTCAAATAGTAAGTGGGTATCTCCATTAGTCATCGTTCCTATGAAAAATGGCAAGTGGAGAATTTATGTGGATTTTAGAGAGCTAAATAAGGATACTTTTAGAGACTACTTTCCTTTACCTTTTATAGACCGAGTGTTGGACACTTTGTCTAGGAAAAAATACTTTTCCTTCTTGGATGGGTTCAGTGGTTATAACTAGATCCAAATTGAACCATAGGATCAGGAGAAGACCACTTTTACTTGCACCTGGGGTACTTATGCTTATAGGGTCCTTCCCTTTGGGCTATGTAATTCCCCTACCACCTTTCAACGGGCTGTCTTGGCCATATTTTCTGATTTAACCCATTATTGTGTGGAGGTCTACATTGATGACTTTATAGTATATGGGGATGATTTTCAGTAAGCCTTAGACAACCTAAAGAAATTATTGATCATATGTAGAGAAACTAACCCTTTCCTCAACCATGAAAAATCCAAAATGATGTTCAATGAGGGGATTATTTTCGGTCTTCATATTTATGGTACCGGAATAAGGGTAGATTCTGCTAAAATTGAAATCATTTCTTGAATCAAAATCCCTAGTTCCCCAAAATAGGTTAGAAGCTTCTTAGGGCATGCTGGGTACTATAGAAGATTTATTCAAAATTTTACAAACCTAGCTGCCCCACTGTTCAAACTATTAGCAAAGGATGTTGAATTCCATTGGGATCCTCAATGTCAAATTGCTTTTGAAATTTTAAAACATAAGCTTTCAACTGCTCCCACTCTAAGAGGGCCAAATTGGTCCCTCCCTTTCCATATTTGCATTGATGCCTCAGATATAGCTCTGGGTGTTGTTTTGGGCCAAAGATAAAATCAAGTTCCCTATGCTATCTATTTTGTCAGCAAAAACCTCTCTCCTGCTGAGATGAACTATAAAGTTACTGAAAAACAATTCTTGGCAATAGTTCATGCCATTAACAAATTCCAACATTATATCACTGGGTATGAAGTTTTTGTACACACTGATCAGTCATCTATTATATTTTTAATGAATAAACCTGTCACAAATGCTAGTGTTGGCGACGGAAGTCACTTCTGGATTACTAGCAGGAGCAGAGCCCGACGCCCATCAATTTTATGTCACGATTGGTTTATAGATGGGGTGACCGAATGGAAGCCAACTCAAAATGATATCATTCCAACTCCAAACTAGGCCAGGCATGCATAGGTGAGTGAGGTCTTATATAAACTTCAGACAGTGAGTTGTAGTAAAGGGTGAATAGGTGGAAGACTTACATGGAAAGAGTGCGAAGGTTTATTACAAACGACAGGTTCCTAACAGACTGTAGAAGAAGGCATCCAAATGCAAGGTCTTCTTGCACTTAAATACAGAAAACCAGAGAATACAATAATGCAACAATAAATCATTTATCATAACAGAACTGCAATAATTCGCGCGACTCAGTCAATCATGAACTCTCTAAGCATGAGACGAAAATTAGATGGAGTGAGAAAAACTGTCTGTTATAAAACAAGATATCTCAAATACAAATGCATATCCAACAAACTAGGATGTCTGTTAAACTTTACAGTAGGGAGCTCTGCTCTACCATCGATGCTTACAAAAATGGCAAAAATGCCTACATATACTCCTCCCTTACTTTCGTCCAGTGGAGGCGTCTCAAAACTTTCAAAGGGTGATGTCTCCTCAATCAAGTTTGTCCTTTGTTCCCCTGTAATACACCTCTTTAATTCAGCATGGCTCACGCTAGGGTGGTAGCTAAGCCCTTTGAATGTTGAATTGGCGTGTGCAGGTTCCTCTGGCGGCTTGAAGACTCGGCGTGGCTTCTCTGAGGAGAAATGGTACAGGGGACCCTCCCGGGCAGACTTTCGGCTAGGACCTCCATACTCTGCAATAAATAAGCGAGGTGAGGTTTGAGCCACCCTCTCTTTTCTTCATTAATCTCCAACAGGTATTGAGATTTAGCTCACGTCGAATCGGCATCTGGTACATCACTGTGTCGTCCCTCTGCGATTTAGTCCGACGTTTTGGGGCCCGAGTGGCCAAATGACAACATAAACACCCCTTCCCCATGCCTCCTTCTTGATGACCAGGCGCCAAAACCATAGGCCCGATTCTGGGCGCCATCAGAAATTCGGGGTTCGGGATCTTCCCGTCGGGAAATCGGCACTTGTGCTGTTGTGATCCACTGTCCTCACGGATCCTCGACTCCTGATATGTCGATGCCACTTGACGTTGACTCCCTGCGAGGGTTGACCTTCCAACATCTGTCCTCCACTACGACCCTTAACCCTGTCGGAAAATCGCGTATCGGGATATCGCGATTCCCATTGTCATGTGCATGGGACTTTCAATTCCCCGATCCCCGACTCCACCGGATCTCCTGACACGTGTCCCTACAGATGGACGGTTTTGATCCTGTCGGGAGATCGCGGATCGCGATTCTTACAGGCGAGAGTTTCTTGTCTCCGGGAACTCCGATGCTCCAATATCCCGATGACCTCCCCCGGGACTCCTCCTCTGCACACTAGGGCTTAAACCTTACGCAACTCCTCAATATCTAACGGCTGACGGGATTTCGTCGATCTTCTCTGGAAGACCCTGACCGTCGATTTCTCCTTCCTGGGTACGCCTAATCCCGAGACAAGAAATATCGCTAACAGCTAGAGTTACTAGATGGTGGTCACTTTTACAAGAATTCAACATTACTATTATAGATAGATCAGGGAGAAATAATCTTGTTGCTTATTTTTTGTCCAGACATGCATACAGGAGAAAATACACTAGTCAATGATAATTTTTCCTGTTGAAAACTTGTTTTCTATTTCTACTTACACTCCTTGGTATGCAGATGTGGCCAACTATCTAGTAATAGGAAAATTCCCTCAAAATCTATCCTCCTAGGAAAATCAAAGGATCATACAACTAAGTGCTAATTACATGTGGCGTGATCACTGTTTATACCGCACTGGGCCTGATTTGGTGATTAGAAGGTGTGTGAGGGAAGATGAAATGCATGACATCCTTAAAGATTTCCATGATGGGCCATGTAATGTTCCCAACCAAATATGATGTAAAAATTAGGTATCTGTGGTTGAGGAATTTCGTCAAACACTTGGCATATAAGCTCCCAACTTCCTTGAAATCACTTCAACACTTTTTGTCCCAATTAACTCAAGTTTAAGGGATAAATTTTATGTCAGACACATCACATGAAACACCTAAAACCCTTCCTAATGAGTGGTTGTTCTGAATTTGTGTTGGTTTTTATGTTTATTTGCAATGACTGGTTGAGGTGTTTTGTCAAACACTTTGCGTGCAGTGGATGTAGCATTCATTTAAGTGTATTTTCTGATGTATATGGCGCATTTTTCTTCATGCGATATATAAGGAAAACGCATGCAATGATAACCAAATAAACCAGAAGCTAATAGCTATTAAAAACTGTAAGATAGTACCTCAAATCCTTGCTTTATTTAATATGCACTTGGCTGTCCAACACACAGTAATTTCCATATCTGATCCAAGGAATATAACAACTAAAAAATAGGGTTGTAATGACCTCAAAATGAAAGGAAATATCAACAGTAATCCACCTTATGGATCCCTTAATGATGGCTACCCAAAATGCCCGATATAATTCTCCAAAATCAATTCTACCATGCCAAGAAATGTGCCCTCATGCTGAAATTCGCCTTGTTGAAATATGCACAATAAAAGTTAGTGTAAAGCCTTTAGTAAATGGCTACAACTTATAAATATGATGATGGTTAACTCATATGTGAAGATACCCTGGCTGTAGATGACAAATCTTCTCACAAATAATGGGATCTCAAACCCCCAATGCACCCTCCTTCATGAAATTCTCCCAGCCATCAAAATAAATAAGTATGGAGGTTGTAAACCACCCACAAGTGCCAAAAGGTTCGCCCTGATGATTGCCAAGAGTCCCTAATCGATATCTGGTCCAAACCCAACCTCCTAAGACCAAATCAAATCTCCCTTGGCTGAGTGGTGCACCCTCTTTGCAAAAAACCCTCTATGATGCGTCTTTCTTCACAAAATGATGGATGCAGTAGTTTTGAACTTATGTAGAATGGTGGGGGATGAATCTTTCACCTCCTTGGCCAAGCTTGGATCAAGAACAGGAGAATATTTCACTCCCTTATTGATCTCTAGGGTTTATTCAGTCAAAACCCTCAAAACCTGCAAGTACCATGGGTTTTCTAGCTAAGAAGCCAGTCATCAAAATATCAATGAACATAATGAGAGAATAGAAGCCCCTATCTCTCTTTTATACCCCTATTCATATTTTCTCTCTAAGTGACTTTTAATTTACTTTTAATATTTCTTCATAAAATCACTTTATTAATTAATTAACTTTTTTCCTCTTAAAAGTGATTAATTTTCCCTTGTGGCTTCTTCGACCATTCAAAGTCACTTTTCATCATCTTATCATGTAGATATTGTCCTCCCGATTTTTATGAGCTATTACACTAAGGGGTTTCTTTAAGTATTATGCCCAAAATTGTTAGGGACCTAACCCCTCACGTAGGTAGAACAATATATTCGGATGTAATAAAGGTCAATATTAATAAGGCCTTGCAATAAGGTAGAATAAGTCGAATGTAAGAAAACCTAATAGAAGCTTCCACTTCTAGAAGGATCTTCCTCTAGATGGTTCTTTTGATAGACATATTTAGTATAAATAGGAGTCGAGGGTATGAGAACCCTAGCTTGGATATTATTGTAATAGAGCTCTGCTCAACTGGAGGTTGCCCCCTTGAAGAGGCAAGTGAACATTGTTCTCATAATCAAAGTGCTCTTTCTGGTATTATTCTAATATAATTTCAGTGTTATTGTGGTATTGTTATGGTTATATTATTGTTTATTTTCCATTTCTAGCATTTTATTTCTGTTCTGCATACTTTTTATATCTGAAATATTACAAGTGGTATCAGAGCACTTTCCTCAACAAAAAATTATGGGTTAATTTTTTTCAGGGTAGAGACATATTCCAACGTCTTTAAGCTACAGAGATCTGTCGTTACGTGCATAAACTCATGGCCGAGGGATTCATACATATAGGAAATACAAGTGGTACTTAAACGCACATTTGTTGGCCACCCTTGTAACCCCTGTTGGTACCCCTTCGAGTGGTAGCACATCAGACAACGCCTATATACGAATTGACCTAGATTTCCTGAAGCTCTCTTTAGATAAACTGATCGACCACTTGACTGCTATAGTGTCACCAAGAACAACACTCGGGAAGATACTCTCTAGTACATGGGTAGTCCGGTAGTACGACTAAGGGCATGGTATAGCCTCCTTAGTTTGTGCCTTGAGATATTGGGCCGAGTACTACTGTTGGACCCTGCACATATATCAGAGAGCTATAGCACAGGGCAATCCCTTTTCTGTAGAACCCTTGAATACCTAACCCTTGGAAACAAAAACACAATATAAAACAGACAAGATCTATTGCCGCGCAACTGTGTTCAAGTTGCCAAATCACTACACATTTCTTCCTGGTTAAGCATTTGGGCTTTTCATCATTGCAGTATTCTTCGGACCAGAGTATAACTCCGTAGGTGTAAAAAAGGTCTGGAATTTTTTGCACCATTATTTGAGACCTATTCCATTGGATTTATCTCTTCGCCCTTATCTCATTCATACCTATCATTTTTCAGTAAATTTTTTGACCCCACCAGCCCCTTTTCGGTTCCCTTTTCATCATGGCCCATACCCATAACCAAGACTTGGAAGGTCGCTTCAATACCTTGCAATCTAATTTCACAGAGCTCCAACAAGAAGTGAGACAACTTAGTGCCAATATTTCCACCATCAATCAAAACATCCATTCCTCCATCGTCGCATCAATCACCGAACTCAAAGAAGAACTCAAATAAGACATGACTACCTAGCTTGAATTTGTCATTTCGATGATTTGTACCAAGCTGCATATCCCTGCAAATCCCCCTTTATCTGACCCACCTTTGCATACCGAAGCTGAAACTTCCTCACATTCCCATAATTTTCAGCCCCATCACTTTCAACATGACCTATCCCTTCCACGGGTGGATGTGACCAAATTTGATGGCTCAGATCCCACTAGTTGGGTAACTCAAATGGAACAGTATTTATCTTTGTATGACATTACAGATGATTTGGCCAAACTCTGGTATGGTGTTCTCCATCTAGATCAAGAACGTTGGCAATGGAGAAAAACTGTCCGTCAAGGGTATGTTGCTTGGACACACTTTGTGGCAGAGCTTTATGAACGCTTTGAAAATGACACCGACCATTTAGGTCGTTTGAAAAAGTTGAAACAATCTGGAACAATAGAAGACTTTATAGCTTCTTTTGAACGACTGACTTTTCGTACAGAGGGCATGTCTGATGCTTTTTTTCGAGAATGTTTTATCAGTGACCTCAAGGATGAGATTCGTGCCCATGTCCTCGTGGCTCAGCCTCAGAGTTGGGTGGAGGCTACTAAAAGAGTTAAGGAAGCACAACAGTTTGTCTCTTCTCAAAACATGAAACCCTCCTTTAATCCTCACACTAAACCAACAAATACCGCTACTCCTTCTGCTCCACTAAAGATCCAAAAATTGATTAGGGCTGAAAAGGTTGAATGCCAAATCAAAGGCCTTTGTTATAATTATGATGAAAAATATTTTTCGGGCCACAAGTGTAAGGAAAAAAAGCTTTTTATGGCCATCTCGGAGGATATTTCAAAAGAGGGTGTTGAAACTCCCCTTGTGTCCAAGTCACCTGAACCCATTGACATAACCCCTCTCTCAGACCCTCCCGAAGTAGAATCAGTCATTTCCCTAAATTCTCTCTCTGGCTTCTCTGCTCCCCAAACCCTCAAGCTAATTGGTTACATCAAGCATAGGAAGGTCATCATTCTTGTTGATAGTGGAAGCACCCATAATTTTATTCATCGATGCATTGCCCAAGAAACTCATTGCTATGTCCATGCATTCAATAATTTCCAAATCATGATTGCCAATGGAGGCTCCATGAAATGTGGAGGGCATTGTGAAAATGTGCGTCTCCAAATTAGTGACTACCACCTGAAATCTCATATGTTTGCTATCGACATGGGCGGTTGTGACATTGTGTTGGGTGCAGACTGGATAAGGACTTTGGGTCCCATTCTCATGGATTTTAAGGAATTAACCATGCAATTCGACCAGGAGGGCCAACAATATAAGTTCCAAGGCATCATCGCCGGTTCACCTGAGATCATTAGTTCCCATCGCATGGAAAAGCTTCTCCAAAAAGGTCATTCTAGTGTTATTGCCCAACTCCATGCCATACAAACAACTGAGACACCCTCTTTGCTGCAATACCTCCAATCCATCCTCTCTAAATATCAAGTGGTCTTTTTCACTCCCCATGGATTTCCTCCTTCCTGTGGTGTTCATGATCATTCCATTCCCCTTGTACCAGGAATCCTTCCTCCCAATATCCGTCCCTATTGTCACCCCTTTTCCCAAAAAAATGAAATTGATAAAATGGTTCAAGAACTGCTTAACGCAGGCATTATCCGCCCTAGTACGAGCCCCTACTCTTCTCTTGTGGTCATGGTCCTAAAAAAAGAAGGTTCTTGGTGCATGTGTCCCGACTTCCGCACCCTGAACAAACTCACCATTAAAGACAAATTTCTCATTCCTGTCATTGATGACCTCTTGGATGAATTGAGTGGTGCCCAATTTTTTGCTAAACTTGATCTTCGTTCTGGCTACCACCAGATCTGTATGAAAGAGACAAACATTCCTAAGACTACCTTTAGAACTCATGGGGGCCACTATGAGTTTTTGGTCATACCCTTTGGCTTGTGTAATTCCCCCTCCACCTTCCAAAGCCTCATGAATCATGTCTTCCATCTCTTTCTCTGTCATTTTGTCTTAGTTTTATTTGATGATATCCTCATCTACAACAAAACCTGGACATACCATCTTGCTCATGTGGATCGAGTTTTCCATATACTCTCTCAGCACCAAATTTTCCTAAAACAATCTAAATGTGATTTTGGCACTTCGGAAGTCGAGTACTTGGGTCATCTTGTTGGAAATGATGACGTCAGGGTGGATCCTAAAAAGATTCAATCTATGCAAGACTGGCCTCACCCAAAGACACTCAAAATCTTGCGTGGATTTCTGGGATTAACATGTTATTAGAATTATGGAAAGATTGCGGCACCTCTCACTACACTCTTTAAAAATAATTCTTTCACTTGGACTCCAACAGTTGCTTCGGCTTTTCAAACCTTGAAGATGGCCATGTGCACCACTCTAGTCTTGGCCCTTCCTGATTTCACAAAGACCTTTGTCCTGGAATGTGATGCTTCAGGGAAAGGAATTGGCGTGTCCTTATGTAAGAGGGCCGGCCTTTGGCCTTTACCAACAAACAACTGTCTGAATGAAATTTGGGCAAATCAATCTATGAAAAGGAAATGTTGGCTATTCTGCATGTGTTGATTTGTGGCACCCTTATTTATTGGGGCAACACTTCCAAACTAAGACATATCATCAAAGCCTCAAGCATTTTCTAGAACAACGCATTTCCTCCCCAAAGCGACAAAAATGGGTGACTAAGCTCTTTGGATATGATTATGAGATCATTTACAAGAAAGGCAAAGACAATGTGGTTGCGGATGCACTTTCCGGAAAATATGAAGATGAAGGATCCCTTTTTTCTCTCTCCTTCATTGTACCAGATTGGCTCCAATTTGTTCGCCAGGAATGGCTACACGATCCCAAAAGTTTGTGTCTGATACAACAATTGCAGTGCAATTCTCTAGTTTCCCCAGGGTACTCTTGGCTCCATGATGAGCTCCGATACAAAGGCCGTTTGTATTTAAGCAAACATTCAAAACTTAAATCCACGATACTTTCTGAGCTTCATGATACACCCACATTTGGGCACTCTGGGTTTACCAAAACCTATTTTTAAACCATAGTTTTTGTTGCAAATTTCTTTCAAGCATGATGCAATTTAATGGCAGAGATGATGGCCCTAGTATTGAAGAATATATCAAAAGTATAAAGTCATCACGGGGATACCTATGGCGACATGGTCTATGGACAAATTTAATGGATGATACTATTAAATGGTGATTTGAAGCTACACCTGAAGATATTTCTGCACTTTCAGATAAATAATAAGAAAAATTATTTTTAGACAAGTGGTGTCGTTCCAAGAGTAAGGATAAATAATGCCCCAAGGGTTTATTTTCATGTAGAAAATCTATATTACAGGTTCATGGTTGTATTCATAAAGAAAATGTCATTGTTTCTATTAACTCTAGTTGCCAACAAAATTTCATCAATGTTCAGTTGGTTAATAGATTGCAAGTTCCTGCAAAGAATATTCAAAGCACATAGGTTGAGAGTAAAAATCTTCAAATTTTTAAATATTTGAAGCTAAGTATGGATTAATATGTGTTGCATTCAGACTTTTATGCTATAGATATGGGTGGCATGGATATGCTTTTTGGGATATCCTTGGATGGATTCAGTTGGTACAGTTAATTTGAATGTGCAAAATAAGTTTTTGAAGCTTTGGTACAAGAAAAATAAAATTACATTGCAGAATGTTTCTCTTAGTAAGACTAAAAGGCCCATGAAAGAAATCACAATAGTTATTGCATGAGTTTGAAGATGAATTAGAGGCGAGTCTATAGAAGTAGATGAAGTAAAGCCACATATGAAAAAATTAAAGAAGCTAAGGAGGCCATTGACTCAAAGGAACAAGAAGTTGCGGATCTGAAGAAAATGGAACCAATTTCCACAGTTGTGGTATATCACCATCCACATCATATATAGGAATAACAATTATCACGACAATGGCATGAACATCCACACACTTATGCACCGACAGAGAGCCAGGAAGAAAACCAATCCAGAGGTGCCTGGAGGCCTACCAACACTACCAGACGACATCAGGCTAGAAAACGATGTTGGCAATTTTAGTTATCAGAAAGCAAATCAGTGTATACTTGTCATTGATGGCAAGAATTTGTGGTCGCAGTGATGAAAATAGCATTGAATAACAGCGCAGTAATAATCGAGAGGAGAAGAGTCAGTGACCGTAGGATCTTATTCAAATTTCCCGAAAGAATAATAGCCGTCAGATCTGCAGAAGTTGCAAGGGAG
>JZKD02S1672957.1:805574-817728 GCA_000966675.3 Picea glauca | reverse complement strand
AAAAAAAAAAACAGGGAGCGGCATGACGGACCAGCCACATACGAAACACAAAACTAGTGAGGGAAAAGACAACGGCCATATTGGAAAGGGAAACAAGCGAGAAAAGGAAAGTCAACAAAAGCACACTGACAGGACAACATGAGGCAGAATTAAAGTAAGGAAAGGACGAATGGGATGTCGCACTAAACACGCCAACTGGCGACGACAAAGTAGCTATAAGGGCAGGTACGAAACCGTCGCCGATGCATTGAACCCACACTTAGGGTGCATTAATCGCACAAGGTAGGAGGCGCTCTCAACAAGCTTCATGGCACACCCATACAAGACACGAGCACATAAACAACTAGTCTATTCACAAAAAAGGAACGGAGAAAGAGAAATAGCAACCCAAACGCACAGAGCGAGATCACAGAGCTTATCCGAGCTATTTGAAACAAACAAATGTCTGATAGACACCAGCATGGCACCACCAAAGCTCACATAACTAGGCCAGACGGTCAGACCAACTAGGGTTCAAACTAGGTCGCAAGGAACATGGGAAGAAGACGAGCAACACCCACCAAAGATCGTTGATATTGACGAAATCCTATCGCTGGAGGATATTCCAGTCAAATCAAAACTGATCCAGGAAGAGATCACATAGCCCCAAGCGGAAACCATGAAAGAGGATACGCCGACAGTAACGCAGGGGCTTCCGAATCAAGAAGTAGGAACTCATTAGGAAGGATAGCCAGAAAACGCCGAAGCAGCCATGGAAATAAACAAAAGCACACAGAACCCTGAAGTAGAGCTCCAACCAGACGTTCCACAAATACCCATCCCAGAATTTTATTTTTCGAACGAGCCGATTGACGAAATGGGCACAACTTGGGAAGAATGGATGGAAAAAGAGCAACTGGAAGCTGCTGGAACTTCGAACCAGCCAACACAGTCGAAAGATAGGATTCAGATACCGAGCTCACCTCAAAAGAAACCAGCTGTAGAGATTGTGCTACCTCACACACCAGAAGTCATATAGGTGGACTCACAACTATTTGGTCACATCGGGAAGCTCAAGTTTTCCGACCATGACGTAGAAGATGAAAGAAAATACCTAGAGCTTGCACCACAAGTCTTTTTAGAGACAATAGCTGTGAACCGTCTCGGAGGAAATATCACTAAGCCACGCAAATGGGCAGGCGGACTTGACAGAACCAGAATCCTAGGATTGTTGAAGATACCACACTTTGGCAGAGGCCAATATGCATCGGCATGAGTCAAACAGCTGTTAGCAGTTACGCATGGAGGCGATGTATCGCTGGACAAACCCGTCCCCATAACTATTGAACTTATTACACGAATCACAGGACTACCCATCCGGGGTATGGATCCCGTGTTGATACTGGACGACAAATCCAAGGAAAAAGCATTGGCAGAAGAAATGAAGAAGAAATATGGCACCGACAGGGGAACGAGAGGCATTATAATCAAGAGAATTAATGATGTCGCGACACAACTGAGAGCAAAGATCTTAGCATGCAAACTGCTAAGAAAATGCCGTAAAGATGAAGTACTTGCAGGAGTTATTGTAGTTGCAGCTCAGTGCGCAGAAGGCACCTTCATGAGCTGGGTGCCATATCTTTCAAACTTGTTCCAAATTGACTGTAAAGACGCGCAAGAAGCAGGTACATAATTCCATTACTCATGGCTGCTTACTCTCATCGCTTTCATGGGATGGAAAGAACTGGACCACGTCAGCTTCTGCACCACACCACAACTAGGAGGAGTGAGATATCGTGTCCTGAAATCGATGCCACTGGCCAAGCATAAGAAGGAAAATGAAATTATATTTGAAGCTTACCTACGGGAAATGCAGGAAGCAATCAACCGAGCATGGAGGATAACACCAGAGGCTGTCGCGCGATTTAGGGGCATCGCCAATTTTTGGGCTAGACAACAAGCCATGTGGATACGGCCAAGACATGACCCACATAAACAATGGCTACAGATGCGCTATTGGGTCACCGAGGGAGACATCGACATGATCATCCACAAGTGGCCGGATGAATGGAAGATCCCAACCATACCCAGAGTAGTACCAGGACAAACAACAAAAGGAGGGGCTCCGCAGCTGGAAACACAGCCTCCACAAGTCCCAGTACCCAAGAAACCAAGAACATGCCAAATCAAGATGACTCAGATAGAGGGCGGCTCAGAGCAACTAGGGACCCAGAAGGGGAGAACAGAAACCACTCAGCCAACCAATGAGCATCAGAACCCGGCTGAGGGAGCACAGGAAACCGCGACGAACCCCATCACACAGGAACCAGAGGGAACTAGAGACCAACGGTACAGGAAACAGGTGCGCGCAAGAAATCAAAGGCACAACGACCACCACCAAAATACACAATCACAGAGGATGATGGCGAGATGATTTCCAGAATGGTCCAGGATTGTCTCGCAAAGGACTTTTGATCATGCAACGCACCACGGGGATAAACTGCAGAAGGAGCTGGCAGAAATGGGGCAACTCCTGAAGAAATTCGGAGAAGCCCAGATTACAAGTAGCAGCAGAGGCATAGAGCCATCGAGCGCACGGACCACAGAAAGATTGGAGGTAGGAGAACACGACTCAGTTCTCCCGAAACCACATTCCACTGTTTACATAAAGCCGAGCATGCTACGAATGGATGAGATTGTGGGACAGACACCACTAAAGGATTTGGATAAGATCCAATTGGTCCTAACACGAATTCCAGCAAAGACCTTATACCAATTGCAGGTTAGCGTCAACCATGAGATACAGTCTCGAGCACATAAAAACGTGGTCGAGCTACAACAAGCAACAAAGAAGCAGGAAACAATGGAAACAGTTTGCGCGCAGGCCAAATCTCAAACGCAAGAGGAAAATGAACACAGGAATGAGCTGGAACGTAGAGTGGAAGACATTTTTGGGAAACTTCCAACTACTGTGCAAGGAAGTGAACTCCCAGCGGCAGAAAAGATCGATCATATTACGCAGGCAATTGATCAGTATCAGAAGGAGATCGAGACTCTCCGTGGACAGATTAGACCAACCACTTCACCAGCAGTAAAGGAGCAGAGGAAGCAGGAAGCAACAGTGCAACTACAAGAGCTGGAAAAACAGGTCAGCACAGCAGTCGACTTGCTGGATATAGCAGCGCAACTCTGGACAAAGCTGGACGAGGATCCACAGGTCCAAAAATGGGACAAGGAGGAGGAAAGGATCAATGGAACGATCTAAGAATTCAAGCAGCAACATAAAACCATCCTAATCAGGGATCGGGTCAAGGGGACCCAAGAGTTAAAGAAGTTACAGGCAGAACTTCTCACTGCGCAAACGCGGAAACATGAGCGCCAGGCTCAAATAGAACTGTTGCAGGAATGGATAGCAGCAGTGCTGGAGCAGGGATAAGAAGCCAGAACATAGTCAACACAGACTTAGCTAGAATGCGCAGGACCAATAAGCAAAGAAGTAGCAGCGCAAACAATCGATATTATCAAGGAGAAAACCGCACAGGCATTGACAAAAGCAGCAGAATTGTAGGAGAAGTTTCAGACGATCACTAGGGAGATCGATGAAGCACATCGCAATTAGGTGACTCGGGACGAGTCACATGTCAGTGTTGGGGGCCTGTTGGCACCAGGCTGAAGAGGAAAGAAGGAGAATCATGGGAAAGAAAGCGTGCGGGAAACTGAAGTGACAACTGCCAAAAGATCAACACGCGCGAATACAAGAAAGCGTGCAGGAAATTGAAGTGACAACTGGCAAAAGATCAACACGCGCGAATACAAGAAAGCGTGCACAGAGGGAAGCGACAGTTGGAGGAAGAACAACACGCGCATGGGAGAAAAACCTAGTGTAAGAAGGGTTAGGGTTTTGGTAGTATTTTGTAAGTGGCTGAAGAGCCCAAAATGTATAAATATAGATACAAAAGTATCATAAGTAGTTATGATGTTGTTGTTGTTGGTGTGATTATGGTTGTTGTTGTTGATTTTATGTTAGTTTTTATGAAGATTGCGATTGTTAGTGAGTGATTTTCCCGGGTATTGTTGTTGGCGATACATGAGGGGTTTGAATTGTATGAACCGTGTTTTGTAAGTTGTTGAGCAAGAAAGATACGAGGGAAGGTAGATCTGAGGATTAGACCACAGGCTGCAGAGCCTGGTGCGATCTAGTTCGCTTCACATAGATCTTACCCACTTTTGTGGAGAACCATAAGTGCGCGGCGTAAGAAGATCAAGAACTACTATAATAAAAGAGCCAAGAGCCAAATTTTTGTGGACGTAGCCTAGGAGGGGTGAACCACGGTAACATCTGTGTAATGTGTTGAATGTTTGCATATCTTTAACTTCTTTCAAGCAATAGATGACTACGATTGATGAATAACCAAATGCTTTATTAGAATCTGTTTATATTTTGAGTTATATGCATGTGATTCCTGGGAACAAGTAGATTACAGTAACAATTCGCAGAGCAGAGCCTTAATTAAGAAACCCTTTAATTAAGAGTCTTATAGTCAACCATCCTTAGCTATCTCGGGTGAGACTGCGCAGTACCTTCCGAGTGCTGTGGTGCCTTTTGGTTTACCAGGAGGGCCGATAGTTAGAGGCTTTGTTGGAACCCCGAATGACATGAACCCTGGGTCAATGACTCAGATAACCTGAGAAGGGAGTTGATAAAAAATCAACAGGGGGCTAGAGAGGGAGGACAAAGATAGAGAATGAAGGAAATGATTTTTAGGAGCGTGCACGCATTCCTAGGAGCGCACATTCGTTCCTAGAATAATTTTTTTTTTAATCATAATACAATGTGTCTTCAAACAACTTGAAAGTGAAACTAAATATGTTTTAATGAAAATTTGCGATATTTAAATATTAAATAAAATTTTCAATCCACTTACTTTGTTGGCATTGGTAATAGAGTTAGTTAAAGATAACAATAATACACCATTAAAAGTAATTAGCAATAAAGGTATTGCATGCAAATCATTAAATTCTGTTTTTATAGAATTCTCTTTATTCACATAAAATAATTACTATCTAATTTATTTAGAAAAAAATAATATTAATACTATAATTATGGATAATTCAATTAATATGTAATTTTTTTTTTCTTTGAATTTTGTCATTTCAATGTTAAATATAATTAATAAAATATGAAAAAACATTTTTTTAATGGATTATTTTTTTAAAAATTTAGAAATATGTGTTTAAATTTGTGGAGTTGTTTTTATATTTGGTTTTAGGTGGAATGTATACTTATAATCAATTTTAAATTTGCTTTTTTTTTAATGTTTATTAATTCTCAATATATTTATTTTATTTTAAATGTTTATTCAATTTTTAATATGTTTTTATATGTTTGTAAATTTTCTTAATTACATTATGTTTATATTCACTACTATTAATATAACAAATTAACAAATTTTTTAGTATTAACATTAATCACATATTTTATGATTGATATTTCAAATTATTGGAAAGTTTATTTATTTTAATATTTCATGATTGATATTTTTAATTATTTGTAAATTAATTTGTTTTAAGTTGCAGATATTAAAAATAATTAGAAAAAATAAATAATAGATAATCTTTCAATATTTAAATTTAATGAATAATTTTAATTGAACAATATGTTGAAGATTGCAAATAATATTATATTATTTTTAAGTGTTCAATGTTTGTGGCCTCATTAGTGCTTTAGTATTTAGTCTCAGCAAAGAGACTCTGAGTAAAGGGACTATGCAATGTGGTGACATTCTGATGTGAACTCAGGTATTACGGTTTGAAGAAATGGTGACAAAATTTATGTTAATTTTATTATTTTAATCTAATTATTAATTTCAAAATACAAACTAGCTACTTTGCAATTATTAGATTAAAATACAAAACATAATTTTAAAGCATAAATTCGCTGATTTGCAATTATTACCATTGTTATTTTTTATATATAAACTTTTGTTTCTCACTGGTTGTATTTATTTTCTTAACCAGCGACGAAGGCAAGTTGTTAGATAAAGTTGTTTATGATGTGTTGACGTCGGTGAAACGGGAATCCAGATGGAGTGCATATCAAGTAGGTTTGGATGAAAAGGTGAAAGATTTTGAAAATGAAGTTTTATTGGAAAATCATCAAAGTGCAAAACCTCAAGTCGTGGGGATTGTTGGGCTCGGCGGAGTAGGAAAGACAACCCTAGCAAAAGAACTCCTCGATCGGAAGAGGGTAGATTACAGTAAATTTTGTTTTTTATCTAATGTGAGAGAGAATGCAAGGAAAGGCTTTTTAAATTCTTTGCAAAGGCAACTTCTTAAATGCTTGACTGGAACGGATGTGCTGATAAACAGTATTGATGAAGGTATAACAGCGCTTAAAAAACATCTCTCATCTGTTCGTGTCTTTGTAATTTTAGATGATGTAGATCACCTGAATCAGATTAATGCACTTTTGCCAGTTCGAACTGATCTCCTATCAGATAGCTTAGTAGTGATTACATCTCGAGATGAAAAGGTGATCAGAAGCTCAGGAGTTGAGAACGCATCAATTTATCAGTTAACTGGCCTTAATGATCAACACTCCCGACAGCTTTTCTGCGCCTATGCCTTCAGCCAGTCCAATCCAGTTGAAGGATTTGAATCTCTAGTAGATAAATTCTTAGAAACCTGTGATGGATTGCCTTTATTATTAAAAGTGATTGGGTCACTTCTCTATGGTAAATATGACAAATTTGAATGGGAAGTCCTATTGGATAGACTTCAGGTACTTCCCAGTGAGACACAAGAAAAACTTCAAATTAGTTACCAGAGCCTCGATATGGAGCAACAGCAGATGTTCTTAGACACTGCAAGTTTTTTCATAGGACAAAAGAGGGATACTGCCATAAGAATATGGGAGGGATCCGGCTGGGCAGGTCGTTTGGGGTTTGGAATTCTAGAGGACAGATGTCTTTTAGAAGTGGACATTGAAGATAATATAGAGATGCATGACCACCTTAGGGATTTTGGAAAAGCTGTTGCTGATGCTTCGTTGCCTCGTCGTCTTTTGCATTCTACCGCTATAAAGGATATGTTGGAGCAATTCTCTGTAAGTGCTCAATCATTAATCTTATAGATTATTCGATAAAATTCAACCTTCAATTTGTAATTTTTTAATATTTTCCAAAAACGAAAAGTAATAACTATCATTTTTCAATTCAATTTTGTAATTTTTTTTTATCATTTTCCAAAAATGAAAACTAATAACTTCATTTTTCCAGAATGAACAGGTAACAACTGTCCGGGGCATTAGGGTGGTTCTGGGTGAATATTATGATGATGTTTATGCATCTGGCGGTATGGATACGAGGACCTTGGAACTTGTTGATGCACTTAACGGTATTGATATGAGGACCTTGGAACTTGTTGATACTGAAAATGTTATCTTGGAACGTATTTTGAGAAAGCCCATGCACGTCCCAAGTCTCATATGGCTCCGGTGGAACAAGTGTCCCAACCTTTCCCTGCCTTCGTGGATACCAATGGAGAGTTTAAGGGTTCTACAAGTGTCCGGGAGCGAATTAAAAACATTGTGGGAAGATGAATCACAGGTAAATAGAAATCTTTTGTGTTAACGTTTTTGTGTTTATCGCAATTAATTTAATAGAGAGAAGGATACGAAAGGGTTTTATAGAGAGAATCAGGATTAAGATGTAGTTATAATTGAAACAACGCGTGAACATTTTGCAGGTACCTTTGCAGCTGCGGGAGTTAGAGATTAATGCTCCGCTCTCCAACATTCCAAACTCCATAGGGCGGCTGGAACACCTCGAACGCATTGTTGTCGCCAGGTTTTTATCAGGACATGTACATCTGACAAAATTGCCGGAAGAATTTTGTCGTTTGCGATCTTTGAGAGCTTTGGTGTTAACAGAGTGTTCAAAAATGAAGTCACTGCCAGACTCCTTTGGTCATTTATGGAACCTCGAACACATCGATCTCTCATTCTGCTGCAATTTGGAGAGGCTGCCGGATTCCATTCGTTTTTTAAGACCCCGACACATCAATCTCTCATATTGCCACGATTTGGAGAGGCTGCCGGATTCTATTGGTCGTTTCTATGGCCTCCAACACATCGATCTGCGGGGCTGTCATAATTTGGAGAGCCTACCAGATTCCTTTGGTAATTTAACGGACCTCCGACATATCAATCTCTCAGGTTGCCACGATTTGCAGAGGCTGCCAGATTCCTTTGGTAATTTAACATATCTCCAACACATTGATCTGCAGGGGTGCCACAATTTGGAGGAGCTGCCGTTTTCTTTTGGTAATTTAATGAACCTCGAACACATCAATCTCTCAAATTGCCACGATTTGGAAAGGCTGCCGGATTCCTTAAGTAATTTAAGGAATCTCCAATACATCGATCTCTCAGGGTGCCATAATTTGGAGAGGCTTCCAAATTACTTTAGGAATTTCAATAAGCTCAAATATCTTGATGTGGAGGGTTGCTCTAATTTAATCATTGAAACAATTGAATTAACAGATAACTTACAAGAGGCACATCAAAGGCATTTGGAACAATTATATTTGAGTGATGCGTAGCATTAAAAATGAAAATGTTAATTGGCAATCACCATGAGCTAGGTTGTACTTGTTACAGTCAATGCCTCCCTGGCCTTCAGTATGGCAAAAAAAGAATTCTGCTTGAGCCAGGGAGCAGAGGGTTTGTAACTACCAGGTATCATGTTTGATGAATGAAAATCGCCGAGTCATGAAATGTGTAGACTTGAATATGAAGAAAATAAAAAAATTGCTGTTAATAGTGTATTTTATTTTCCAATAGTGTATTTTATTCTCCAAGAAAGTTTTTCATTATACTTGTTTATGTTTATTAATATGATGTAATTGTCTGAAACTGTAATTACGCCGATAGGCGTCCCCCCTATCAGACTTGCATGATTAATCATGTTTTTAATTATTAAATTTAATCTGATGGTCGGGAATTCAAGATGCTGGCATATTTTTCATCTTACATTCAAATCAATGAATAAGATTGCAAGAACTAACTCCCTTGCATTTATAAAATCGTACGTTTATCATGTTTACTTTTTCACTTTTACTAAACATAATTAAAAAATTACTAAACTGAGTTTTCAATTGCCACGGACCACAATTTAGCAAATCCATATAAGATTACTTCAATTTTAACATTTACTTATTCATTACTGTTTTTTTACATTTTACAGTGATAGCACGTGTAGTTATATTCGCATGGAAAGGAAGTGGAATGCCATGGAACGCCATCATTTTTATACAGTGATAGCACGTGTAGTTATATTCGCATGGAAAGAAAGTGGAACGCCGTCATTTATACTTTATGCGTTTCATGGAGCTTTAATATAATTTAAACCATATGTTATCAGGTGGAGTGTCCTGGCTCTCTCTCCTTACCAGGCCGCGCTGTTGATGCCACATTTACATGCGTTTCAAATGCCACCCGAGCTTAATCTAATCTTAAACAATATAAATTGCCACCTGTGATTAGTGGAATGTAAACAGTGAACAAGAATTTATGGATGTGAAGCGTTGCCATGTGTTTCAATTAACACAACCGTGGTTAATTTGGATGCATGATGAATGTCACGCTCAATCCTCATTGGAGCATTTCAATTATTTCTCCCTGTTCTCTTCCCCAGAATTGTTGCTTGCTGCGACTTCTATTATACAGAGGGAGGACGCAATTGTTTCTTTCTGTCATTTCTATTGCACATCAAGAGAGGAGAAGCTCGCTCAGAAATTGTATATTAATATGTGTTTTCTTCACAATATTTCTTTTTTTACAATGCATTCAAATTTAATAGGGAATTCCTCCTACTGATATCACATTTTCATATAATTTGTGATGCAAATTCAATTTCAAACTAGCCATATGATTTTCCCTATTTGGCTTGACTGATCAGCATGCGTTGGATGCTAACATACTGCCACTATTTTATTCCCACTGTTTCAAACAAATTACAGTGTTTTAAATGGAAAACGTATTACCTTTAATTCTAAGCGTTAATGGTAGAATGCTGGTAGAATGGTAGAATGATCGTATTGTGTAATGAAGAATGAACAGAAAGCGGGTAAGCGTGGATGCGGGGGGACGCGGGACTGCTGGGGAATGAACAGTGTTGTTGAACCATAAGCAATATCTTCATTGCTTTTAAAATAAAGTTTCATAGGCCTCAACTTCTATATCTTCTTCAAAAGTATTGCATTTATTTTCAACAGAATAATTGGAAACAGTTAAAAAAATGTTGATTTAGGTCAATGGTGTTACTCTAATAATAATCCCTAGAAATTCAAAAGGATGGTATGAATCTGGATTTCGAATCTTGTGTAAGTTTCCATTCATTCTTTCTAATGCAGAGACAAATGGAGTAGATAATAAAGCTTAGCCGCAAGGTCTCGATGAGAGGTTGTTTGGAGAAGCAAGATCTCTTCAGCCTCTTGCCAATTTCGCACAATTTATTTACCATGGGGTAAGACATTCTTTTTTACCGCCTGGAGGTCGGGTTTCATCACTGGTTAGGACGGAACCTTGTAGTTCTAACAAGTAGCTGACCAACAGAACCCCAAACAATTTTTGAACTGTAAAAGGGTCATAATAGGTGGGTGTAACTGTTGGCTTGCCCATAGCATCGCTACTTGATTGTCGAATTCTCACGATCACTATGACTATCCAACCAATAGATTGTAAAAATTTAATCAACTTATTAATACACAGTGGTAGCGAGCAGTGGTGGGAGTGCTATTTATGAATTCATGTTAATGGACTAATTTCTAAATGAAAAGTTTAATGCTTATTTTTACCTTATGGTGTATACCTTTTTCTGTTAGTTTGATTGCACAATCACTGCTAAATTTGACATATCCTGTAGTTTCAAGAAGTCTTTTTATCAATTTTCATTTTAAATTTTGTTGTGTATTCATCTCATAAAGATAATTGGAATTGGAAGAGACTAAATTGTATCTTACAAGCAGGATTACTTGTTGTCATACTTTTTATTAGAAAGGAACTTTTTCTTACATCAATAAAACTGTCTTTTTTTCATAGACTCAATTCATATTGATTCGATAGGACTACGATTCTACTTCAAGAAATCCCAAAAGCAGTAGACCAAAAAGAATAACATTTTAATTGTAAAAATATATCCATCAAAATTATATTCAGATCATTTACTTCCAATTGTATGTCAAGGGAATGGGGAATGGAGGAGAGCCCTCCATGAAGATAGAAGATTTGTCAAAATAGCGAGAAAGACAAATTTGATAAACATGGTCTTACATAGTGCAACTAACGTGACATTAAAAAAAACCTACAAAGTTGGAATCAAATCAATCATCATAATTAAAAGTGGATTTAAATGCTTTAATTGGGATTAAAATGTGCAGGTATCAATGTCCACGGATTTAAATGCTTTAATTGGGATTAAAATGTGCAGTATCAATGTCCACGGATTTAAATACTTTAATTGTATTTAAAATGGCCAGGTGTAGGATACTGGATTCGATTACAAAAATGTTTCCCCTCAAACAACATCCGTGAGTCATTGATAACCCATGCAAAATACTTCACCGAAAATAATTGTGAAAGTTGAAAATATATCTCATAATGACATGAAACGTTTTGAATTTTTTGTTAAAAATATATTAGTTATTAATCGTTAGGGTTAGGGTTAAGCCAATTCAAATTTAAAATATTTTCATTTTATCAGATTCATTAATTCGTTTGCATGCTTTGCATATTCTCCACCTTATCAGATTCATTAAATTGAAAATATATCTCATAATGACATGAAACTTTTTGAATTTTGTATTAAAAATACATTAGTTATTTGTCATTCAGATTAGGGTTAAGCTAATTCAAATTTAAATTAATCAATTTTCATGCTATTACTGTTGCATACTCTGCATAATTCCATAAGCAATTCAACATTAATAGTAACTAGCAGGAGCTTTTCTTTTAAATTGTTTTACTTTAGTAAAAATGAAATGAGTAGTTACATTAAATTAACCACTAATTATTTATTAGGGTTATGGTATTTATTTAATTATATTTATTATATCAATAAATAAAAAAGAAAATATGGATATTAATTATTAATATATTAATATTATATCAATAAAT
>JZKD02S1672957.1:758295-780973 GCA_000966675.3 Picea glauca | reverse complement strand
TGACGAGTGATTTGCGAGAACAAAGCCATCGATACCATACAAATTGATTGGGTTCTAAATATAAAGAAGCAATTCGTACCTTTTGTGTATGTGGCAGATTATGTAGATCAAAGAATTGTTCCATCTGAAGTATCCATGTGATTGGGTCCTTGCCATCAAACTTCCTCATATCGATCTTATGAACATGGTTGGTCTTCAACCCAAAGTTGGAATTTCTCTGATACCATATGTTAAGAACCAAATATCAATATAGCATAGAAAAACCTCAGAATAAGTACTCAACGCCTTGAAAAAGAGAGAAATTCACATAATAAGCCTCTTCGAGGGGGAAACCTCCTTATGCCCACATAAATGTACAATTCCAAGATGATTCCAAATGAAAATGTATCCTTGGTATATATAGGAGACTAGGAGGTATAATTACAACTAATGGAATAAAGCCAACATAAATAAAATAACATTACTAATGTAATATGCCCAAATTAAGGGGTAATGAGTCAATATTAGGGCTTAACATAACCCTCCTCAAATCAATGGATGTGACTTATTTCGTGATTCGGGTTTCGAGAGTTTCAACTCTCAAACCTCACCTTCTCCCGCAATGACATATCTTCTGCCATGTGTCCTCTTAAATCGACGGTTGTGACCGTTTCGAGATTCCAGACTTCAGAAATCTCAAATCTCAACTCTTTCTCCCATTTGATTTTATCCGAGCCTGACAATCCACTGATGAGTGTCTCCCACAGATCAACGACTATGATCTCTTCGAGTCTTCGGACTTTGGATTTCTCAATTCTCAACTTTCACTTCCCCTCAAACTATGCGGATTCTTGTCACATGTCCACTCGAATCAGACGATTGAGATTTACTTCGAGTCTTTACCCGGAGTCCACGGATTTATGCTACCTTCCCTCTGGATCGAACGATTGACGTTTACTTCGGGTATTTACCCAGAGTCCACAGATTCACGCCACCTATCCTTTGGATCTGATGGTCTAGATCTCCTTTGGATTTCTGGGTTTCGAGAATCTCAAATCTCAACTGAAACCCACAAAATTTTATCCAAAGTTCATGATCTGTCACCATGCGTCCTTCTGGATCTGACGGTCCATATTTACTTTGGGTTTCAGGTTTCAGAAGTATTCACTTCTCTTCACTTCAAATCTTTCGATTTGCCAATTCTAAAAGATCCTCGCAACTAATTGGTGTGCGACTTCTCCGAGATCTAATGGTCTGAAATGATTCGACTCCTCCTGGGTGAATCTTAGTCCTTTATCTTATCCAACCTTCAAAATTTCTTATTCTGAAGGATTTCGCCTGCTAAATATTTCGTACTTGTTTTTCTTTCGAACCTTGAGTTCCTCAAAAGGATTCCTTTGACACTTAGTCGATTCCTGGTCCTATACACTCCTTGCAACTTATTTTTTCACTGTCTTACGAGAAAAACTAAGTTATTTCTCCAAAGTCTTCTCCAAGTCAAAGACTCCACATACGCACTCCTTGTGCTTAATATGCAAACTCTGCATACAAAATTTCCATGCTATCTCTTATGAGCTTTCTTGCCTTCTTCTCCTTTAACTTCTTAAAGGGTCACTTCGACACTTAGTTGAGTTTCGGATCTGTGCACTCCTTGCAACATATCTTACAAAAAATTTGGGTTCTTGCAGATGACTGTAAACACCTTGCAACAATCACTTTTCACTCCTTGCAAAGGGAAAGTTTTGCACTATCTTTTCTAAGCTTCAGAATCGAAACAGATTTTGTCAACACACTCCTTGCGAACTGTGTGCAGACCTTGCACAGACTCAATCGAAGAGAAACAAATGAAACTTATGCAAACATCTCACAATTTCATATACTCGTAATGAAATTCATTCATTCATGAAAACAACAATAACAGGGAATTGCAAACAATAACAACACCATGCATTGGAATAATTTTCCTATCTTATATTCATTCAAAATAAAATGGCTACAGATATGACTAAAACAACAACTAAAAACTCAGAAATTTCCTACTAACTCGCAGCAGCCTCATTCGAGAGTACAAAACCTCTATTTATCTCAGAGGGTCCTTAGGGTTCCCCATCGACTATGCGTCTACTCGAAAACAAAAACTAACCACTATCTAAGTTTAGTTACATTCAAGAGTAGGAGTGAAACTCCCAGATCACTCGTGATCATTCAATTTCCAAGTGTTTGATCTTCTTTCGTTTTTCAATCAGCTCCAAAAGATTCACAGTAAATGCCAATGTTAAGATTCCGAAATGATTCCAAGGCACTGAGTTGTCCTACCACGCATGATTGCCGATGATGCTCTTGCATCATACTCCCCTGGACAAAAATTCATGGACTCCTGTCCATGAGCACCTGCACCGACTTTCCATGCTTCTAGATATCAGTTTCATTTTCCCATCTCACATCTTCTATTGGGTGTCCCTTCCACTTGACCAGTGTCCCTTCCACTTGGGTGTCCCTTCCCTTCCATTTTCCCAACTGGAATCTTCTATTGGGTGTCCCTTCCCTACCATTTTCCCAACTGGCATCTTCTATTGGGTGTCCCTTCTATTGGGTCTTCCTCATGGTCTTCTTTCCAATTCTCTGATCAACGATCTTCTACATATGTGGTTTTTCTACTATAGGTAGTTGTTTCTCCCACTGAATCATCTCTTGATCTTCTGATCCCTCTATGTCATCTTCCCTGTAAGGATATAGGTCTGATGGGTGATATGTCCACATCATTTGGCAGCTCAATCTCATAGGCATTTGCATCAAACTTTCTTAAGATCTTACATGGCCCTATCTTCTTCATCTTTAACTTGTTATATGTTCCCCTAGGGAACCTTTCTTTTTTGAGATGTGCCAGAACCTGATCTCCTACTTCAAATATAAGCTCTCGACAATGTTGACCAACTATGCGCTTGTACTCTTGGCTAGATCTTTGCAACTGTCCTATGATCTGGCTATGGAGCTTCTGCATCTTTGCAGCAAAATATTCTGCTCCAGTGCTTCTGATCTCACTTTGCTCCAAGTCTCTCAACTCAGATACTCCCCTGGTTTGCATCCCATACAGTATTTGGAATGAGATTTTTCCAGTGCTCATGTTGGGTGAGTCATTGTATGAAAATTATGCTTGTGGAAGAATCTGATCCAACTGAATATGATGCTCAGTGACCATACTCCTCAACAAGTTTCCCAAACTTTTGTTTACCACCTCAATCTGTCCATCTGTTTGAGGGTGATAAGCTGATTTGAAGGACAAATCTATCCCCAATTTCTTCGACAGTGTTCTCCAGAAATGACCGACAAACTTAGTGTCTCTATCTGAGATAATGCTCCTGGGTAGTCCATGAAGTCTCACAACTTCCTTGAAAAATAGATTTGAAACATATGTTGCATCACTAGTCTTCTGGCATGAGATAAAGTGTGCCATCCTTGAAAATATATCTACCACCACAAATATGGAATCGCATCCTTGGTAGTCCCAACACCTTGCGTTCTTGGTAGTCCCAACACAAAATCCATGCTTATTGCATCCCAAGGCCTCTCTGGTATTGGAAATGGTTGATAATATCCAGTGTTCTGTCTTTTTCCTTTTGCATGTGTGCCATCCTTGCGTTTTTGGTAGTCCCAACACAAAATCCATGCTTATTGCATCCCAAGGCCTTTCTGGTATTGGAAATGGTTGATAATATCCAGTGTTCTATCTTTTTTCTTTTGCATGTTGGCAGATTCTACATTTGTTCACAAACTTGATCACTTATGTTCTCATCCCTGGCCAATAGTATGAACTGCTCAACTATGAAAATGTTTTATACTGGCCGAAATGTCCAGACAACCCTCCACTATGATTTTCTTTCAAAAGTTTATCCCTCATTGAGCATTTTGGTATGCACAATTGATTGCCCTTCAACGACAATCCCTATTGAATCATATACTTTGTCCACTGGTTCCTATCTCTCAGCAAATGATTCACACGTGCTTCATATGCTTCCTTGAAATCTAGATCATCACTGTACATTTCCTTAAGGTGTTCAAACCCCAAGGTATTCACCTGAAACTCCTGCAGAATCAAACATCTCCTGCTCAATGCATCAACAAGTTTGTTATCATTCCCAACAATATGTTTTATGACAAAAGTAAAATTCTGCATAAACTCAATCCACTTTGCATGCCTATGATTCAATTTTTCCTGTCTGGTTATGAATTGTAAAGCTTGGTTATCACTATACAAGACAAATTCTTGTGGAACAAGGTAATGCCTCCATTTCTTCAAGGCTTGAATAATGGCATAAAACTCCTTATCATATGTGGATAAGTTTCTCTTAGTCTCATTTAGCTTCTCACTTAAATATGCAACAAGCCTATTATCCTGGCTCAAAACTGCTCCAATTGCAACTCCACTTGATCACATCTCACTTGAAATGTCTTTCCAAAATTTGGTAAGACCAGAATTGGTCGTTCTGTTATTTTCTCCTTCAATATATTGAAGCTCCTCTCGTCCTCCTCTATCTAGTTAAAATACTTGTGCTTCTTCTTCACTGTATCCATCATTGGTGCACAAATTCCACTGAAATCTCTGATGAACTTCCTATAGAAACTTGCTAATCCATGGAAGCTTCTCACCTCAAACATACTCCTTGGTGACGACCATTATTTGATTTCTTTCACCTTCTTTGGGTCCATCTTCAGTTTATTTGAAGAGATCACAAAACCCAAGTAAATGAGTTATGTCTTCATAAAAGAGGACTTATTTAGATTTATCAACAACTTCTCTTGCTGTAGTCTCCTCATCACTAATGTCAGGTGTTTCAAATGCTCCTCTTTGGTCCTGCTAAAGATCAATATATCATCCAGATATACAACCACAAACATGTCAATGAAATCTTTCAATATTTCATTCATCAACCTCATAAAAGTACTCGGGGCATTTGTTAAGCCAAATGGCATAAAAAACCACTCATACAAACCTTCATTTGTCTAAAAGGTTGTCTTCCACTCATCACCTTCTCTCGTTCTTATCTAGTGATATCCACTTTTCAAATCTATCTTAGAAAAGAAATTTGCTCCACTTAAACAGTCCATTAAATCATCCATTCTTGGCAAAGGGAATCTATACCTAATGGTGATCTTGTTAATGGATCTTGAGTCTGTACACATTCTCCATCCTCCATCCTTCTTTAGAATCAACACAGTTGGTACTGCACATGGACTCAAACTCTTTCTGACCAACCCCTTGTCTAACAATTCCTGGGCTTGGTTCTTTACCTCTTCATTCTCTCGAGGTGTCAATCTGTATGCTACTTTATTTGGAAGAATTGCTCCTGGTATCAAATCAATATGATGGTTGATACTTCTGATGGGTGGCAATGAGTTAGGCAGCTCATCCACCACTATGTCAGCAAAATTATCCAACAATTCTTGAACTTCTTTAGGCAGATCATCCATCGAAGTACTTGTAAGGACAACTCTAGGTTTCCTCACCACAACAAACTACATCTCCTGTTCTCTCTTGACTTCTCTCAGGAGTTCCTTCCCACTAATGAGAAGTATGCTTGTGTCGGCTTCCTCTTTCATTTTCTTCTCCCCTATTGGCAGCAACATGTGTGTCCTACCATTCTCCTCCAAGGTGTATGTATTCTTTCTCCCATCATGAATGACATTCCTGTCAAACTGCCATGGTCTTCCCAACAAAACATGACATACATCCATGGGAATATCATCACATAGAATTTCATCTCTATATATCCTCCTATCTTAAATTCAACAAGGCATTGTTTAGTAACCATTACCTGGTGTCTTTTCTGCAACCATGAGACTTTTTATGGCTTTGGGTGTGCAGTTGTCTCCAGCTTCAATTTCTCCACCATATTTGTGGATACTAGGTTATCAGTGCTCCCACTGTCAATTATCACCTTGCATACTCTGTCTTTAGTCTTGCAAGCTATCCTGAAGAGACTGTTCCTATGCACTGGCCTCTCAACTTTTGCTTCTGGTTTTAAGAGAACCTTTCTCAACATCAGGGATTTTCCATTCTCTACTCCTTATGATTCAACATTCCTTCTCTGTGCTTCCAAAATGCGAGCTTCTCCTCCTCCTTCTTTATTTTTCTCGGGACATTCCCAAGACATGTGTCTTGTCTTTCCACATGCATAACATCTTACTTCTCCTCCTCTTCTTCTTCCTCTTCCTCCAGAAGAACTTCTTCCATCACCTTGTCTTCCTTGGGAACTTCCTCCTCTTTCCGAGTGACTGTGTGGTTTTTTAGTCCTGTCTTTGGATTTATGTGCCTTGTCATGGGAAACTCCCTTGCATTTGTTTGGGATTGGGCTTCTACCTCTGCCTCGTTGGCTTTGTTTTCTGGTCAACTTATCCTATGCCTTCAGTGCAAACTGATAAGCATCCTCCAATGTCCTTACTGACATCATGTTGATCTCATCCTGGATTTCATACCTCAGGCCATTTATATACCTTACAATTTTTCTTCATCTTTCTCTCTTTGTCCAGTTCTGATGTTCAGCTTGTATAACTCCTCTGTGTACTCTTTGACTGTCATAACCTTCTGTCTCAGGTTCTACAACTTCCTGAACAGATTGATCTGATAACCTTTAGGCATGAATTTATCCTTAAGCTTGGCTACCATTATGTCCCAATTATTTATCTTATGTTTTCCTTTGCTTATCCTCTCAGCTTGTAGTTCATCCCACCATAGTGCTGCATGTCCTTTTAGCCTGGTGACAACATGTCTCACCCTTTTCTCCTCATCGACATAGTCGAAGTATTTGTCCATGGATCTTATCCAATCCAACAGCTCTTCAACATCCAAATTTCCTTCTTACATTGGGACCTCTATCTTGGCTCTAGCTCCCAATATAACAACTGCTCTCAGCAAGCATTCTTCGGAAACATTTTTCCCTACATCTTCTTTGACTTCTACTTCTTCACTCTCTACATCGCTGATGTCTCCAGCATCAGGTTCCCTCCTCTGTCCTGCCTCCATAGCCTCTAATCTTGCACGAAGCTCTCACATTTCTCTTTCTACAACATTATTGGCTAAAGGTGACTCCACTCGTCTCCTCGGTGTCATTGTGTTGACTGTCTCTCACACACATAGTACAACTTCAAGTTATTTTGTCTCTTCTATCCTTTACCTGCTGTCTAAAAGAAAAAATTCACTCTGATACCACTTGATTCAGACCCCCTTCTCTCCTAAGGGATGCATGACCTCTCGGTCAACGATCTTTGATTCTTGAGTCAGACGACTCTTTGAAACCTTGATGGTCTCATCTTTTTATTTAAACACAAGCCCTTTCATCTTTCTGGCGCATGTCTTATGGCACCCGGGATCTTTCCCTTTGCACTTACGAAATCTCAGAGTTTGAGCGCTAGCTCCTTTTCTGATAAGCCCCTCCTTGATGTGACCTTGGGCAATGACCTTACGTAAAGACACGATTGCGAGCATGCCCAAGAGTGGTTCGGAACCAAACTACTTTTCGCCCCACAATTCACCTCGAGCCACCACGTGTCCTTTTTCCAAAACCGTGGTTTCGATTGCGGCCTGCCCTCAACTTTTTAAAGCTCGAGCACCTCCTATCCCTGCAATGTGAGGTGATCATTGATCTCACAATCTTGACGATACTTCTGAATTGATCTAACCCTCCTCAAATCAACATATGTGATTTATTTTGTGATTTGGGTTTCAGGAGTTTCAACTCTCAGACCCCACCTACTCCTGCAATGACATATCTTCTGCCATATGTCCTCTTAAATTGATGGTTGTGACCGTTTCGGGATTCCAGACTTCAAAAATCTCAAATTTGAACTCTTTCTCCTAATTGATTTTATTCGAGGATGACAATCCATTGACACGTGTCTCCCATGAATCAACGATTGTGATCTCTTCGGGTCTTCGGACTTCGGATTTCTCAATTCTCAACTTTCACTTCCCCTCGAAGTATGCGTATTTCTGTCAGATGTCCATTGAATCGGACAGTTGAGATTTACTTTGGGTCTTTACCCGGAGTCCACAGATTTATGCCACCTTCCCTCTGGATCGGACGATTGACATTTACTTCGGGTCTTTAATCGGAGTCCACAGATTCACGCCACCTGTCCTCTAGATCTGACGGTCCAGATCTCCTTCGGATTTTTGAGTTTCAGGAATCTCAAATCTCAACTAAAACCCACAAACTTTTATCCGAAATTCGTGATTTGCCGCCACGCGTCCTTCTGGATCTGACGGTCCAGATTTACTTCGGGTTTTAGATTTCGAAAGTTTTCACCCCTCTTCACTTCAAATTTTCCGATTTGCGAATTTTGAAGGATCCTCATGACTAATTGGTGCACGACTTCTCCAAGATCTGATGGTCTGAAATGATTCGGCTCCTCCTGGGCGAATCTTAGTCCTTTATCTTATCCAACCTTCAAAAATTCTTCTTCTGAAGGATTTCGCCTGCTAAATCTTCTGTACTTGTTTTTCTTTTGAACCTTTAGTTCCTCAAAAGGATTCCTTCGACACTTAGTCGATTCCTGGTCCTATACACTCCTTGCAACTTATTTTTTCACTGTCTTATGAGAAAAATCGAGTTATTTCTCCAGAGTCTTCTCCAAGTCAAAGACTCCACATATGCACTCCTTGCGCTTAATATGCACACTCTGCATACAAAAGTTCCACGCTATCTCTTCTAAGATTTTTCGCCTTCTACTCCTTTATCTTCTTAAAGGGTCACTTTGACACTTAGTCGAGTTTTGGATCTATGCACTCCTTGTAACAGATCTTATGCAAGATTTGGGTTCTTGCAGATGACTGTGCACACCTTGCAGCAGTCACTTTTCACTCCTTGCAAAGGGAAAGTTTCACGCTATCTCTTCTGAGCTTCGGAATTGAAACAATTTTTCTCAACGCACTCCTTGTGGATTGTGTGCACACCTTGCACAGACTCAATCAAAGAGAAACAATTGAAACTTATGCAAACATCTCACAATTTTATATACTCATAACGAAATTCATTCATTAATGAAAAAAACGATAACAGGGAATTGCAAACAATAACAACACCATGCATTGGATCAATTTTCCTTTTTTATATTCATTCAAAAGTAAATGGGTACAACAATGACCAAAACGACAACTAAAAACTCATAAATTTCTTACTAACTTGAAGCAGCCTCATTCGGGCGTACAAAACTTCTATTTATCTCAGAGGGTCCTTAGGGTCCCCCCTCCCCCCTGACTATTCATCTACTCAAAAACAAAACCTAACTGTTATCTAAGTTCAGTTACATTCAATACTAGGAGTGAAACACCCATATCACTCATGATCATTTAGCTTCCAAGCGTTTCATCTTCTTCCGTTTTTTAATCAGCTCCAAAATATTCGCAGTAAACGCCAACGTTAAGATTCTGAAATGATTCCAAGGCATTGAGTTGTCCTGCCACGTGTGTTGGCTGACGATGCTCCTGCATCATACTCCCCTCGACAAAAATTCATGGACACATGTCCATGAGCTCCTGCATCGAATTTCCATGCTTCTGGATATCAACTTCATTTTCCCAACTGTCATCTTTTATTGGGTGTCCTTTCCACTTGACCAGATATTCAAAATAGGTCTTCCTCCCGGTCTTCTTGCCAATCCTCTGATCAACAATCTTCTTCATTTGTGGTTTTTCTGCTATAGGCATTTTTTTTCCCATTGAATCATCTCTTGATCTTCTGATCCCTCTGTGGCATATTCCCTGTAAGGATACAGGTCTGAAACATTGAATATGGGTGATATGTCCACATCATCTGGCAGCTCAATCTCATAGGCATTTGCATCAAACTTCCTTAAGATCTTACATGGCCCTATCTTCTTCATCTTCAACTTGTTATGTGTTCCCCTAGGGAGCCTTTCTTTCCTGAGATGTGCTAGAACCTGACCTCCTACTTCAAATTGAAATTCTTAGTGATGTTGATCAACTCTGCACTACTCTTGGCTAGAGCTCTGCAACTGTCCTATGATCTAGCTATGGAGCTTCTGCATCTCTGCAGCAAAATCTTATGCTCCAGCGCTTCTGCATCTCTGCAGTAAAATCTTCTGCTCCAGTGCTTCTAATCTCACTCTGCTCCAAGTCTCTCAACTCAGATACTCCCCTGGGTTGCATTCCATACATTATTTGGAATGGGATTTTTCCAGTGCTCCTGTTGGGTGAGTCATTGTATGCAAATTCTGCTTGTGGAAGAATTTGATCCCACTGGTTATGATGCTCAGTGACCAGACTCCTCAACAATTTTCCCAAACTTCTGTTTACCACCTCAGTCTATCGATCTGTATGAGGGTGATAAGCTGAGTTGAAGGACAAATCTGTCCCCAATTTATTCCACAATATTCTCTAGAAATGACCAACAAACTTAGTGTCTCTGTCTGAGACAATGCTACTGGGTAGTCCATGAAGTCTCGCAACTTCCTTCAAAAATAGATTTGCAACATGTATTGCATCACTAGTCTTTTGGCATGGAATAAACTATGCCATCTTTGAAAATCTATCCACCACCACATATATGGAATCACATACTCTTTGCGTTCTTGGTAGTCCCAATAGAAAATCCATACTTATTGCATCCCAAGGCCTCTTTGGTATTGGAAATGGTTGATACAATCCAATGTTCTGTCTTTTTCCTTTTGCATGTTGGCAGATTCTACATCAGTTCACAAACTTTATCACTTCTGTTCTCATCCATGGCCAATAGTATGAACTGCTCAACTGTGCAAATGATTTATCCTAGCTGAAATGTCCAGCCAATCCTCCACTATGCTTTTCTTTCAAAAGGTTATCCCTCATTGAGAATTTTGGTATGCACAACTTATTGTCGTTGAGCAACAATCCCTCTTGAATCATATACTCTGTCCAATGGATCCTATCTCTCAGCATAGGATTCACACATGCTTCGTATGCTTCCTTGAAATCTGGATCATCACTATACATTTCCTTAGGGTGTTCAAACCCCAAGGTCTTCACCTGGAACTCCTATAGAATCAAAAATCTCATGCTCAATGCATCAACAACTTTGTTAGCATTCCCAACAACATGTTTTATGACAAAAGTAAAATTCTGCATAAAATCAATCCACTTTGCATGCCTCTGATTCAATTTTTCCTATCTGGTTATGAATACTAAAGCTTGGTTATCGCTATACAAGACAAATTCTTGTGGAACAAGGTAATGCCTCCATTTCTTCAAGGCTTGAATAATGGCATAAAATTCCTTATCATATGTGGAGTATTTTCTCTTAGTCTCATTCAACTTCTCACTGAAATAGGCAACATGCCTATTATTGTGGCTCAAAACTGCTCCAATTGCAACTCCACTTGCATCACATCTCACCTGAAATGTCTTTCCAAAATTTGGTAAGACCAGAATTGGTCATTCTGTTATTTTCTCCTTCAGTCTATTGAATCTCCTCTCGGCCTCCTCTGTCCATTTAAAAGACTTGTGCTTCTTCTTCACTGTATTCATCATTGGTGCACAAATTCCACTGAAATCTCTGATGAACTTACTATAGAAACTTTCTAATCCATGGAATCTTCTTACCTCAAACATACTCCTTGGTGAGGACCATTCTTTGATTGCTTTCACCTTCTCTGGGTCCATCTTCAGTTCATTTGAAGAGATCACAAAACCCAAGTAAATGAGTTATGTCTTCATAAAAGGGGAATTCTCCATATTTATCAACAACTTCTCCTGCTTTAGTCTCCTCATAACTAATGTCAGGTGTCTCAAATGCTCCTCTTTGGTCCTGCTAAAGATCAGTATATCATCCAGATAAATAACCACAAACTTGCCAATGAAATCTTTCAGTATTTCATTCATCAACCTCATAAAATTACTCGAGGCATTTGTTAAGCCAAATTGCATAACAAGACACTCATACAAACCTTCATTTGTCTTAAAAGTTGTCTTCCACTCATCACCTTCTCTCATTCTTATATGGTGATATAAACTTTTCAAATCTATCTTAGAAAATAAATTTTCTCCACTTAAACAATCCATTAAATCATCCATTCTTGGTAAAGGGAATCTATACCTGATGGTGATCTTGTTAATGGCTCTTGAGTCTGTACACATTCTCCATCCTCCATCATTCTTTGGACTCAACACAGTTGGTACTGCGCATGGACTCAAGCTCTCTCTGACCAACCCCTTGTCTAACAATTCCTGGACTTGGTTCTTTACCTCCTCATTCTCTCGAGGTGTCAATTTGTATGCTTCTTTGTTTGGAAGACTTGCTCCTGGTATCAAATCAATATGATGGCTGATACTTTTGATGAGTGGCAATGAGTTAGGCATCTCAAGCACCACTATGTCAGCAAAATTATCCAACAATTCCTGAACTTTTTCAGGCAGATCATCCATCGAAGTACTTGTAAGGACAACTCTAGGTTTCCTCACCACAAAAAACTACATCTCATGTTCTTTCTTGACTTCTCTCAGGAGTTCCTTCCCACTCATGAGAACTATGTTTGTGTCAACTTCCTCTTTCATTTTCTTCTCCTCTATTAGCAGCAACATGTGTGTCCTACCATTCTTCTCCAAGGTGTATGCATTATTCCTCCCATCATGAATGATATTCCTATAAAACTGCCATGGTCTTCCCAAAAAAACATGCCATACATTCATGGGAATCACATCACATGGAATTTCATTTCTATATCCTCCTATCTTAAATTCAGCAAGGCATTGTTTAGTAACCATTACCTGGTGTCCTTTTTGCAACCATGAGACTTTATATGGCTTTGGGTGTGCAATCATCTCCAAATACAATTTCTCCTCCATCTTTGTGGATACTAGGTTATCAGTGCTCCCACTGTCAATTATCACCTTGCATACTCCGTCTTTAGTCTTGCAAGCTATTGTGAAGAGACTGTTCCTTTGCACTAGCTTCTCAACTTTTGCCTCTAGTTTTAAGAGAACCTTTCTCAACATCAGGGATGTTCCATCCTCTTCTCCTTCTGCTTCAACATTCCTTCTTTGCACTTCCAAAATGTGAGCTTCACCTCCTCCTTCTTTCTTTTTCTTGAGACATTCCCAAGACATGTGTGCTATCTTTCCACAGGCATAACATCTTACTTCTCCTCCTCTGCTTCTTCCTCTTCCTCTAGAAGAAATTCTTCCACCACCTTGTCTTCCTCAGGAACTTCCTCCTCTTTTTGAGTGGTTGTTTTGTTTTTCAGTCTCGTCTTTGGATTTATGTGCCTTGTCATGGGAAACTCCCTTGCCTTTGTTTAGGATTGGGCTTTTACCTCTGCCTCGTTGGCTTTGTTTTCTGGTCAACTTCTCCTCTACCTTCAGTGCAAACTGATAAGCATCCTCCATTGTCCTTACTGAAATCATGCTGATCTCATCCTGGATTTCATACCTCAGGCCATTTATATATTTGGCAACTTTTTCTTCATCTTTCTCTCTTTGTCTAGTTCGGATGTTCATATTGTAGAACTCCTCTATGTACTCTTTGAATGTCATAACCTTCTGTCTCAGGTTCTGCAACTTCCTGAAAAGATTGATCTGATAATATTTGGGCATGAATTTAGCCTTCAGCTTGGCTACCATTCTATCCCAATTCTTTATCTTCTATTTTCCTTTGCTCCTCCTCTCAGCCTGTAGTTCATCCCACCACAGTGTTGGATATCCTTTTATCCTGGTGAAAACATGTCTCACCCTTTTTTCCTCATTGACATTTTCATAGTCGAAGTATTTGTCCATGGATCTTATCCAATCCAGTAGCTCTTCAACATCCAAATTGACTTTGTACATTGGGACCTCTATCTTGGCTCTAGCTCCTAATATAACAACTGCTCTCAGCAAGCGTTCTTCAGCAACATTTTCCCCTATAGCTTCTTTGACTTCTACTTCTTCACTCTGTGCATCACTGATGTCTCCAACATCAGAGGCCCTCCTCTCCATTGCATCTGTCGCCTCTAATCTTGCACGAAGCTATCACATTTCTCTTTCTTCAACACGATTGGCTAAAGGTGGCTCCACTTGTCTCCTCGGTGGCATTGTGTTGACTGTCTCTCACACACATAGTACAACTTAAAGTTATTTTGTCTCTTCTCTCCTTTGGCTATTGTCTGCAAGTAAAAATTTGCTCTGATACCACTTGATGCAAACCCCCTTCTCTCCTAAGGGCTGTATGACCTCCTAGTCAAGGATCTCTGATTCTTGAGTTAGGCGACTCTCTGAAACCTTGATGGTCTCATATTTATATTTAAACACATGCCCTTTCGGCTTTCTGGTGTAGGTCTTATGGAACCCACAATCTTCCCCTTCGTGCTTGCAAAATCTCAGAGTTTGAGCGCTAGCTCCTTTTCTGATAAGCCCCTCCTTGATGTGACCTTGGGCGATGACCTTACGTAAACACATGATTGCGGGTGCGCCCAAGAGTGGTTTGGAACCAAACTACTTTTTTCCCCACAATTCACCTCGAGCCACCACGTGTCCTTTTGTCAAAACCGTGGTTTCGATTGCGTCTCGCCCTCGAATTTTTAAATATCGAGGACCTCCTATCCCCACAATGCGAGGTGACCATCGATCTCACGATATTGACGGTACTTCTAAATCGACGACTGAGATCTGTCCCTTCCAAAACAACGGTTCAGATCTAACACTCCTCAAATCAACGAATGTGATTTATTTTGTGATTCGGGTTTCGGGAATTTCAACTCTCAAATCTCGCCTTCTCCCGTAATGACAGATATTTTTCCACATTTCCTCTTAAATTGATGGTTGTGACTATTTTAGGATTCCAGACTTAAAAAATCTCAAATCTCAACTCTTTCTCCCAATTTCTTTTATTCGAGGCTGACAATCCACTGACGCATGTCTCCCGCGGATCAACGACTGTGATCTCTTTGGGTCTTCGGACTTCAGATTTCTCAATTCTCAACTTTCACTTCCCCTTGAAGTATGCATATTTATGTCACGTGTCCACTTGAATTAGACAGTTGAGATTTACTTCAAGTCTTTACCCGAAGTCCACGGATTTATGCCACTTGTCCTCTGGATCAGAGGATTGACGTTTACTTCGGGTCTTTACCCGGAGTCCATATATTCACGCCACCTATCCTCTGGATCTGATGACTTGGATCTGCTTCGGATTTATGGGTTCTGGGAATCTCAAATCTCAATTGAAACCCACAAACCTTTATCCGAAATTCGTGATCTGTCGCCACACATCCTTCTGGATCTGACGGTCTAGATTTACTTCGGGTTTCAGAAGTTTTCACTCCTCTTCACTTTGAATCTTCCGATTTGTGAATTCTGAAGGATCCTCACGACTAACTGGTGCATGACTTCTTTGAGATCTAATGGTCTAAAATGATTCGGCTCCTCCCAGGTGAATCTTAGTCCTTTATCTTATCCAACCTTCAAAAATTTTTCTTCTGAAGGATTTCGCCCACTAAATCTTTTGTACTTGTTCGTCTTTCGAACCTTGAGTTCCTCAAAAGGGTTCCTTCAACACTTAGTCAATTCCTGGTCCTATGCACTCCTTGCAACTGAGTTTTGTATTGTCTTACGAGAAAACCGAGTTATTTCTCCAAAGTCTTTTCCAAGTCAAAGACTCCACATACGCACTCCTTGCGCTTAATATGCACACTCTATATACACAAATTCCATGCTATCTCTTATGATATTTCTCGCCTTTTGCTCCTTTAACTTCTTAAAGGGTCACTTCAACACTTAGTCAAGTTTCGGATCTGCACACTCCTTGCAGCCAATCTTACGCAAGATTTGGGTTCTTGCGGACGACTGTGCACACCTTGCAGCAGTCACTTTGCACTCCTTGCAAAGGGAAAGTTTTGCGCTATCTATTCTGAGCTTTGGAATCAAAACAGATTCTGTCAACGCACTCCTTGCAAACTATGTGCACACCTTGCATAGACTCAATCGAAGAGAAACAACTGAAACTTATGCAAACATATCACAATTTTATATACTCATAACAAAATTCATTCATTCATGAAAAAAAAAATAACAGGGAATTGAAAACAATAACAACACCATGCATTGGATCAATTTTCCTCTGTTATATTCATTCAAAAGTAAATGGCTACAACAATGACCAAAACAAAAACTAAAAACTCAGAAATTTCCTACTAACTCGCAATAGCCTCATTCGAGTGTACAAAACCTCTATTTATCTTAGAGGGTCCTTAGGGTTCCCCCTCGACTATTCGTGTACTCGAAAACAAAACCTAACTGCTATCTAAGTTCATTTACATTCAAGACTAGGAGTGAAACTCCCAGATCACTTGTAATCATCCAACTTCCAAGTGTTTGATCTTCTTTTGTTTTTCAATCAGCTCCAAAAGATTCACAGTAAACGCCAACGTTAAGATTCTGAAATGATTCCAAGGTGCTGAGTTGTCTTACCACACTTTACATTATAATTCCTTAAATATATCATCACTAAAATCCTTGAGTTAATACTACAATCACTCCCTCTAAGTTTTTCTTAATTATAATAACTATTCACAGGTTGTTGATAGCCCTACGTGGGTTATTGCTTGTACCACAAGCTTGGTATTTCAAGATCAAGGAGTGACTTGTGTAGATTTTCTATCTTTGTGACTTTTATAGATGTTATCCACATGTCTTGGTCTCACATGGAGATATGATTATCTTTACAGGATGCACTGGAGAGCTCATGATGTGGTTTCCATTGATTTTGGCCTATGATATTGATTTGAGGGATGTTGGGGTTTACCAAGTTGCTCATGATCCAAGGTTGTTTTCCTTCGTATTCACATGTGGTCAATATTCTTTAGAGCTTCAAGTTGTTGTCATAGCATGGTTGGCAGTTCCTTTTTCCAAAGATAATGGTTGATTCCAAGACTGTAGTAGGTTTGTAGTTGGTAGATGTTGGCAGAGGGGTAGAACCCGGGTTCAACGCTTCAAAAATGCACCAACAAAACCCTAACTACTAACCCTTTCAGCAACACCTGCGAAGCAGATGTAGTCTCACCCGAGGTACAGGCAGGGGGGTTACATGAATCAAGTGTCTGTAAACAAGCTGGGACACATATCTGTGATTATAACACTTTGCAACGTACTTAGGAACAACACACATTAATTCATTAGCTTTATTCACATCGCAGATCAAATCCTAAATACAGATCGATGTAGTAACACTAACAAAATATACATCGCACTTAGCATTAGAGGTTAGATCTAACTCATTCAACATAGACACAACACTAAGCATTCATAGATGTATCCATCATTCATAACATTCAAGGCACTAAGAAAATCCACAGCATAAACATTACATCAAACCATCAACGCATGATATATGTGGTTCACCTCGGTGTGGGGCTACATCCACCAACAACTTCTTTTTCTTTATTAGTCTTCAATCTCTTACATTCATTTTCTCCTTTGCACTAAGCCACAGAGACAAGCTTCACACTGGATAGGTGATCTGTGCATTGCGCACTAGATCCACCTTCCCAAAGTCAGGTTAGGGCAGAGATCCAACTCCTCTATCAAGCACAAAGCCTTACATACATGTTCTGTTGCACCAAGCACTTAGAACTACTTGCCTCTTGCACTTAGCTACTTACATCGCCTACTTCTACATTACATTCCTTCTTATTTATACTTTTACATTTACAAAGAGGCCTAAACTTGGGTAAACCCATGGTCCGACATCCCATAACCCATTACATAAACCCTAATAACCCCATGTTGGGTCCACAAAGCCCACAAAACAAGTGAGATCGTGCGATCTCAGCTCCACCTAGGCACTCCATCTTTGACCAACCTATCTATGTCCAAAAGTGGTCAAACCCGACCAATGTTTCCTCAAAACTTGGTCAAGGGCCAACATGCCCCCAACACTCACCCGTGACTCATCCTGATTCACTCAGATGAAGGAATGCTGCTTTGAAGGCCTCGAGCTTGACTCAAGATGCCTCGACTTGTTGCTTTGCCTGAGCTTCTTCTCAGTGAACTCCTGGATCATTTTCTTTGTAACAGGCCCTTCCAGGCGTTGTTCCTCTGTTTCAACCACTTGGTCTAGCTGTGAACCTTTTCCTTCAATCTCTTCAAACACTACACAGGCTTCCTCCTGCACCGGTTGTAGCCTCTGTGTGACCTCCATGACTATGCCCTGGATGGAAGTAATATGTTGTTGGGCCGCACACTGTTCTTGTGATCTCTTCATCCTCTCAACCATAATGAGTGCCTTCATCTACGCTTGTGCTGTCAGTGCCTCCTGCTGCGCCTCCTGTAGTTGTGCCTCCAACTTCCTAAGCTCTGGGTCTTATGTGAGGCGTTCGTAGGTCTGTGCACTTATGTCACTTAGCTGCTTGCATTCTAAGGCGAAGACCTTGATCCTTTCAACTGCACTCTTGGTGGCTTCCTCCCTCTGGTCACGCACTTCCTGTGGAGTGCTAGGTACTGCTTGAAGCTCCAACTCCATTACCCTTGCTTGAAGTTGTTGGATGGCCTTAACAAGATTTGTTACTTGGACCTCAACTACCTCATGTTCCTCCTGTGTTGAGCCTAGCATGGAGCAAAGTTATTTTCTCACCACTTCCTTGACTGCAGTCTTCTCTACGAGAAGCTGGTCCTTTTCCTTGTGTATATGCGCTTTGTCTCCCTCGAGCATCGCCCGAAACTCATATATCTTGTTTTCATATGCAGTTACATAATACCGCACAACTCGCAGTTGCTCTGAGATCTCCTCTTTCTCTTTCTTCAGGGATTCTATATCTTGTTCCTTCTCTTCTTGGAATCGCTAAAATCGAGCCTCTGTTGCATCTGCCAATATTCAAAGTTGGGCGGGTTCATCCCCCAACTCTGCAGTCTTTAAGGAGGAGGGTGCAGTAGGGACTACGCGGACTGAACGAATAGCTTCCTGCACTTCGCTCAACTCCCTTTCTATTCTGCCATAGAGTTCATCCTGCTTCACTCCATATCTTTGCAAGATGTCCTCAAAAGCATCGTCCATTACTCTGTGGAATAGAATTATATCATCTTCTATGAGGGTGGCCTCCATCTGGGGTTTACTGGCACAGGTCTTCTTTCTTGTGAAGGGTTTCTGCGAATAACCCTTCCTCTTCTTCTGTGTTTCTACCTCGGTAGGGGGGTCCTTTGGCGGTGTAGCTTCACCTTCTCCTTGTTTTTCTCCTTCTTCCCCTCCTACTTCTTAGTTTACTTCGTCTCCTGCTCCTCCTGCGGGTGATCTAGGCCCACTTTCCTCTGAGGCGTTGTCCTCCTCATTAGTCTCTACGTCTTGGACTTCCTCCTTTTTCTTCTTCTTCTTCGCGCTAGTTTGTTTGTCATGCTTGACCTGGGTGACCAAGGGGATTCCAATGATGTCAGGGTCAGAGAGTTCTGCATCATCAATCGGTACAAGGAACTCTTTCGACCATTCTTTGATGATCTCCTCCATATCTTCATTGTTCAACGTAGATCAAAACTTAGCTAATGGTCTGTACTGGTGCAATGTTCACGGATTCATGCATGGGAATGACTCAATAGAAACCTTAAGCTACTGATAGTAGGCGTGGAACACTACGTTCGACTGCCACTTCTTTGACATGTCATTCGTGTACCATAGAGTGGAAAAGTTCATGGCCAATGGCTCCAAAGGTTCAATCTCCGGGAAGGTAGCTCCTTTCGGCATTTTCCAGGCGACAAATGTGATCAACACTAGCAACTAGCTGAAATGGAACTCGTATCCTTGATCTTGTGCTTCGCAACAGTCCTTCTCGAGCTCATTGACAAGGTAGCTCACCCAATTCATTTGCATCCCCTCCACACATTTTCCTGCGAGGTCCACCACGAACTCGGTGACCTGCATGGGGCGGTTCTTTCTTACGAGCTTGCCAGCTATGAGATGACAAGCTAGGTGCACTGCGCCATTTTGGATGGAGGTTACCTTGTATCCTCGTTTTCCCTTTTCAACTTTGTCGTATGCCTCCTTTACGCGTTGTGTCAAGGAGTGATCTGAAGTCTTTCCTACGTAGAACTGTTGAGGGTCAGGGCCCTGCATGCTCAGTCCTGTGATCTGGTGGATCGACGTTGGATCCAGAGTAATGCACCTGTCGAGACACAGATATCCTCCATGATAGCACGACAGGAGGAGTTTGACACAAGCGTTAACCTCTTGATGTCGTCCAAAGTGAGGAATATTCATTACATTCAGTATCATTGAATGTGCGAACTTATTTCATGGTTGGGAGACTATGCGAGGGTTCTTCCCAGTCATCTTCATCAAATACCTATGGGGCGCGAGCATCACATAGTTCTTTCTATCTCCGAGGTTAAAGTCGTTGTTCTTCAAGGCTGGGATCTATCCCAACTGGATTCCTTCTATGCATATCCCCTTCGAGATGTACATGGTGATCAATGTATACTCAAAATCCCATGGAATACTGTCGCGGTGAACCGCACCATCCAAAGGCAGGACGTAATCAGGTAAGATCGACGGGATATGCTTCGCATTAGCCAGATCATTGCGATGCCTAATTTGCTTCTCAGTAACAGGGTCAACACGTTTCGAGCGACGACAAGTCGAAGGGGAGGCCTACAGTCCCTTGGTCGACGATGCTTGTACTCCCTCAGACATAGCTTTATCAGCCATAAACTTTTTCAAAACTTCTTCAACGGATTTCTCTAGCTCGGTGCGCTCGGTCGACATTCTCACTATTAACAAATAAGTCAGGGTAGGTGAACGAATAGCGGGGTAAGAAGCATATGGCAAGGTTTGATAGCACAAATCAACACACACAATCACTTCTCTGTTATCAATTTTAATCATAGATGGTGAAAAATTGGTCCCGACGCAACGTTGACCGGGTTAAATAAGCAAGTGTCATAACAGATTCCTCCAATGGTCAGGAATTCTTCAATCAATATGAATCAGTCCGTTAGGGTGTGGTCTCAATGTCCCAAATGCGGCCTAGTCGCCCATAAATGTGTTTCGTAGCCATTCAGAGCATCACTTTAACGGTCGGGGCACCTCCAATGGTCATATAGCTTCGTCAGGGCGAAGTCCCATTCTGCGTGGTTCTGCTGTTCCGGCGAGGTTCAAATCCTGCAAGCTTGCCTCCTGTGAAGTCTTCTTTGGGACTTCATGTAGTTTTTCTAACTTGGCTTTCTTCTTACTGAGCTTTCTTGCCTTCTTTCTTGTGATCTGAGTCTTTGGATTCCTCTTTCTATTCTTAGTCTTATCTTCTCTTAGTGTAGTGGCTTCATGCTATTGATGGGATTTCAAAGGGTTCCAAGGTATTACCTCTTTTCTTATCACTTCCTGGGTGGGTATTCTTCTTTCTTGCATGGATAGGCCCTTCAAACCTTTTTGCGTTCTTTCAACCTCGACAACTAATTCTCTTGTATTCTGTTGCTTCGACTCAACTTCTCATTCTTCTATCTGTCGACCTATTCTTCTAACTATGAAATTCATTAGTTCTTGCTTTTTCTTTTCTGTAGCTTCTTCTTCTACTTTCCTTCTGATCTGATCCTCCTCGATCCAAGCCTTTCCTAACAAAAGAGGAAAAGGGGCATTGTTCTCAACAAACCTAATAACTTCAAATTCCTCTTCTGTCGATGTTCCATGGATAATAACAGGCACATTAATAATTCTTCCACATAGGGTTATCATCTTTCCTTTGAACAGGCCTATCCTTCCTAGTGAAGGTACCATCGTGCATTTTCCCAAAATTTCCCCAGTGATTTCTGTCATAATATTCATTGGTGTCTCTTCATCCAAGACACAGTCTATGTCGAAGTCTCCTATTCTTGTACTTATGCATTGTTTTTATTTCAAGATCTTTGATAAACTGACATCCTTGTGATCATCCATTACTTCTTTCAACTGTTCTAATGTAGTCTGAATCTCCTTTGATCCTTTCTCTTCCTGATCTTATAACATGCTCTTTTTCTCTTGACTCATGTTCATTTGTTCTACTTTAGCAATCATCCTGGGGCAATCCTCAACTTCATGACCAACAATTTTACAACAAAGACAAATATGACCTATATCAGGGCATTTCTTAGCAAGATGTCCCAGTCTTCTGCAGTTATAACATAATGTCAATCCTCTCTTTCTCTTATACGTTCCCCTACATCTCCTATATTGCGCACTAGGGTCACAGTGTTGGACCTGCAATATTCAAAAAATCTTTCTAGGTTCCTGCATTCATTTATTAGTCCACAAGTTCTATCTATGCATAGGAATAACATATCTTTCTTTATTTATATCAAGTTCGTTCAGATCAACTTTTTCTTCTAACTGTACCCTAGATTTCAAACTAGGAAAAACTCTATCAAACATACCTAGGTTCATGCTTTTGAACAAAAATTTCCACCTATCCTACTCTTATTAAAACACAAAGCTTTACCTCTTTCAAGATCTTACCTCTTTTTCTTCAGATCGGATTTCTTTCTTAGCACAGAGCTTCACAAGTCAAGTAGAGTACTATGCACTACAACAATAGATCTACGCACAAATCTTCTCTTTTCTTTACTTCAGTTCCCAGCAATCACAGTTTCAGGTCCCAACAACAAAACCATTTGTTGGCACAGGGGTAGACCCAGGGTTCAACGCTTCAACAATGCACCAACAAAACCCTAATTATCAGCCCTTTCGGCAACACCTGCGAAGTAGATGCAGTCTCACCCGAGGTAGAG
>JZKD02S1672957.1:720129-734673 GCA_000966675.3 Picea glauca | reverse complement strand
CAAAGAGTGAATAATTTACAATAGATATAGGATACATGAGTAACTAATGAGCCATAGTGGTGGTCTAGAGTGATATGGACACACACCAATAGTTATGGGAGTAAACTACCACCTAGTCTAGTCTCTCAGGCAGCTATGGGAGTGAAATGCCACCTAGTTGAGTTAACTAGTCAACTAGTCTTCAGTGAACTAACTGAACAAAGAGTAGTGAGGAGTTAACTCAGGAAATCAAGGGTAATGCGCCAGTCTGGTGATGATCCCAAGGAAAGTGTGCATTAGCATGGTGATGATCCCAAAGTTGCATGGTGACAAAACCAATGCAACATCTAAACTCAACTCAACTAGTCAAACTGAAGTGTCAACTGAAAGAGAATATTCTCCAGGTGGAATATTCTCCTCTAAAATATAGGAGACTGGATAATGACTAATTATGACTAATAAACAAGGAAAAAATTTAGGAAAAACAAATCCTAGGTGTGTTTGAAGTAACTCCAATAGAGAAGGCATTAGTGGCGGAATCATTGGCGGAACTGTCAGATCAACCACACTTAGCACTAAGTTATGGCACCCACCTGGCTGTTGGATCCTTATCCAACGGTTCCTCTTGTTTCTATACTGTATCAGTCTAACCTTCTCTAGTTTATGGATTTTCAATTTGTTATCCTTTGATTTATGTGGAACTTGGAGCTGTCGTCATTTCCAATGACTGACGAAGAGCCTTAACTCTCTTCCTTAAACTACTCTGCTCTTTCCTGGTACTTTGTTTTATCACCTTGGTGGTTGTCTTTTCCTAGCTTGACCTCTCTTGCGTGGCTCAAGTTGTTTGTCACTGGAGTGGTTTTACACCTCATATGCAATAATGATAGAGCCCACTTTAAATTTTTAATTAACAGTGGAGGTATTTCTAGAGTTTGATTTTGTCTTGACTGTGCGAGGTGGCAGTCTCTGGAGGTTTCTTCCAGCACCTTCCAAATGGAGGATGAGGTCAGTGCACTCATGAGTGCGGCTAATGGGGCCCTCTGGAAGAGTGCCAGACTCTTCACATCGATGAATTCACAAACTGTAGCTACTTCCTTTTCCTCTTCCACCCCAAACTTGGCAGAACACTTATTTTCCTTGACTGATGTTTACAATGAACCTCCTTTCACCGCTCCCTTGCCGCCTTCTGCTCCACTTTTGGGACTGGTATCCTCTTTCGGGCGCTCTGGTTTGCACCGGAGTGTAGGTTCTCGCGAGCGTATTTAAAAGGTACAAAAGTGGCAACCCAAGAGTTCGGGTTGCAAATGACCATGGAAGCCCAACAAGACAAAACGTCGCCTTATCATGGGTTTAGACGTAGGCTTGGAGAAGAGTGTCCATATTTCTCTTTGTGGACTTGTTGGTAGGATTTCCTATCACTCTCTATGTAAGTGTTCTCTTTCAGTTTGGATTTCGGATACCTGGTTTCCTTTACCGGGGTATGTTCTAGAGCTCATTTCTCTTTCTCATGGCTAGTTCGGTCTTATATTTAACTCGCAAGAGGATTCTCAGTGTATTCTGGACCTTTTTGGACTATCAGTGGATGTAGCCTAATTCTTAAGAGATGGTGGATTAGCTTTGATCCTGCCTCAAATTATTCTAGATTGTGACACATGTGGGTTTTTCTTCCTGGATTTCCACTTCAATATTGGACAGATAAGGCTCTTGCAGCCATAGGCAATGAGCTCAGGAGTTTCATTTGTTTGGATGATAGTCTTTTAAAAGGTTCCGATAGAAAAATGGACAGGATACTGGTCGAGTTGGATGTTCAGCGGGGCTACCAAAGACTTTGGATATCATTTGGAGAGGCTGCATAGTGACCCTGTGCCTTGATTACCTCGACATTCCCTTCCACTGCTCTTGCTGCCAAAGGACGGGACACCTCTGGCGTGACTGTACTGGAGAACCGGAAGAGGAAGAATATGAAGCTTCATACCTCCGCAAGTTCTCGTGGGAGGAATCACCGGGAGTAGACTCTTACACCGTGGAGACTGAAGGATTTATGGATACAGGTGACTGGTAGTCTACACCTATGGATTCTCTCACTAGTAAGCTCAAGCAACTCTGTCCTACCTTTTATTTTACGCTTACTTCTTGGAAAAGGCATATGTTGGACTCTTCTATTATCCCGGGGATGGGGCCCATAAATCCAACCATTTTTGTTTCTCCATAGACCTCGTCTACTCCTCCTTTACCCACTATGGAGCAAGAGTCCCCTCGGACTTTTCCTACCCCTCAGCTCTTGTCACTTGCTAGAGATGAAAGGGCTCATACTAGTCCTTTGGCTCTTGGTGGGGTTGTCTTACTTACTAGTCCTTTTCATTTGACTGTTCCTAATCACAGTTCTGTTGCACCTCCTCCTACTGTTAACTCTGAGCTTGTCGGGATTGATCCATCGATTTCAAACTCTTTGGCTTTTGGACACACTACCCTTGGGAACCTACTTAATAATTTGGCCCCTTCTTCGGTTGAGACACTGCATCCGGTTTCGATTCCTACTTTTCGAGGCAGGTCACCTATTATTCGCGAGAGCTCGGACTTACCTTCTTCTTCGCACTGTGTTAATTCTAGTGACTCTACTAGGAAAGACTTCTCCTGGTCTTGGGGTTTGGGAATTGAAACTTCACCTATAAAAACCTGTAGTGCTCAAAGAAAAGCTATTTCATTTGTTACTCTTCCGAATTTTTCTTCCACATAAACTTCTGATCTTAGGGCACTTAGAGGCATTAAATCCCTAGCCAATTCACATCCATGATACTTCTCTCCCTCAACATCAGAGGGCTGGGAGGCGCCCTAAAAAAGGCCTCCCTCAGAAGGCTTATCGACATAACCCATCCTAGCAATATCTTTTTACAAGAAACTTTAGTTGATGAACTACATGCTCGGGCTTTCTTCAGTAGCATAAGGTCGCAATGGTTTGTTAGTGTTGTTATCTCTGTGGGTAGATCAGGCGGGCTACTTGTTGCTTGGGATCCCATTTTTGTTTGAGCTGGAACCTTTCTTATGTTGTGGCGGTATTTTGTTGACATGTACCTGTTGTGCTAACAAGCAATAGGTCAACCTTCTCAATGTTTATGGTCCTTGTATTGATAGGCTTGCCGTTTGGACAAAAGTTTCGACTATTGGCCTTCTGGCTAAACCAAATCTTATTGTCGCGGGTGATTTTAATTTTACCTTATCAGGAAATGAGATATCGGGGGACACGACTTTACCTGATCCAACAACCTTACAATTAAAATATATCTTCCTACACAACAACCTGGTGGATTTATTTCCGGCTGGTGTGGTTCCTATTTGGAGGAATGATAGAACTGTTTCAGATTCTATTTCTAAGCGACTGGATCATTTTTTCGTTTTTGAACATCTTCTTCATGTTTCGGAAAGATATAGATCCTGGGTTGAATATTCGTTCCTATCGGACCATGCTCCCATTTAATTGCAGCTGGATTCATTCTCTCATCACTCTATGTATCCTTTTAAGTTCAATTTGATGTGGTTACAAGACCCTGACTTTGAGCGACTTGTCACAAAGGTTTGGACTGACCAATACTTTCTACAAAAAGTTGACGTTTAGAGACGTCTTGCGTGGGAGATGAAACACTTAAAATTGAAAGTTAAAAGTTGGTCCCATTTACAGATTATCAAAAATACTCATAGACTCACACAACTGGAAGATAATATTCTCACTAATCTAGGATCATTCTGAGGGAACTAGAACAATTGAATTTGAACAACATTTAAAGACTCTTGAGGAGGAGCATAACAAGATCTTGCTGGCCGATGAGGCTCATTGGAGCGAGAAGAGTAGAGCTATTTGGATCAAATGTGGAGATCAAAATACAAAGTATTTCCATCATTTTTCTAGCTTCAGGAGGAATCATAAACATATTTGGGATTTAAAGACGGACACAACAAACATTATTACAAGACAAGACAAGCTTTTACCAGCAGCCTTTCATTTTTTGAAAAATTCCTATAGTAATCAGGGTCTTACAAACATTACAGACCAAGCTTCCATCACTGGAATCCTTCCTAGACTCATCAGTGAGAGGGAGGCCGATCTTATTAATGTTGCATGTACTAAATAGGAGATTTGGAAAGTTCTTAATACTTTCAAAGGGGATAAGAGCCCCGGACCCGATGGTTGGACTGTTGAGTTTTACATACACTTATTTGATCTTGTTGGAAATAATCTCTAGGAGTTGGTGGAAGATACCAGGATCAGAGGGGTGGTCAATTGGGCTTTAAAATATACTTTCTTGACTCTTATCCCCAAGACCAATCATCCGTCTTCCTTTAGTGACTACATGCCTATTACTCTGTGCAATCTTTGCTACAAGGTAATCACCAAAATACTGGCCAACATGATTAAACCTTACTTGTCTCACCTTATCTTAGGTGAACAATTGGGCTTCATTAAAGGTCGTCAGATATTGGATGTTATTGGGACCGCACAGGAAGTCTTACATAACATTAAACAAAAAAGTATCCAGGTATTGATTTTAAAATTAGATCTCAAAAAAGCTTTTGACTGTATTAATTGGGACTTCCTTCGATTAATACTACTACAATATGGTTTTGGTCAACTTTTCACGAGATGGATCATGTGTTGTGTTTCTAGTGCGACCATAGATGTACTGGTAAATGGGGAAGCAACTCCTTTCTTCCAAAATGAGAGAGGCTTGTGGCAGGAATGCTCACTCTCTCCTCTTTTATTTATCTTGGCCATGGAAGGACTGAGCATTCTACTCAAAACTAGACAACAAAGCAGGGAGAATTATAGGCATTAAGGTTTCAAGACTGGTCAAGATTTTTCATATTTTCTTCATGGACGATATTCTTATTGCAACTAGAGCTGATTCACAAGAATGGTTGGAGATCGAATCAATTCTAAAATTTGTCTATCGTGCATCGGGGCTCCAGATCAATGAGACAAATTCCACCTTACATTACTCGGGGCTTACTGAGGTGGAGATTGACTTGTACAAAAACATATTCTCGTACAACTTTCTTGATATCTCGATTGGTCTGAGATATCTTGGATATTTTCTCAAACCAAGCTGTTACAAAGTGACCGATTGGCATTGGATTCTCATAAAATTTGAGAAAAGGATCACACATTGGTGCAATAGGTGGCTTTCGCTTAGAGGGAGATTTGTTCTTATTAAATTAGTTCTGGAGATCCAGGCAGTGTATTGGATGGCGCTGGCTGCTATCCTTGTTACTATTTTAAAAAGAATCCGACAACTGATATTTTCTTTTCTCTGGACAAGAGGTAGTGCAAATAAGAATCTACATATCTGTCGCTGGGAATCCATTGAAAAACCCAAATCAGTGGGTGGTTGGGGGCTAAGAAACATTTTCTTGTTTAATCAAGCATTGGCGACCAAATCACTCTGGCGTGTGCTGTCACAAGATAGGATTTGGCATTGAGTTATTACTGGTAAATATTTCACACATATTACTATCTCATGTTGGCTCAGACATACTACTACAAGCTCATCTAATGCTTCTCCGATCTGGAGATCACTATTGAAATACATTCATATTATTCAACACTGTATATATTGGAAACCAGGATTGGGCCACACTATTCATATTGGTCAGGATGCTATTCTGGGATTGGGGACTTTTTCTTTTCTATCTCCAGGGCTCTTGAACAAATTACATGAAAATCATGTTTATTATCTCTTCCAATCCAAGGGCCTTACAGACCATGGGGATTTTATTACCAGATGAAAAAATTGCTCAGCTCTGGATCTTTTGGGTGACTTGGCTATTGAATGGCAACGCTATTGTAAGCCTCTTATAGGAGCGGGGATACATCTTGGGGAACAAGAGAATACTTTGCTCTGGATTGGAGGTGATTGTTATGGCAACTTAACAGTAAAAAATGTATACAATGCCTTAGCTTCTACCATTTGAATCTAGAGATGTACATGATGGAGGAAACAATTATGGCATTGGACTCTTCCCTTGAAAATCAAACTTTTTATTTGGCTAGCTGCAGATGACAAGATATTGACCTGGGACATTTTTCTTCGTTGGGGCTGGGAGGGACCTAATATTTGTTTTCTATGTCGCTTGAACTCTGAATCCATTACACATCTTTTTTTAGATTGCACATTTGCACAACAAGTTTGGCACAGACTCACATTCACCCTTAAGCTCGAGACCATCTGGTCGGACTCCTCTTTGCAGACTAGTATGGAGAACTGGACAAAGGAGGAGTTGTCTTTTCCTCATCTTTCAACCTTGGTTTGCTGGTACATTTGGTTAGTGCACAACAGGGCTATTTTTTATCAGGCTCCTCCTTGTATTAATATTGTTTGCTACAAGACTTTGGGTGGTCTGGAGATTCCTAGGACAAGGAAGGAACCATTTCCATGCTTTATTCAGCCTACCATTCAATAAGGATGGAACATTTCTTGGTTTGATGGAGCCTCACAAAACACTGGTCTACTATGTGGAGCTGGCGGTCTGATCAAGCTGTCGGATCATACCAAATATACTTGGACCTACAACTGTGGGGAGGGTACTAATACCAAAGTGGAACTTCTTGGCATCTAGGCAACCCTTTTGCTGGCTTCCATACTTAATCTATTGGATATTCAAGTATTGGGTGACTCTAATATTATTATAGATTGGTTAAACAATAAAGGGAAGTTACAAGTCATTGCACTGGAATGATGGAAAGACAGAATCACCAATCTCATCAAGGCCTTTACTCAGATCAACTTCACTCATATTTACAGAGAATTAAATGAAGAGGCTGATATTATGTCCAAAAGTGCTCTTCAAAAGCAGGTGGGGATTTTGACATATTATCAATGGATAGATGGTCAAGTGGCGCCGCCTTAGTTTATATCTCTATATATTTGACTTTGAGAGACATAACACTTTACTATATTTAACATTTTGGATTTTTGTATATGTATTGATAGACTTAGTATCTGTTAGTTGGAGACCTGATGTGGAGGATAGACATATGAGTTGACTATCATAATTGCAGACAAATTACCATATAGCTGGGGCTGGAGCAACGACATATATGTGAAGAAGAAAATGTAATTTTGGTTGTTATACCATATTATTAATATAATGAGAAATTTTTCTTCTGGAAAAAAAATGTCAAAATTTATATGAGAGAACATTATTATGGGAACATAATATTATTAGTAATATATTATTATTATTATTATTGATTTTTAAGGTTATAGTTAAGTTAGACATTAATTTGGTTTATGAAATTCATTTGTTTACGGGATAAAGGACTTCTTCTACCCAACAATTTAACCACTAAAATTTAAATATACATACTTATTATTATATACTAATTAGCTATGTTGCACTAATGTGGGAACTTTGGGAACTTGGATACGAACGAGTAGAAGTTTCCCTCAAATTTGTAGGAAACCTAAATATGGGAGCTGCAATAGTATATACTAAAAAATATATATAAAATATTTGAGATCACAATGATATTTTAGATTACAGTGTATCCAGATCGCTAAATCCATAACAACATTAATCCATGATAAGGTTGCTCCTATTGCAACAACTACCATATCGAAATTACTAATTTAATTTGTACTAATAATTATATGAATGAGTAATTTGCGTGCCTGCTGCCTTCCTTGGATGTGGTAGCCGTTTCTCAGGCTCCCTCTCCAGAATCGAACCCTAATTCTCCGTCACCCGTCACCACCATGGTAGGCCTCTATCCTACCATCGAAAGTTGATAGGGCAGAAATTTGAATGAAGCATCGCCATCACAATATTGAAACTTTAATATCGGTAAAGATTCAATGAGAAAATGAGAAACAACATTGAAAATACATATATAAAATTTTAACATCTTTTTAAAATTAAACTTTATATATGTAAACTTCAAACATCCTTGTAAATTTGAAGCATTATTCTTGTTGTGATTGGAAAAAGCTAAATAATACTACTCTTATAATATGAAAATACAATACAAGTCAATGATTTGGTTGGTTGATAGTAACAATAGATTTATTGGACTTTCATGTTTAAGTAAAACATACATACATTAAAAAAATTTCATATCCACAACTATAAAATGAGTATTATTAAGTTTTTTTACTCAAATAATTTTTAAAATAATATTTAGTGTCGTTTAGTCTTTGTTTTATATTGATATTTTAAATAAATATAATGAAAATATTTGTAATAAATTATGTATTTGTAATAATGGAATAAAAATATTTACATTTTAATTTAAAACTATCTATTTGGAAAACTAGTTCTCAAGATTTCATTTTCTTGATATTGAAGCTCCCAAGTTCCCAAAACAATTCCCAAACAATTGGAGACGTTTCCTACCAATCCCAAACTCCTAGCTATATTGTTCAATATTCTTTTTCTTATGCTATATTATTGACCCTTGTATAAACACTCGTCTTCACGACAACCATAACCATAGTAGTGCGGGCGTCACTTCTGGTTCTTGACCAGTGATTTCGTTCGTAAGTAAAATAAATTAATGCAGGTCTCTTCAACCCCCCAAAAATAAAAACTTTCAATTCTAGCACACTCCCAATATCGGAAACCTGTTAATTTGGATAAGAGAATAAGTTGAACTTTGTTTTAAAAGACATATATGTATTAGAGAAAACCCGAAACTGTAGTTTCTCATCAAAAATATTTTCCAATATCGGAAACCGCTTAATTTGGATAATAGATTAAGTTGCACTTTGTTTTAAAAAACATTTAGAGAAAAACCGAAACGGTAGTTTCTCATCAAAAAGATTTTTCAATGGGCTTAATTAGGATCTTGTGACATCAACAAGTGTAGGATTTTTAGTGTAAAAGAGCTCTTTCTTGAATGACTAACCTTCTTCGAAGTGTAAAAAGAGAGTTATAATTTGTTTTGATAATAAATAGGTTAAAATCTAATTGTTTGTTCTAAAATTTTGAGGTGGTTTGAACAATAATAAAAATAAATTCACTTCTTATTGAAACATGGTCAATCCGTCATGGTGTCACTATATATATAATATATATGTGTGGGGGGTCGTTCTACGTTATCTATTGTGATTTAGTGGCAAGTGCCTTAACATGAATATTTATGTGATCGAAAGCACCAAATGTTTGTTTAGATTATAGTTGTCAACACAAATACAATACACATTGGTGCAACACATTATTCATTTTGGTGCAACACATTTTCATAGGTCTATCAACAAAGAGTGTTATGGAATAATTGTTACTTAATATAGTGAGAGCCATCTTTATTACATAAAGCTCCATGAGGTAGTAGTGTGTGAAAGCAAATGTAAGTGGCATCATTAAAGAAGGTTCATTAGTTAATGGTTGAGGCCTTATTGTGGAGGTCCACTAGGTGGTTAGGGTTTTGGTCAATCATAAATTGGATATAGTAGTATAAGCTATGTAATAGGTTGTGAAGTGAATATTATTGTATTTGGAGCTTTACTCATGTTGGAGGTTGCCTTGTCTAAGAGAAAAGTGAATATTGCATCTATTTTTGAATATAATTAAAGGTTTGCCTACTGTAGTTATTTCCAATTCTGGTTATGTTTATTTTCTTTCCACATCTATATTTCCTTCTGTCTTTCTTTGTTTATTTGATTTCCACAACTATATTCCATCTATTTTGCTCTGAATATTCTATTTCAGCTAACAAGGAACACCACAAGTGGTATCAAAGCATTTTCTTGTGCCAACACATGCTCTAATTTTAGATAATTTTTTTTAGGCTAAAGACGTGTTCTAGCATCTTTAAATAACCTAGAGATCCATCATTTAGCAAGTAAACCTACGGTTGGAGAAGACAACATGCAGAAGATAAAGAGGCATCACTTGGTTGGACACCATTGTAACCTCTGTTGGTACCCCTTTGAGTTGTATCACACTAGATAACACCTATATACAGATTTGTCTTCCATCACTACAAGGAAAACATCCTGCAGTGGATGTTTATGTTGAGGATTTTAGTGTTACAAGATTGGGAAAATTTTACAAAAAAACTCTGCTATTCATCGCTGATCTGTAAACTCTTGTGGATATTCCACTGGAACAGTTCGTCACAACAGATCTAATAAAATAATGAAAATCTTTACTATTAAAGTTATTTTTCCTTTAAATCTCCAGAATATTTAGTTATTGATTTTCTGCTTATGCATGAAATAGATAAAATGCGAAAAAATAGAGAACAATAAAATACAATCACACCTTCCACAAATAAACACAATATATGACCTAGGAAACCCAATACGAGAGAAAACCCAGCTAGAAGGTGAGGTTTCTCTGCTCTCTTTTCTCCGATATAGAAATGATGCAAGTACAAATAAAGAGGCACTTTGTGTGGAGTTGCCTTTGACCTGTGGCCTGTATGGTTTCTACATAATCTCTCCTCCTTTTTTATGCTCACAGAATACCACTCTCAAATGTTTTTCTCAGGTATGGAACAAGATATAATGCAAAAGAATGGAACCCTTTCTCCTCCTAATGGTTGTTGGCACATGGGCAGACCCAGGGTTCAACGCTACAATATCGCACCAACAAAACCCTAACTATTGGCCCTTTCGGCAACACCTGTGAAGCAGATGAAGTCTCACCCAAGGTAGAGGCATGGGTGGTTGTGAGACTCAAGTGTCTACAACCTTAGCTGGGACATAGATCTGTGATTATGATACTTAATAGAGCACTTAGCACCGTCAGATCCTCAATATGCAATCAATATCTACTTCACTGATAAAACAGAGCTTTGCAGCATTCACACTGATCTAATGTAATTAAGCACTTAGCACAAACAAATGGATCAGATCTAGCAGAAGCAAGCACTAAGCACATTCATAGAAGTCAGATCTAACATTCATAGCACAAAGCATAAGCATATCTATCTATCTATATCAAAGCACTTAGCAAGATAAGTTATAAACACATCAAGACAAGCACAAAGCGGAACAACACAGTGTTTACATGGTTTACCCCCACCCTGGGGCTATGTCCACCAACTCTTCTTATTTATTGTCTTAAGTCAATAGGTTACATGCACAGAGCCTCCGAACCCTTCTCCGCATAGGACAGAATATTTACACAGCTCGCTAGATCCTTCTTCCTTGCACTACAACACAAAGCCTTCCACTATCCATTACAACCACTTTCACTTAGCTCTGTAAGTCTCTTATAGTCATGCACAAAGCACTTACAAACTCTACTTGCACTTAGCATACATTCACATCACATAGATGCACCACCACTTCTATCTTAGCCTAAGCATCTATTTATATATTACAAAATAGGCCTAAACATGGGTAAACCCATGGGCCGACATCCCAATCCCATTACATAATCCCAAAAACCCAAAAAGGACCCAAAAAGGGGCCAAGATCCCATGATCTCTACTTCGTCTTGCGCTCCTCCTTCGACAGGTTGTAGAAGTCCAAAATAGGTCAACATGACCAAGAATCTCCCAAAGCTTGATCAAGGGCCAACAGGCCCCCAACACTCACCTGTGACTTTTCCCGAGTCACTCTGGTCTGACTAGTTCTGCCTTGAATGCCTCGAGCTTGGATCGAGCTGCTTCGACCTGCTACTGTGCTACGACCTCTTGCTTGACGAAATCCTGGATTACTACATCATTCACTAGCCCTTCTAGGCGTTGTTCTGCTGCATTAACAACCTGCTCTAGCTCTGCTCCTAGGCTCTCGACCTCTATGAACAACTGATAGGCCTTATCTTGCACAAGTTGGAGCCATTGAGTTACTTCCATAACTTTGCTTTGAATTGTATGGATCTGCTATTGGACGGTGCGTTTCTCTTGAGACCACTTCATTCTTTCTGCAACTGACAGGGCCTTCAACTGTGCCTGTAGTATCTCTGCGTGTTGCTTTGCTTCCTGGAGCTGCGACTCCAATGCCTGCAATTCTGGATTCTTAGCAAGCTTCTCATACGTTTGGGCACTGTGGTTACTTAGCTGCTTGCACTCCCCGACAAGAGCCTTCAGTCTCTCAACTGTGCTCCTAGAGGTTGCTTCCCTTTGGTCTCTTACATCTTGAGGGGTTTCGAGTACTGCGCATAGCTCCAAATCTGCTATGCGTTGTTGTAGTTGCTGGACTACTTCTTCAAGTTGCACTACTTGCTATGGAATTCTCTCTTTGACCTTTAATTCTATGAATTTCACAGAGCGAAGTGCTCTATTGACCATTTCTTTTACTTCGAGTTGCTCCGTGAGCAACTGTTCCTTTTCTTTCTACAATTGGGCTTTTTCTTCATCGAACTTTGACTGGAGAGCAAGCTTCTCCTGTTCTGCAGTATTGCGTTGCTCTACAAGGACTCCTTGTACTTGTGTCAAAGCCTGGGTGGCTTGCATTGTTTCTTCTTGTGCTCATCGAAGGCGACCTTTGACTGTATCAACTATTCGACGGAGTTGAGCTGGCTCATCTCCCAGTTCTGGTGTTCCTAATGGCAGAGGTGCAGTGGAGACTGCGCGACTGGACTATAGTGCTTGTTGTACTCCTTGGAGCTCAATCTTGATTCTATTTTACATCGCTTCCTGCTTAGCCTCTTGTTTCTCTGCTATCTCCAGTGAAGCATCATTCAGGGTCGCTATAATGAAATCGAAGTCATCTGAGGTGAGGATAGTCTGCATTTTGGTCATAGAAGCTTTCGATTTCTTCTAGGAGGAAGGATTTGGGGGGGAAACCTTCCTTTTCTTCGAGGGGTCCTCCTCATCTCTAGGTGGTGTAACCTCGCCTTTCTTCTATTCAACTTCTGCACCATCTATCTCTCTACCATCACCTCCTTGCTCTGGTGAGATGGAAGCAGTCTTCATGGATGCACTGTCTAAATCCTGAACCTCTTCAGTTTTCTTTGTCCTACTAGGTCTGGGTGTATCCTGCGCAGTTTTTGGACTGTCTATATCGGATATCTCCGCAGGGTCTGCTAGAATGAGGAGGTCCGCCGACCAGTCCTTGGTGATCTCCTCCAGGTCCTCCTCCATTATCTTGTAGTAGGACTGAAGTTGCTGCTTGTGCTCGTCAGCGCGCAGTGTGATATAAATGAAATGGTGGTCCACGCTGAATTTCATCAAAGGTCAGAACTTGTGTAAAGTATTCGGGGTTATGCGAGGTGTAGACTGTATGGCTACCTTCAACTAGTTGTAGTATGCATGAAATACAACATTGGATTGCCATTGTTTATTCATGTCGCTTGAATACCACAGTGTGCTGAAATTCGTAGCTAATGGTTCAAAGGGCTTGATGTCCAGGAAGGTTGCACCTTCCGGCATCTCCCAGGGAATGAAAGAAATCAGGATCAATAGTCAGCTGAAGTGAAATTCGTACCCTTGATCTTGGGCTTCTCTACAGTCAAGTTCTAATTGGTTCACCAGGTACTTCTCCCAATTCATTTGTAGGCCCTCCGCGCACTTCCTTGAGAGGTCAACTACAAAACCAGTGACTTGGGTGGGTCGGTTCTTTCGTACTAACTTTCCTACGATCAATTGACAGGCGAGGTGCACTGCGTCACTCTGGATAGAAGCTACCTTGTAGCCTCGTGTTCCCTTCTCGACATCACCGTATGTGTCCTTGATCCTTTGTGCGAGAGCCTGATCCATTGTTTTTCCAGGATATAAATCCTATGGGTCAGGGCCTTGCATACTTAGCCTTGTGATCCAATTGATCAACGTCGGATCCACTGTTATGCGATGGTTTAACCATGTTAAGGTACTAACCTACACATAGGTAGATCAATGTATTCGGATGTAATAAAGGTCAATATTAATAAGGCCTTTCAATAAAATAGAATTAGGTGGATGTAAGAAGACCTAATAGAGGCTTTCGCTTCTAGAAGGATCTTCCTCTAGATGCTTCTCTTAATTGACATATTTAGTATAAATAAGGGTCGAGGGTATGACAACCCTAGCTTGGAGATTATTGTAACAGAGCGCTGCTCTACTGGAGGTTGCCCCCTCGAAGAGGCCTGTGAACATTGCTTTATGAATCAAAGTGTTATTTCAATTGTTGTTCTCATATTATTTCTGTGTTATTGTGGATGATTATGCTGGTTATATTACTGTTATTCTGCCATTCCTAGCATTTTATTTATGTTCTGCGTATTTATTAGATATGGTATCTTGCAAGTGGTATCAGAGCACTTTCCTTGGCAGAAATTGTGGGTATTTTTTTTTCCAGGGTAGAGATGTATTCCAGCGTCTTTAAGCCACAGAGATCTATCGTTACGCGCATAAACCCATGGTTGAGGGATTCATACACGGAGGAAATACAAGTGGTTCTTAAGCGCACATTTGTTGGCCACCCTTTTAACCCCTGTTGGTACCTCTTCGAGTGGTAGCGCATCAGACAACACCTGTGTACGGATCGGCCTAGATTTCTTGAATCCCTCTTTAGATAAACCTATCGGCTGCCGGACTGCTATAGTGTCACCGAGAACATCACTCAGGAAGATACTCTCTAGTACCTGGGTAGTCGGGTAGTACGGCTAAGGGTATGGTCTATCCTCCTTAGTTAGTGCCCTGAG
>JZKD02S1672957.1:679323-716522 GCA_000966675.3 Picea glauca | reverse complement strand
AATAGAAGCTTCTGCTTCTAGAAGGATCTTCCTCTAGATGCTTCTCTTAATAGACATATTTAGTATAAATAAGGGTCGAGGGTATGAAAAACCTAGCTTGGAGATTATTGTAACAAAGCACTACTCTATTGGAGGTTCCCCCTCAAAGAGGCCTGTGAACATTGCTTTCTGATTCAAAGTGCTATTTCAGTTGTTGTTCTCATATTATTTCTGTGTTATTGTGGATTATTATGTTGGTTATATTACTGTTATTCTGCCATTCCTAGAATTTTATTTCTATTCTGCATATTTATTAGATTTGGTATCTTACAAACCATAGATAACCTCCATGGTAACAAGACAACAACAATTTGACACATGCATTCACCTTCTTGTGTCATCCGAAGTGCAAAATATTCATAACGTTCAACAAGGTGGACTGCGCGAGGTTATGTGTCCATGACTGAAGGACGATCTTCAAATTCTTTCCCTTTGTTTTTTTCAGGTACTTATGTGGGGCGAGCATGTTGTAAACATTCCTATCACCGAGGTTGAAGTCGCTAAACTTCAATGCTGCAATCTTTTCTTGTTCTGCGCGAACTGCACGTATCCCTTTCGGGAGGTACGCAGTGATCAAGGCATTCTCAAAGTCTATGGGCACACTGTCTCGATTTATTCCGCCGCTTAGAGGTGGTAGATAGGTGGGTAATATGCTCAGAATAAAATTATCATTCACGATCATCCCTGTTCTTAGTTCGCTTCTCATCTGATGGCCAGGATGGTCCGACTCGAGAAGTTGACAAAGAGGTTGGCAGTCCTCTCGTGGATGATGCTTGTACACCTGTGGATAATCCTCTCTCTGACATGACTCTTTCAATCATCAGGTCAAGGAGTACTCCTGTCACTGATTCTTTGACTACGTTGAGTTCCTCAGACATATGTGCTCGGGATTAATTAGATCGGGGTAAAATTAACTTAGACATTGCAGTGATATAGAGAGCAATAGTGCAACAATCACTGTATAAATTCGGCTTAGTCTGTGGGCTCAAATTCTCAATTAGCAAAAGTGTTCTCGGTGCATGGCGTGATGGGATAAATAGGTAACTCGACAATGGTTCACTTGCAACGAGTATGAAGCCTCCATTAACCCTGTTATGTCCATTATGGTGCGGTCCAACGGTCTGATGACGAACCATAATTGCCTTTCTGCCCATTCGGAGCGTCGATCGAATGATTATAATGTCCCCAACGACTATATTGCTTCGCCATGGCAGAGTGCCATCTGTCGTTGTTCTAATATCCCGACGAAGTTTCGATTTTGCAAATTTCCCTACTGCGAAGTTCCCTCTGGAACTTTCTGTAACTTTTCAATCTTATCCCTCTTCTTACTTAGCTTCCTGGCCTTCTTTCCAGTGAGCTTCATCTTGGTATGTCTTTTTCCATTCTGATTCTTATCTTTGTTTGACATAGTCACTGCGTGTTGTTGAGATTATTTCCTAGGATTCAGGGGTAGTACCTCTTATTTATCTGGGGTAGGTACTTCAGTCTTCAATGAGTCCTCTAATGTTCTTGCAACTTCGACATCTAGGCCTCTAGTGTTAAATAGTTTCGATTTGTTCTCCTGTTCTTCAATCAAGTGTGCAATCCTTCTGGTCATGAAATCTTTTAAATCTTGTTTCTTCTTCTCCAAAACTTTTTATTCTTCCTTTCACCTGGCTTGATCTCTATCAATCCAAGGTTTTCTTAGTAACATGGTAAACGGGGCGCTGTCTTCAATAAATTTAATAATCTCAAAATCTTCTTCTGTTGAAGTTCCATTGGCATTCATAGATATCTGAGTGAGCTTTCCACACAGGTTTACCAATTTTCCTCTGAATAATCCTACTCCTCCTAATAAAGGAATCATAGCAGGCCTCCGTATAGCTTCCCAAGTTCTCTCTATCATGATATTCACCGGTGTCTCTTCATCCATAACACAGTCAATGTCGAAGTCTCCTATTCTTGCTTCGATGCATTCTTTTTCTTTGAAGATCTATGATAATCTAACATGTCGGTGGTCATTCAGGGTTTCTTTCATTTGTAACAATGCTTTCTCTGTTTCTCTCTGGGATTCTACTATTTCTGGATCTGCCTTAGGGTTTTCTTGGTTCACATTCATTCTTTCAACTTTAGCAATCATTCTAGGGCAATCCAACACTTCATGGTCCATAGATTTGCAACAAAGACAACTAGGTCTTCTTCCAGGGCAATCCTTAGCAAGATGTCCTGGTCTTATGTAGTTGTAACAAAGGGTTAATCCTCTCTTTCTTTTAAATGATCCCTAGCTTCTCCTGTACTATGCGCTAGGAGCATAGGAGCTAACCTGCAACAAATTCTTTCTAGGATCCTGCATCCATTTGTTATTCCAAACATTCTTTCTATGCATAGGTATAACATATCTTTCAATATTCTTCTAAGATCTATTAATATCAAATCTTCCTTCATCTATCAATACCCTATTTTTTGAACTAGGACTGACTCTATTAAACATACCTAGATCCATACTCTAGAAACAAAAATTTTCACCTATCTTACTTCTACAGAGCATAAAGCTTCCAGATCTAAAACTTTTCACTATTCTTAACTTTATTAGAGCACAGAGCTTGGAGATATTACCTCTTTTAATTATAAATTCTCACTTTTACCTTTCTTAGAGCACAAAAATTTCAGATCTTGCTTCTCTCCTTCAGATCCGACTTCTTTTCTTCAGATCGGGCTTCTTTCTTTTCGTACAGAGATTTTAAAATCAAGTAGAATACTGTGCACTAGAGCGATAGATCTATGCACAGATCTTTCACAACTTTAGGATGAATCTTTACACAAAGCTTCTTCTTTCTTAGTTCCCACCAATCACAGTTTTGGTCCCGGCAACGGAACCATTGTTGGCACAGGGGCAGAACTAGGGTTAAACGCTACAATAGTGCACCACCAAAACCCTAACTACCAGCCCTTTCAGCAACACCTACAAAGTGGATGAAGTCTCACCCGAGGTAGAGGCAGGGGTGGTTGCGAGACTTAGGTGTCTGCGACCTTAGTTGGGACACAAATATGTGATTATGATACTTAATAGAGCACTTAGCACCGTCAAATCCTCAATATGCAATCTGTTGTAACCCTATAATTTATAGGATCAACCGGTGACTGAAAATTTTATCCTTTTATTGTTTTGGTTGCCAAATAATTTTTCATTCTGCAAATAATTTGAGAAAAAAGAAAAAGAAAAGAAAGAAAAAAAGAAAAAAAAAGAAGAAGAAGAAAAAAAAAGAATAAAAAAGGGCATAAAAGAAATTGAATAGAGACCCATGCAATAATGATGACTTGGTTCATATAGTTTAAACATGGCCAAGTTCTTTTAAATTGATGTTGATAGGATTAGTGAATAAGCTTGGTTAAGCTGTTTAATTTTATCCAAGCCAATTAGGTTAGCTAGTGAATAAATTTGACCAAACTGTCTAATCTTGGTCAAATAACCTCAGGATAGAGTAATTTCTTAGTCCAATAGTCTAAACTGGGCTAAATGTCATAGGTAAGTAGGTTAGAGCATATGTTAGTTTACCTTATTTCAATAAAACAAGGCATGATGATCGATGTTGAATCATATATTTGATGTTTAAAAGTTGGATGTCTAACCCCCCATGGTGATAAAAATAGGGAAAGCCTGAGCAAACCCACATGAAGCGCTTATCCTAAGTTTTCAGAGAAAATATGAGTTTGTGCTCACAGATTAAAGATGGTGCACAGATGAACGACTGAGGTGTTGTCGCTCAAATCTACGGTTGACAAGTTTTTTCTGGAACCCCCTGATCGTTCTACCTTTAACGGTAGGGGGGGGGGGTCGGAATCATGGATAACAAAGGCGTGCATCTGAACGACTGAGACATCGATGCCTAGATCCATGGTGGAGATTGAATTTTGGACCCCCCCCGACTGTTCTTCTTTTAATGGTGGGGGGGGGGTCTAGAATGTTGGTTAAACATTGCGTGCAGATCTACGGTCCAGCGGCAGGCACGCCGATAGACGATTGATGGTATTTTTCGGACCCCCCTAACTGGTCTATTTTTAATGATGTGGGGGGGGGGGTCCGGAATGGGATGTTTTTCTGGCGGGCCCCCTTTTCCAACATGGCAGAAATTCATTGCTCCAGACTCCTGCCACTTACCACTTACCATTTTATGACATGCCCCCTTCTCCCCGTGACATCATTATCCACTATTTTCCCCTAAGGGTCACGTCTCATCACTTTGTCAGCCCATTCCCCCTGATCACCCGTTACAAGTCCCTTCACCATGGTCACTTCCCAATCAACACCTGCCACGTCATCTAGTCGTATTCATCATTCGTTGTTACCTACCATCTCATGCTCCAAAGGACCCGTTGCCATTTATTATAGGCTAACTTATCCATTAGCTTGCTGATCTGATCCCCGCACCCAACAGGTGTCCGTTTGCTCAAAACTACTCTTTTCCTTCATTCTCCCATTGCTTACTTTGTCCTCACACCAGAGATTTTATCCCTGTCTTACCTCCGTTCCAATCAGCCGTCCAAAACCACAATCATCCCCACTAACATTTTGTTTGAATTGTAGGTATTTTCACAGTGATGGCATCGAAATCAAAGAAAGCAGAAGCCAAGGAAAATCCTTTCCTCCCGCCTCTTGTTGATCTCGACAGGATCCATTTGGCCGACAAAGATCATTTAATCACAGACACTAGGTGCGAATTTGACTTCATGGATTTTCAGTCATGGCTCAAAGAGACTTTCTTAGATCAGAGTGATGAAATTGGGCTCTGGGAGTCCAACCTTCCTCTGTATCTTTCCCCCAGGTTCACCATTTCCCTGAATTTTCCCTCAAATGCCAGGCTCATTACCTCCCCGACCAAAGAGCCATAGTATCTTCATCAGGAGAAATTTTGTTCTTCATCACACTAGAGGCCATTGATCAGATGATGTAGATACCCAGAACTAAATCTACCTCCCATTTTAATCTTGAAGTCATAACAGAGTTGTACCAGAAACTATCTTTCCCTCAGAGAGCCCCGATTTTTGAGCTTTTCCTCCCATAGGCTGCTCAGCTCCCCAAGACAAATCCCCAGTATCCTTCCTCCTTGTTCTCAGAGAAGGGAAACCAAGTCATTTCATCGCTCTGTGCTCTACTCGATTATGTTTTAGACCAATGGGTGGATGAACCCATATTGGGTTTTCTGTCCATTTTCTCCACAGAAGAAAAACCTACCACTCAGTTCGACTACAACACTTTCCTGGAGGACAGTATTCACGAGAAATTTTCAAATTTTGCCACAGAGGGCATGTTCCGGTATTCCTCAATACTGGCTTACATGGTCACTTTCTTTCAAGTGGACAGGTTCTCCATTTCAATGCAGAAAATGGACAAAGATGGGAGGCTATAGGCGGTAACAGCTTGGACTCCGCTACTTAGACAAAATTCTGCAGAGTTTAGTTTCAAACAGTTTATCGAGTAGTTTTACCACCCAGTGGTAAGCATGCTCAGTGGAAAACCTAAACCAAGAATAAATGAGGAGATTTAAAGGATCTTACACCTCTCAGACCTTGCAAAAACTGGAGACTGGTATCTTTACCAAAACCACACCGAGATCAAAGTATATGGATGCGAGTTAGCTCCTTACAAACTGCCCAAGTATCCGCTCGTGAGGATATTTTCCTTACAGTACATAAGGCAAATGATTAACTCCGATGACATACATTTTGTGTCTCTGAAAAAGAAACAACAACTTAGAATTAAAGGGCAAATAGGGTCTTTCATTTGCAATAGCTGAGGTGTCGTGGAGGAAGCAGACAGACTGTTGAAAGAAATGAAGTTTCATGTTAGTTTCATATGGCACTATGATCTGTGTGGGATAATTTATGAGATGAGGGTTAAAAATAAAAATATTCCAGATGTTCATACACCCAAGCCTGAGATAGAGAAGTTCACAAATCAAACAGAATGGGAGCCGAACACTCTGGTAGAGATAGAACAGCAGGACCCTTTGGTCACCATCTCACAGACAACTACACCACAGGTTCCCAAAGAGAAAATATCCAGGAAGGATACTTCACCTTCCATCACCGAAGTCTCAGCTGAAGATTTCCAGTTACACACCAAAAGGCCAAAAGCCAGTCATACATCTGACACGGTTGATGAAAAGGAAATCCAATCCACTACAACTATGAAAGATGATCGATCACTTCTTAGCAAAAGAAACAAACATATCATGTCTACAGTTTCGTCCAAGAATTCTACGGATACTCCACTAGTTGACCAACCAAGTAAAGTAGGACCAAAGTTGAGTGTCTTTGAGAAGTATGACCTGATCAAAAAGAAAAATCAGACACTGACCAACAATAATTATGCTCAGTTTTGGAAACAGACATCAATTACACAACACAGACTGTTGTCTGCATTCGATACAGAGAAGGGTAGAATGCACATGGATTTTCTACAGGCACAGGTGCCAGACCCAAAAGCAATCACTGATTACAAAAGAGAAACATTCAAGTTTCATACTAGAGATGTGCATCCCGCTGATCAGATGGATCTGCATAGGCAAACTGGAGAAATGGTTTTCTCCACATTGGAAAATTCTTCTACTACAGCTGTTAAATTACAGGTATCTTTGAGCAATGTTCAGACACAACTAAAATTAGAAAAGATATCATCCTTTGCAAAGGATAGAAAAATTAAGATGTTGGAAGAATTGGTCCTCAAAATCGGGTATGACCCCTCGAATGTGAAAGCAATCGAGGAGATGTTAAAAAAGAAAAACGCCGATATAGCATCTCTGAGGAAACAATTGAAACTGCCACCAATGGAATATGTACAGGCAAAGGAGATAGATAAGACAGAAGGGGAAAAGGATGAGATCCTAAAGTTGATCATGGATCAGAATGCACAGTTGAAAGAGAAGGAACAATCAAAGCCTATGGAAGTCATTCCATTGAGCACAGTTCCACTCACAGGAGTAAGCACAACATCTACAGTAGAAATCCCCTCAACAACTCCACTAACAGCTCTGGAGAAGACAGTAGAACTGGCAAAATCCATGGAGGAGATGAACTTGCAAGAGATAGAGATTGGCAGAATTAAAAAGGAGGTTGAGAACCTTCAGGAACTCAAGTCTTCTTACCAAACTAGTTACTCCATGGAGAAACAAACATCAGACAAGCTCAAACAGGAATTGCAACAGCTTCAAAAGAAAACAGTGGCAGGCAAAACACTTGCTGAGGCCAAGGAAAGTGTCTGGTTGGATATCTCCAAATCTATAAATGAAATATGGCCTATGGTACAAATCATGTTCGAGCAAAACGAACTAGTGCAAAGAAGCAAGCAGTCTATTGAGAGAATAAGAGGAGAATTGGGAGAGATGCCCACATAAGCCACTGCGATCATTAAATTTCTGAATTCAAAAACCAGAGAAGAGTTAGAGGAGTTGAAGATTGAAGATAGGACAAAAACCATCCTCGAGGTCAAGAGGGTTCTGACCAAAAGAGGACTAATGCTACAGCTGGAGGAAAAGGTCCAGATTATGGACATAGGAGTGCAAAGATTTTTTAGCAAAATTGAAGCTCTACAGAAGAAAGGCCTCCCTGTCTTAAAGGTCATAAATGATAAGTTAATGACACTCTCTGAATATAAAAAGAAGCTAGCCACAGTGGCCAAAGACAACTCGAAGTTCTCAGGAATACAAGGCAGTATAACGGGCAAGGCGTTCTTAGAATCTTTGCAGTCAGACATTAGCATACAGCACGAGATCCAGTATATTTTCATTGTCAAGCCAAATTTTTCCAAGTATACAGAGATGGATGAAATATACCGAAGACTACTCAAATTCACCATTCCTAGTCACATTCGATGGGAAGAGATATGCAATCTGATTGAGTAAGAGCTGAGGTGTCCAAGCCCAATCAGTAATCCAATAGAACAAAGTCATGCAGAGGACTTGCCAACGGTTTACCCCAGAAATCAACATGAAGATTTCAACACATCATCAATCGGTTCCTGAATTTGTGTATCTTTTTGAGTTAGTTAGCTAAATTTAGAACTGCCACGTCTTGTTCTTTAATGATAGGATCGTATGTAATTTTTTATTATAAATACTTCAAACTTTGAAGTACCGAGGGTTGATCTTTATGCCCTGTAAGCCATAAAGACTGTAATTTTTTATCAGGAGATCTTCCAGTAATACAAAGGGATGTTTCACAGGATTCTCGCGTGTTATTCAGTGGTGATGTTTATTTTTCTATGTTAAATGTTTCTCTCGCTCAGTTTTCATATTGTTTTCTAATCTAATCTTTTAAAAGTAGCGCATATTGTAGGATTTATCTTTGTATACCATGTTTCCGACTTTGAAAGATCTTAATGTTTATCTTTCTGATATTACAGTGAAGAAATTCTTAAATGCTTCTTTACTTTAATAGATATTCTCATCTTTTCTGCTATCCATCACTTTACTGCTAAAGAATCCAATGAATGCATTATCTTTCCCTGTGAAAAGAATCTTTTAATTTCTATTTAGATATCTATCTTTATAATACAGGCCCGCAGGGGTGTAGACCGATTGGCAAGTGCCGTGTAAATGGAAGGAACTATGTAAAATGAGGTCTCAAGGTCGATTCTCACCCCGATTTACCCAGAGGGCGTGCTTGCGGGCGGTGCATTTCTCCCTAGGGGTTATAAGGTAGCCCACAGGATTTGACCCCATGTCACGCGAGTACGATACTGCCGTTGTTACCAATTCCCCTAGTTACAAAAAAAAAATAATAATACAAACCCCATAGCCTAATGGAGGTGTAAAAACCTTTTCATCCAACTTAACAAAAACAAAAACAAACCATTCAATCTTATTTTATTTAACTAGTCTAACATCTCAAAGTTAAAACATATCTAAATCATACAGAGAGATCCCTCTATGAAGCTGGTAGGGCTAGATTCCAGTTTCGAAGTGGTTGGATAAAGTTACCTCTGGTAAATTTCTTCTACTCTGACAACCTCTGGGAATTTACAGAGCGTTAACATAGTGACAAACATATTGGGGAAAAACAAACTTTCAACCCCACGTTTTCATTTCCCTAGAAGAAAACTTTGTTTCTGAAACTAATTATAAATCCGAGAAAGGAATAATGTTCAGAGGTTGTTAAAAGCTTGTACATAGTAATCTCGGATTCATAAAAAATTAAAATATATTAAATTAAAAAATTTGGCTCCTAAAAGAGATTATACTCGATCTCACCTAGACCCAGAACCTGCAGTAGCAACTGATAATCCAGAACAGTTACTCAGAAAGAAGACCATCGCAGAAAGTCCAGGGAGTCATAGTCTCGTTCATAGGTCCCCTTCTCTTCAAGAGGAACTTGTTGCCCTTCAGGATCTCGACTTTGACACCATTTTTGAACAAAGCCTGTTTGGAATGAAATCTGATAGCTTTGTGGCTGAAACCATTTTAGATCGAACCATCTTGCAACCCCGGACCCCTGAATTACTATCTCCCAGGGTGGACCCTGATAAAAGATTCTTTGGAGAATACGACAAGCTAGAAATTTTGGTAGCAAATCTTGATCAAGCTGTACACCAAGCCAATTTCTAGCAGTCAGTCGAGCTTTCTACCATATCTATCACTGCAGCCTCTGTAAAACCTCAACCCACTCACTCTGTGCCTACTAGTCCTTCATCCTCCTCATCTTCTATCACCACCCCACCTATCGTCCAAGTTGCTGCCCTGCCTCCTCCACCTATCATGGCATCTAGATATGCTCCCTTGGTGTTGGTTGCACCTTTACACACCATGCCCCAGGACTATCAAACAAGACTTCCACGGTTCGATGGTACTGGGCCCTTGAATGCACAACAACATGTTGATAAAATGAATGACTATTTTGACTTGCAGGAAGTGGATGAAGCTGACGTTCAAATGAGACTATTTGCGCATAGTCTGACTGGGGACGTTAAGAAATGGTACAAAGGTTTACGTGCTGCATCAGTGGTCGACCTTGCAACATTTCAAAGAAGTTTTATGGACAGATGGGAAGTAAATAAAAATCCTCTCCAGATCTTGTCAGAATAGAAAAACATCAGAAGGAACCAGGGAGAGACAGTACAGGCCTACTACACCAGCTTCAATAATTTGTACAATGCAATTCCAACCGATATTAAACCTCCACAAGGTTTGGCATTGATAAAATTCCCTGACGGTTTCGATGTTGATATGTCATATCAATTAAGGGAAAGAAACTCTACCACTCTAGAGGACATGCAGAAAAGTACAATAAGTGTGGAGGCCAACCTGTTAGCTAGAAGGGCATGACAGAGGATGAAGAGGAGAGTCACGATTAAAGAGGAACCTTCCACATCCTATTTTGACACCAAATTGGATTCCTTAGCCAGAGAAATGGAAAGGATGATGGAAATACTTACTATAGCTAAAATAAATCCTCCTAGAGAAAACTCACCAGCTCCACAAATTCGAAATCCTAAATTCAGAAGAAACCCTCCTCAAATCAGGCAGAGAGATCCTAGGGATCAAAGAGAACAAAGAGGTCTTGATCAACAGATCAAACCACCCCTACAGGAAAATTATGCCGGTGAAGGTGAAGAGACAATTGAAGAATTAGATGACACACATATAAACCTCATGGGCATTCACGACAATGAAGCCATCTTCCTTACTCAGGAAGAGCAAGAAATTTTTCTTCTTTCTCAAACAGAGTTAAGTGATGAAGCCAAGGAGACAGATCAACATGCATTTGAAAAAACCATTTTGGAGGTACACAGGTAGTACAATCTGTGAAGCAAAAAGACAGATGAAAATTCCCCCAAAAAGGTAACCGAAACGAAGAAAACAGTCGAAACCAAGAAAACCTCTGAGCCTTCTACCAACAAGATCCCTGAGAAAGGTAATGTTGAACCTCCAACAAAAAGAAACCCTACCATTTTACAAATATCAACACAGACTGAGGTTTCATCAACCAATCGACCAAGTACTTCTGCCCAGAAAACTATGGTGGACAAACCAGAATTGTTGAGCCAAAGCAAAGCACCTATTCCTTTCAGCCTTGAAGGGGAATTAGCCAAAGTGAAGATCCCTATTCCCCTTTTCGAGTTGATGAGTAAGGATGCTTACCAATCGTAGGTGATCAAAGCGTTGAGCATTGAGCCTGATATAGGCATGAAGGCCTTAATTGTCGGATCCACGAATCATTCGGACACGGTAAATCTTACTGATGATCAACCTGAACTCCTATTTGGCCCTGAAGTCGATGGTCAGATTGACACTGGTGCTATCGCTCCTTTTTACATCAGCCTTAATATACATGACCTGATTCTGCATAATGCTATGTTAGATTCGGGTGCTTCCCACAACCTGATGCCTAAAGCAATGATGGAAAAACTGGGACTCGAGGTCACCAGGCCCTACAAAGATTTGCACTCTTTTGACTCCAGCAAAGTTAGATGCATCGGGTTAATCAAAGACTTATGCATCACCCTAGTTCAGATTCCAGCAAAAAGCATGGTTATGGATGTTGTGGTCATAGACATTCCCCCAAAATATGGCATGTTGTTGTCCAGGTCTTGGGGGGCCAAGTTGAAGGGCACGTTACAGTTGGATATGTCATATGCCACCATCCCAGTATTCAGACAACAGAGAAGACTGTACAGAGAGATGTTGATGAAATATATGGTCAGCAGCCAAGAAAAGCCACATAACTATCCTCTGTACTCTACACACTCCGATCTAGATTCCTTCATCCTGTATAACGACGGTGATATGGAAGAACAAATCGATCAGCTGGAAGAAGATACATTTGACTAGAACGAAGGCCAAGAAATCACTGAGGCAAAAGGGAAGAAAATCGTAATAAGTGAAGAATTGCTAGCAGATTTCTGGAGCATGGACTTCAATGGAGCTATAAGTAAAGAGGGAGCTGGAGCAGGAGTCTGGTTGCATAATCACAAATCCAGGTATTCGGAGAACCATTCTTACAAACTGAATTTTCAATGCACTAACAACATAGCCAAGTACGAAGCTTTTATGCTTGGTCTGAAACTACTAAAGAAGGTTGGTACCAAACAAATCATGGTAGGAGGTGATTCTGAATTAATTATCAAACAAATTAAAGGTGAGTATGCAGCAAAACATCCCAAGCTTAGAGCTTATAGGAATGTCGTTTTGGATGCCCTTCAATGTTTCATAGAAATTGATTTGCAGGTGATGCCCATGGGACAGAACATTTTAGCAGATGGTTTAGCTACGTCAACAACTACATGCAAGATACCTTTTCATTCCACTCGCCCTTACACGATGGAGGTGAAGTGCAGACCGACTGTCCCGGACAACATCAGATACTGGCAGGTATTTGGGAACGATGACCAAATTGAAGATTTTCTACAATGCAAAAATGATTTCGAGTGTACAAACATAGACTTAGAAAACGATGATGAAAATGTAAATAAATCTGTTTTTGGAAATAATAGTGTAAATAAAATAGATTCAGAAGAATTAGGTGAAGATGAGATAGTTTTTGATGTTTTGCATTTAAAGAGTAATGTTTTACCTAGGGGTTTAGTTCCACTAGAAGACTTATTTGATTTTAATGATGTAGCTAAAAAACCTAAAATTGAAGCCAGTGGTAAAGAGGTTGAAGACTGTAACATAGGGACAGAAGAGAAACCCAAGATGGTAAAACTTTCCAAATCTTTACCCACTGAGCAAAAAATCAAATACATTGAACTTTTCAAGGAATATGTGGACGTGTTTGCTTGGGGTTATGAAGACGTAAAATCTTATGACACAAGCATCATACAACATAGGATCCCGAAAAAAGAAGATCAAAAACCTTTCAGATAGAAACTTAGGATAATCAATCCCAAGTTACTTCTCCTGATAGAAAAAGAAATCAAAAAAATGTATGATGCTAAAATCATAGTTCCCTTACGATTTTCCAAATGGGTTTCAAATATGGTCCCAACTCGAAAGAAAACGGGGGAAATCAGGCTTTGCATTGATTTCTGAAACCTGAACAAGGTTTCCCTAAAGGACAACTACCCACTGCCAAAAATGGACCATATATTATAGAAGGTAGTTGGATCCAGCCGAATCTCCTTATTGGATGGTTTCTCAGGCTATAACCAGGTTCTCGTTCACCCAGATGATCAAGAGAAAACAACTTTCACAACACTTTGGGGTACCTTCATGTACATGAAAATGCCTTTCGAGTTGATGAACACTAGGGCCACTTTCCAAAGAGTGATGGACATCACTTTTGTGGAAGAACTTGGCATATTTATTGTCATTTATCTGGACGATGTAACTATTTATTCCCAGTCCGATGAAGAGAACTTACGACATCTCAGACGAGTGTTTGAGAAATGCAGGAAATTTGGGATTTCTCTAAATCCTAAGAAAATCCTTTTCGGATTAGAGGAAGGTAAACTGTTGGGGCACATAATCTCTAAGGATGGAATTAAGATAGATCCCAACAGAATAGAAGCCATTTAGAAACTGGAACACCCAAGGAATATCAAAGAGTTACAATCTTTCATTGGAAAAATAAACTTCCTGAGAAGATTCATACCTAACATGGCTAAGCTTATTAGGAACATCATCAACATGTTAAAAAAGGACACAAAAATAAAATGGGACACTGAATCCAAGAAGTCTTTTGAACAAGTTAAACATGCACTCACACGGGCTCTAGTTTTGATCAGTCCTGACTTCACCAAAGATTTTTACCTTTTCTCTTTCGCTTCTGAACATACCATTGCATCAATATTACTACAGAAAAACAACGAAGGGTATGAACAACCCATAGTCTTTTTCAATAAATCTTTAAGAGATGCTGCTTTGAATTATAAGATAATGGAGAAACAAGCTTTTGCCTTGGTAAAAGCCATAAAGGATTTTAGAGTATATATTCTCCATTCCCACACCATTGCATACGTTTCGAATGCCATAGTAAAGGACATTTTAACCCAGGACAATCCAGATGGAAGAAGAGGAAAATTGATTGCTATTATTTTGGAGTATGACATAGAGATTAAGCCTACTAAACTGATTAAAGGTCAAGGTCTAGCAAAGTTAATGGCTAAGTCTAATTTCCATGCTTTTGATATTAATTTCTTAGCTGCAGTAGATGAACAGGGAGAGCATGCAACTCCAAGCATGAAAGAGGTGTTTATGCACTATCCATGGAACGCAGACCTGATATTTGTTTTACATAACTTACAAGCTCCCCTTGGTTTGACCAAAACTAAAGCTAGGTTTTTGAAATTGAAAGCATTAAAATTTTGCATTCTAGAAGGCAATCTTTATTGGAAGGATCCTGGAGGTATTTTGTTGAATTGTCTGTTAAAGGATGAAGCTGACAAAGTATTGAAAAATTTTCATGCAGGAGACTGTGGTGGTCACCTGAGCTGGAAGACCACAGCTAATAAAATTCTCAGAGCTGGCTTCTATTGGCTTACACTATTAGCTTATGTGCATCAGAAGGTGACTTCGTGCCATAAATGTCAGGTGTTTGAGGGAAAAAAGAAGCTCCTTCCTTTGCCCTTGAAACCAATATCTGTTGAAGCTCCTTTCCAGCAATGGGGATTAGAATTTATCGAAGAAATACATCCTCCTTCTTCGGGCCAGCACAGGTGGATTCTTACTACTACAGACTATTTCAAAAAATGGATTGAAGTTGTACCAAGCAGGCAAGCTACTGATTCTGTCATTATTAAATTTCTAGAAAATAATATCTTGTCTCATTTTGGGTGTCCAAGAAAAATCATAACTGACAATGCAGCTGCTTTCCGATCTAAGAAGCTCATAGATTTTTGCAACCAGTATCATATCAGTTTGGGACACTCCACAGCTTATTACCCTCAGGGAAATGGGCTAGCTGAGTCATCAAATAAAACCCTGGTGAACATTATTAATAAGACGTTGCAAGAAAACAAAATGTCATGGCATAACAAGTTGTGTTTCACATTGTGGGCCGACAGACTGACCACTAAGAGGCCAATTGGTATGTCTCCATATCAATTGGTCTATGGAACTGAAGAAGTTTTTCCTACCACCTTAGGGGTTCCCGTCATGAAACTACTGCAAGAGATGCAAGCCGAGCCGAATGACTCCCAAAGAAGGATAAACTAGATGATCCACTTGCAATAGTCTAGAGAAGAAGTATACAACAAAACTTAGGTTGTCCAAGAGAGCATTAAAACTATTTTCGATAAAAAAACTAAAGGAGATGACTTTGAGCTAGGTGATCTGGTTCTGAGGTGGGATGCTCAAAATGAAGATAAGGGGAAGCATGGAAAATTTGACAGTCTATGGAAGGGACCTTACATGATTCAAGCATTCAGAGGAAATAATGCTTTTATGCTCAACAACAACGATGGGACCAATCTGCCAGGAGGACCTGTGAATGGCAGAATGCTGAAGCACTATTCCCCTCCTCAGTAGGGACTTTCAGTCACACCTTTCCATTGTACAAATCATTTCATTTTGCTTACAATTTTTTAGGGGAATAACTTTGATCGGATGGTTGAAACCTGCAAAGAAGGCACTAAGTTTTCAGAATATTAGGAAACATGATTCTTGGCACTTCACAAGGAGAGTACCATCCCCAGGTGGAGCCACTGTTGTAACCCTATAATTTATAGGATCAACTGGTGACTGAAAATTTTATCCTTTTATTGTTTTGGTTGCCAAATAATTTTTCATTCTGCAAATAATTTGAGAAAAAAAAAAAAGTATAAAAGAGGGCATAAAAGAAATTGAATAGAGCCCCATGCAGTAATGATGACTTGGTTCATACAGTTTAAACATGGCCAAGTTCTTTTAAACTGATGTTGATAGGATTAGTGAATAAGCTTGTCTAAATTGTTTAATCTTAGCCAAGCCAATTAGGTTGGCTAGTGAATAAATTTGACCAAACTGTCTAATCTTGGTCAAATAACCTCAGGATAGAGTAATTTCTTAGTCCAATAGTTTAAACTGGGCTAAATTTCATAGGTAAGTAGGATAAAGCATAGGTTAGTTTACCTTATCTCAATAAAACAAGGCATGATGATCGATGTTGAATCATATCTTTGATGTTTAAAAGTTGGATGTCTAACCCCCCATGGTGATAAAAATAGGGAAAGCCCGGGAAAACCCACATGAAGCACTTATCCTAAGTTTTCAGAGCAAATATGAGTTTGTTATCACAGATTAAAGACAACGCACAGATGAAAGGTTGAGGTGCTAGTGCTTAGATCTACGGTTGACAAGTTTTTTCGGACCCCCCCGACCGTTCTACCTTTAATGGTAGGGGGGGGGGGTCCGGAATCATGGATAACAAAGGCGTGCATCTGAATGGCTAAGACATCGACACCTAGATCCATGGTGGAGATTGAATTTCGGACCCCTCCCGACCATTCTACTTTTAACGGTGGGGGGGGGGGGTCCAGAATGCTGGTTAAACATTGTGCGCAGATCTACGGTCTAGTGTCAGGCGTGTCGATGGACGAATGATGGTATTTTTTGGAACCCTCTGATTGGTCTATTTTTAATGATGGGCGGGGGGTTCTAAAATGGGATGTTTTCTGGCGGACCCCCTTTTCCAACGTGGTAGAAATTCATTTCTCCAAACTCCTACCACTTACCACTTATGATTTTCTGACATGCCCCCGTCTCCCCATGACATCATTCTCCACTATTTTCCCTTAAGGGTCACGTCTCATCACTCTGTCAGCCCACTCCCCCTGTTCACCCGTTACAAGTCCCTTCACCATGGTCACTTCCCAATATACACCCGCCATGTCATCCGGTCGTATTCATCATTCATTGTTATATGCCATCTCATTCTCTAAAGGACTCGTTGGTAATTTATTACAAGCTAACTTATCCGTTAGCTTGCTGATCTGTCCCCCGCACCCAACGGGTATTCGTTTGCTCAAAACTACTCTTTTCCTTCATTCTCCCATTTCTTACTTTGTCCTCGCACCAGAGATTTTATCCCTATATTAACTCCGTTCCAGTCAGCCATCCAAAACCATAGTCATCCCCACTAACGTTTTGTTTGAATTGCAGGTATTTTCACAGTGATGGCGCCAAAATCCAAGAAAGCAGAAGTCGAGGAAAATCCTTTCCTCCCGCCTCCTGTTGATCTCGACAGGATCCATTTGGCTGACAAAGATCATTTAATCGCAGACACTAGGTGCAAATTTGACTTCAAGGATTTGTAGTCATGTCTCAAAGAGACTTTCTTAGATTAGAGTGATGAAATTGGGCTCTAGGAGTCCAACCTTCCTCTGTATCTTTTCCCCCAGGTTCATTATTTCCCTGAATTTTCCCTCAAATGCCAGGCTCATTACCTCCCTGACCAGAGAGCCATAGTATCTTCATCAGGAGAAACTTTGTTCTTCATCACACCAGAGGCCATTGATCAGATGATGTAGATACCCAGAACTGAATCTGCCTCTCCTTTTAATCTTGAAGCCATAACAGAGTTGTACCAGAAACTATTTTCCCTCAGAGAGCCCAGATTTTCGAGCTTTTCCTCCCACAGGCTTCTCAGCTCCCCAAGACAAATCCCACGTATCCTTCCTCCCTATTCTCACAGAATGGAAACCAAGTCATTTCATCGCTCTATGCTTTGTTCAGTTATTTTTCAGACCAATGGGTGGATGAACCCATATTGGGTTTTCTGTCCATTTTCTCCATAGAAGAAAAACCTACCACTCGGTTCGACTACAATGCTTTCCTAGCGGATAGTATTCACGAGCAGTTTTTAAATTTCACCACAGAGGGCATGTTCCGGTATTCATCAATACTGGCTTACATGTTCACTTTCTTTCAAGCGGACAGGGTCTCCTTTTCAATGAAAAAAATGGACAAAGATGGGAGGCCGCAGGCGGTAATAGCTTGGACTCCACTACTCAGACAAAATTTTGCAGAGTTTAGTTTCAAACAGTTTATCGAGAAGTTTCACCACCTAGTGTTAAGCATGCTCAGTGGAAAACCTGAACCAAGAATACATGAGGAGATTCAGAGGGTCTTACACCTCTCAGACCTTGCAAAAACTGGAGACTGGTATCTTTACCAAAACCACACTGAGATAAGAGTATATGGATGCGAGTTAGCTCCTTACAAACTGCCCAAGTATCTGCCCGTGAGGATATTTGCCCTGGAGTACATAAGGAAAATGATTAACTCTGATGACATACATTTTGTGTCTCTGAAAAAGAAACAACAACTTATAATTAAAGGGCAAAAAGGGTCTTTCATCTGCAATAGCCGAGGCACCGGGGAGGAAGCAAACAGACTGTTGAAAGAAATGGAGTTTCATGTTAGTTTCATATGGCAGTATGATCCGTGCGGGATAATTTCTGAGATGAGGGTTAAAAATAAAAATATTCCATATGTTCATACACCCAAGCCTGAGATAGAGAAGTTCACAAATCAAACAGAATGGGAGCCGAACACTCTGGTAGAGATAGAACAGCAGGACCCTTCGGTCACCATCTCATAGACAACTAGACCACAGGTTCCCAAAGAGAAAATATCCAGGAAGGATACTTCACTTTCGGTCACCGAAGTCTCAGTTGAAGATTTCCAATTACACACCAAAAGGTCAAAAGCCAGTCATACATCTAACATGGCTGGTGAAAAGGAAATCCAATCCACTACAACTATGAAAGGTGATAGGTCACTTCTGAGCACAAGCAACAAACAAATCATGTCTATAATTTCGTCCAAGAAGCCTACGGATACTCCACTAGTTGAACAACCAAGTAAAGTAGGACCAAAGTTGAGTGTTTTTGAGAAGTATGACCTGATCAAAAAGAAAAATCAGACGTTGACCAACAGTACTTATGCTCAGTTTTGGAAACATACATCAATGACATAACACAAACTATTGTCTTCATTCAATACAGAGAAGGGTAGAATGCACATGGCTTTTCTGCAGGCATGGGTGCCGGACCCAAAATCAATCACTGATTACAAAAGAGAAACATTCGAGTTTCATACTAGAGATGTACATCTCGCTGATCAGATGGATCTGCATAGGAAAACTGGAGAATGGTTTTCTCCACGTTGGAAAATGCTTCTACTGCAGCTGCTAAATTACAGGTATCTTTAAGCAATGTTCAGACACAACTGAAATTAGAAAAGATATCATCCTTTGCAAAGGATAACAGAATTAAGATGTTGGAAGAATTGGTCCTCAAAATTAGGTATGACCCCTCGAATGTGAAAGCAGTCGAGGAGAAGTTAAAAAAAGAAAAACGCCGATATAGCATCTCTGAGGAAACAGTTGAAACTGCCACCAACAAAAGATGCACAGGCAAAGGAGATAGCTGAGACATAAGGGGAGAAGGATGAGATGCTCAAGTTGGTCATGGAGCAGAATGCATAGTTGAAAGAGAAGGAAAAATCAAATCCTATGGAAGTCATTCCATTGAGTGCAGTTCCACTCATAGGAGTAAGCACAACATCTACAGCGGAAATCCCCTCAGCAAAAATTCCCTCAACAACTCCACTAACAGCTCTGGAGAAGACAGTAGAACTGGAAAAATCCATGGAGGAGATGAACTTGCAAGAGACAGAGATTGGCAGACTTAAAAAGGAGGTTGAGAACCTTTAGGAACTCAAGTCTTCTTACCAAACCAGTTACTCCATGGAGAAACAAACATCAGACAAGCTCAAATAGGAATTGCAACAACTTCAAAAGAAAACAGTGGCAGGAAAAACACTTGCTGAGGCCAAGGAAAGTGTCTGGTTGGATATCTCCAAATCTATAAATGAAATATGGCCTATGGTACAAATCATGTTCAAGAAAAATGAACTGGTGCAAAGAAGCAAGCAGGCTATTGAGAGAATAAGAGGAGAATTGGGAGAGATGCCCACATAAGCCACTGAGATCATTAAATTTCTGAATTCAAAAACCAGAGAAGAGTTAGAGTAGTTGAAGATTGAATATAGGACGGAAACCATCCTCGAGGTCAAGAGGGTTCTGACCAGAAGAGGACTAATGCTACAGCTAGAGGAAAAGGTCTAGATTATGGACACAGGAGTGCAAAGATTTTTCAGCAAAATTGAAGCTCTGCAGAAGAAAGGCCTCCTTGGCTTAAAGGTCATAAATGACAAGTTAATGACACTCTCTGAAGATGGTAGGGCTAGATTCCAGTTTTGAAGTGGTTGGATAAAGTTACCTCTGGTAAATTTCTTCTACTTTGACAACCTCTGGGAATTTACAAAGTGTTAAGACAATCAATATCTACTTCGCTGATAAAACAAAGCTTCACAGCATTCACATTGATCTAATGTAATTAAGCACTTAGCACAAACATATGGATCAGATCTAGCAGAAGCAAGCACTAAGCACATTCATAGAAGTCAGATCTAACATTCATAGCACAAAGCATAAGTAGATATATCTATCTATATCAAAGCACTTAGCAAGAGAATTTATAAACACATCAAGACAAGCACAAAGCGGAACAACACAGTGTTTATGTGGTTCACCCCCACCCTAGGGCTACATCCACCAACTCTTCTTCTTTATTGTCTTCATTCAATAGGTTACATGCACAGAGCCTCCGAACCCTTATCTGCATAGGATAGAAGATCTACACAGCTCGCTAGATCCTTCTTCCTTGCGTTACAACACAAAGATTTCCACTGTCCGTTACAACCACTTGCACTTAGCTCTGTAAGTCTCTTACAATCATGCACAAAGCACTTACAGACTCTACTTGCACTTAGCATACATTCACATCACATATATGCACTACCACTTCTATCTTAGCCTAAGCTTGCATACACCACATAGATGCACCACCACTTCTATCTAGCCTAAGCATATATTTATATATTGCAAAATAGGCCTAAACATGGGTAAACCCATGGGCCAACATCTCAATCCCGTTACATAATCCCAAAAACCCAAAAAGGACCCAAAAAGGGGCCGAGATCCCATGATCTCTGCTTCGTCATGCACTCCTCCTTCGACAGGCTGGTGAAGTCCAAAATAGGTCAACATGACCAAGAATCTCCCAAAGCTTGGTCAAGGGCCAACAATGGCCCGATATTTAACATAGCCCAATAGCCATCTAGGGATAGGTTTTTTGACTTCCTCAACCCTAAATTGTGGTAGGGTTTTGAATCTTCTAGAATATTCTTGAAATCCCTCCCGTGGCTAGCCCCATATGCATGAGTATGGGGCTTGATGTGACATCCTCTCGTACCATGGTGGTGAACACAGTAGGTCAACTTGCAAGAGGCATAACTTTTGCATACGAGCTCCGATTGACATGATTTTTTCACCATTTGAAAGGTATCGATGTGTAGAATAGCGTCATGGGGTCTGAGCTATGCTTGGAAAGTTTTAGCCCCAAAATGATATTTGATGCCTCAAAATGGCCCCAGAATGTTCTGCACCCCAATTTTCCAAAGTGGGACCTGCCACTAAAATGGACTTGCAAGCTTATTCCTCCAATTTTTCCACTCTAAAAGAATCTATATAGATGACAAATAATGTAATGATCTAATCCAGATCATACCTCCCCATTTAGGGAGGATTTTGGTCCCCAAAATATTTATTGAATGAGGTGAGGAAATTTTTCCTCTACCTTCTCCCTGGAGTACCACTTTGCTTTCCTTGGAAGTTGTCCTTTCAACCTAATCTACCAAAGTTCATGTTGCCCTAGTCTTGTAGGTATGGACTTCTTTTGCAAAAATGTGTCCTTTGCTAACTCTTCCTGAGCATATGCTGCTAAGTCCTCTATGTAAGGTAGGACCTCCTCCTCCTCCTGATCCAACATGGAAGGCTCATAGAGTTTGAGATTATCCATAGTCACTACTAAGTAAATGCACATGTATGGGGGTAGACTGAGTCTACGGGCTGTTGAAACAAGGTATAAATTTTTTTAACTCAACCAAGGACTTCGTGTTTTCCCAGTATGGAGCCGCCCTAAATTTTTTTTTAAAAAAAGGGAGACAAAACGAAACCTCTTGCGATTCGAAATTCGATGTTTTGAGAAACAATCACTCCGAAGTTCACAACTTCAAATTCCCAACGCCGAACTTCCGAAAGGGTTTTTATTTGAAAAATAAAAAGAAGTATATAAAAAGGGGTAAGCGAATGTTTAAAAGTCCCATTGTGCTTATTTTCAAAGTACCTTTTAAGTGTGATTAATTAAAACCTTAACCATGATCAGTAAATCTTAAACCTTTCGGGGTTTCATGGTTCCCAATAACAAGCGCTATTGAAATATAGGTCTTCGAACTCCTGATTCCCGATTCCCGAAAGTCCCCACGGAGAGAAGAAAATCAAAGGGCAAAGAGCTCAGGAATGGAAAAAAGGTTTTAGACACCCCCAGTGTCTAATAAACCAAATTCCCCTTTATCATCTACAATTCATGGTGATACCCCCAAAACAACAGAGGAGGTAAGATCTACAACACTAGGTCCTCCCATCGCGTCTTTCACTCCATTACAATCCACTTTCAGTTTTCCCCAGCTGGGGACCCTACATGCTAGTGACCTTGAGCCCATCTCCAGAGAAGAGATTCCTATATCTGATTATTTTTTCAGTAAGAAGAGAAAGGCGGTGTTGAAGCAGGAAATGCATCAAAGGGAAAATGCCATGGTAAAGAAGCACAAAATCATAGTAGATGGGAAAAATTTGGAAGAAGAAGATTTTGCTACCGTAGTAGCTGGTTCTATGGGAGTGTTGGCCACAACCAACCAATTCACTGTTGAAAATATGAAAGCACGTCTGAAACAAAGAAACCTCATGATCGCTAAACTACAAAGCCAATTAAAGGAGAATGGAAAAAGAATTGAAGAAGGTATAAATAAAGGTCTGAACCAAGCCAGAGCCAGGGACAAGCAAGAGATTCAATCCCTGAAAACAAGCCTCAGCGAGATGGAAGAGAAGGTGCAGACAAGTCAAACGCAAGAAGAAACCATAAATCAATTACAAACAAAATTAAAGACAATGGAAGGTCTAGTCATAGATCTGAAAGTTTTCCAGACCCAGTCATTGGAAGTGCATACAGAGCTAGAAGTTGAACAACAAAATTTGATTTCCAAGATAGAGATTGTTAGCGTTAGAAGTCACTCCTAGATTGCAGCAGGAGCAGAGCCCGACGCCCATCAGTTTATGTCACGATTTGTTTATAAAAAGGGGTGATCGAATGGAAGTTAACTCAAAACAATGTTGTTCTAACTCTGAAACTAGGCCAGGCATGCATAGGCAAGTGATGTCTTAGATAAACTTCAGATAGTGAGTTGTAGTAAGGGTGAGTAGGGGGAAGACTTGTATAAGAGAACTGCAAAGGTCCGTCGTAAACAGGAGACAGCGAATCAGGGAAAAAGGGGTGCTTTCGTGGAAGTGATACGAGGACAGGAGACGGTGAATGGAGGGAGGTGTTGAGGCGGAGGTGACTGGGTGAAAGGGACACATGGTAGGCGGTGAGGACTTGGGACCATTATATTCGTGCCACGTATAGATAGGGGGCCCGCTATAGTGAAATTCCATTCCAGACCCCCCCCTCCATTAAAGGCAGAATTGATGGGGGGGTCCAGAATTCAATACAGACCGTAGATCTAAGCGACAAGACTTGGGCCGTCTAGATGCGAACATACATTATCTATGATTCCAGACCCCCCCCCTCTCGTTAAAGCTAGAATGACGGAGGGGGTGTAGAATTGAACCTCGTCCGTGAATTTGAGTGCCTGGATCATGACCATCCAGATTTGCGCCCTCTTTAAATTAAATGTGCCCAAGCCTCGCTGATGGATGAACGACTGAGATGACCTCGACACTTTCATCATGAAAATCCTGAAGGGCCCCACTCGTGGCTCAGCTATTGTGCCGTGTGTCCTTCAGATGGACGGTCCCGATCCTTGTGGTATTTCTGGTACCGGAGGTTCACGATGCAATTTTCCTCAAAATCTCGATTGACCAAACTGTGAAAGCACGGATGTACGCCGCGTGTTCTCCAGCGGAATGGTCGAGATGGTATTTGATGTTAGAAGAGGGCTGCCTCCATTACCAGGCTCGCTTGACGTCACTAGGTGCTAGGACCATAGGCTTAGCTTCAAAGGTGCTTATCGGCGTTTCAGGGTTCGAGGTTTCGAGATGTAGAACAATGTGAAACCCTCACCCTTCGAACTCCCGAATGCCGAAATGCCGACGTGACTAGATCTCGCGCCACACGTATTTTGGATGGATGACTGATATCCTTTCTTGCATGCAATATAGATGCTACCCATCGCGCTAATCCCGGCGCAACTCCGTTAACCGCGATTTCCTGTCGACCGTCGATCTGCTCCTATGGATGAATCTGGGCCGTTGAAAACATAATTTTGCATGTTTACTTGCTTGGAAGCCTAAAACGATATTTTTCCATGCTGTGCTTGGGCGCTTCTCGTGCAACTTGCAGACCTGAATATTCTTGTGCCCAAGACAAGAATTGTTGTTAACAGAGATCATCCAAAATTACTTCCATGAAGTAAATGATTCTTTTGATAGCCTCATAATTAAGGAAAAATAAGGTAAAGCAGCAAGGGTTGGTCTTCAAAGGGCCATCATATGTTCGACAAACGAAGAGACATCCAAAGCTATAAAATTATCAGCCACAGAGAAAATAAGAGGCGACATCATGCTCAAAGTATGGGAAGCCAACATAATGGAAAACAAAAGAATAGTCCAAGACATCAGAGATGACTGTGAATAAGTTTTTGATCTCTTAGACAAAAGTTTATTAAACATCGAAAATGACAACTGCACAGGGCTTCTTGGGTAGATAAATATTGCGAGACACCAACTAAAGTTCAAAGAGGATCTAAGTGAGATTCAGATGGAGATCTCAGAGCTAAAGGAAATAGATGTCACCTTAATCAACAGGCTGTTGATTCAGCCCAATCTAAAATTGCAGTCAATAAAGTTTGCAAATAAAAGAGTTGAAGACCATCTCCCAAAAATACAGAGAAAGGTATATCTATTCGAAGCAAAGGAGCCTCCAGAGCCTCCCAAAACATTTGCACCTTTCCTCAGCAAATGCGTCGAATGTGTCAGAGAAAAACAAGGAGAGACTTTGACATATCAATGAAATATCATTTTGAAAAACACAACCATAAAAATAAAAAGAAAGATAAAGAAAATCATGTAAAACAGTTTTCGGTTTATTTACGACAAATAGTTAGTTCCTAGAAATCAGAGATTCTCCAACAGCAAAGGATTGGAAATTTTGTATAAATGTAAATTTTGAAGATCATGAAAAGGCTTTTTTTGGTGGCCATTGTACGAGACAAACTTTTTACAGTGATTAATAAGAATGCAAAAGCGGAGATTCCAGATCTTGTCAATCCTGAGCTATGTGTTCCCTTTGTTTTTGTTCACAACATTTTCTTATGTGTACCTTTGATGAAATTTTAACTGTAATATAGCATAATTTTTATTACTGGTTCAAAGTCATTGGGTTATCTAATTATTTACAGTTTTTCCTCTGTACTTGCTGTTAGCAGTTTCAAGACCTGTAGATTATTTAGGTTACAATGTTTTGGGTTTCATCAGAGTCTTCTTGTCTTTCGTCCTTACTCGTTGCAAGGTGAGATTCTTCCATGATTGTTGCCTCATTTTGTTAAATGATTTTGTGTTTTTTACTCATCACTATCATGTCCTTAAAATCTAACTCAGGAACATGAAACGACCTCTAATCTGTTGAATATTAATCTATATTTGAAAGTTTTCTCTTATAATCAAAATCAGAAAGCAACACCCTTTATTGAAGGAAATTTTAGACCTTTTTCCAACCTTTATTCCTCATGACTGTGCCCGCCTTAAGACAACCGAATGTAGAACCCAACCTTTTAGATCAAACTAGTATTTCCCTGAACTTATTCAATACCATTCTGCAAACAACAAATACTCGGGTCGACCTAGAACGCTCGTGGGTAGTTATTGAGAGAGACATCAGCATCCAAGAACAATGGGAAGCTAGACAGAGACAGTTGAGGAACCAACTCTGATTTATCTTTCACAATCGACTTTTTACCCCTTAACCCTCTATCTTTTCAGATGCCTTGATGGTATACTTTAGAGCCTTAAAGTATAAACTCATTAACAACATCTTTTTGGTACTGTTGCCGGAGAATGAAGAAACGAATCTCTTCCCTGGGAAAAACGACATTGACATTTTCTTTCTTTGATAGTGAACAAAGATCAAAAAACCTTCTAAGGCTACCCGCATCTTTCACTTGGTGACTCCACGATAAGTAAACTAACTTTTAGCTGGAAGAACACTAGAAAGAACTCGGATGACAAGCAAACCTCGCCAGTCTCTGATCCGGAAAAGATTTTAAAATCTTGAAGATCCCTTAGACAAATCATTTCGCCCCTACATACTATTTATCAACCTGATTTTACACAGTCGAATGTTAAGGGAACACTTGAGAGACCCGTCTCACTCCCCCTTTCAAACAAAACGTTCTCTTTTCTTGAAGTACATACCCCTACTACCCAGTACTATGACAAGTGCCTTATATATCTCGATTCAATCCCCATTGATTCTCCGATATATTCATCTTATGAGTATGGAGAAACAAGCTCTTTTCTCCTTGAGCCTTCTTTCTCTAGCTCACTGTGCCTTGATAACCAGTTCCCCATAACCTTACTGACACATTCAAACACAACTCAAAATCTACCCAACTTTTGTGAGTCTTCTCCTCATATACTCCAAGTTTTAGTCTCAAATCCATCAATGGCTGCACACGGAGGCACGGGAGCTGGAGGTGGTGCTCCAGGGGGAGGTGGTGGCGGCCAAGTACTGCTTCCTAGAATCTTTGCTAAGGTGGCTGCCATATATGCCTCCCTTTTCCTCCCAGTTCCCCTGCACGACCTTCCCAAAAATTATATGAAAAGTCTTCCCAAATTCATAAGGTAAGGATATTTAACCGCACAAGAACATATAAATTTCTTTGACCAATTTGCCAACATCCTTGGAATCGAACACGAAGATGTCTATTCTAGACTCCTCGTTCAGACTTTCGAAGGACAGGTGATGACCTGGCTCCGAGCCTTGGCAGCAAGATCTCTAATATCTTACAAATAACTTGAAAACTCTTTTATCAGACAATGGGGAGAAAGGAGAGACCACCTCTATTACCTAACAGAATTTGGATCCCTAAGAAAGAAAAACTCATAATCAATTCTTGATTTCACTCAAAGGTTTAACAAGTTGTATAATAAAATCTTGGTCGAGGTCAAACCTTCTCAACCCGTAGCGAAAGTAACTTTCGTTGGAGCCTTTGACCCCGATTTCTCTCTATTATTGATAGAAAGGAGATCAGTAGATCTCACCAAGATGCAAGATGATGCCCTAGAGATTGAATCAAACATGATGGCATCAAGAAAACTAAAATCCAAAGTAGAAACCAGGAACAAAGAAAATAGGAAATTCAAAGAACAAGGTGGATCCTCAGGATCGGGGAAATCCTCGGGAGATAAAATAGACGAGATGGCTAAGGTAATTAGAGAGCTATCAAATAAGATATAAAAAATGGAACTCAATAAATAAAAAAGGGATCATTATCCTAGGAAGGATTTCAGAAGGAATCCTGATCCTCAGGCCCCACAAAAAACAATTAGGAATGAGGATAAAAAAATCCCAACCCCCTTCAATAGTGAAAACTTCATTGGAGAGGAAGACCTAGAAGATTTTAAAGAGTTAGATGAGGATATAAATAATCTTGGTGATGATAGTAAATCACCCTATTTATCAAGACAAGATTATGAGAAATCCTTAAATAAAGAAATTAGATCGGAAGGCGATGTTAACAACAGTACTTCTGAAGATTTGACCTATCAGGGTATCGCAGATGATATAATAGCCGAACTACACCAGAAATACAATTTAAGACCTAGAAACAAGATTCTTCCAACCACCCCAATGAAAAAGATCCTTCCTAGGGTTGAAACTGACGAAGCAGCTCCAAAGGCTACTGAGAAACAGACTGCAAAAAAACACATCGCTGACACACAACCTGTCAAGCCAAAGCCAGTAAGAACACCCGCCGTGAAAACACAGGTCCCTGTGAGTGAAACCAAAGCGGCTCCACAAAGAAAAACTGAAAAGAAAGGAATGGAGGCCCCAAACATAGAGAGCGACAATGCCATGGGAAATTTTAGTCTAGAAAATGAAATAAACAAAATTAAAATCCCTATACCTCTTGTTGAACTGGCAAAAAATCCCATATATAGAAAACAAATTGCCAAAATGGTTAGTTTTTCAGAAGACGAAAGCCAAGCCAATGTCATCAACTTGGAAGATGACAAGCCAAACATAGTTTTTGGTCCACATTTCAAAGGTGCGAAAGACACTATTGCCCCCTTCTATATCACATTAACCTTGTTCGACCACCTACTCCATAACTGCATGCTAGATTCTGGAGCATCCCACAACGTAATGCCTAAAGCCATTATGGATAAATTGGGTATCGAAATCACTAGGCCTTATGGATATTTATATTCATTTGATTCAAGAAAAGTCAAATGTATAGGCATGATTAAAGACTTGGTAGTAAATCTGGCACAAATACTAGCAAAAAGCATTCTCATGGACGTAGTGGTCGCCGATATTCCCCTGAAATATGGTATGTTGTTATCCAGTTCATGGGGTGCCAAGCTCAGAGGCTCTCTCTAGCTTGACATGACGTATGCTACAATTCCAGTTTTTGGAGGACAGTACATGCACTTATACAAAGAAACTAGGTTGGCATTCATGGTAAGTGACCCACACAACCCTAATAACCACCCTGTATATATTGCTGATCAAGATTTAGGTAATTTTATTTTATCCATTGATGACGATGTAGATATAGATGAAATTTGTACAGTAGAGAAAACATAAAAAGAAAAAATTAAAAAGAATGTATATAGCACTAGCGTGTGGAAGATGTTTTTTGATGGCGCTTCATCCCACTTTGGAGCCAGAGCTGGGGCACTACTTGTGGCTCCTGATAATCAATTCGTAATCCCCTTTTCCTATAGGCTACAATGGAATGTGGACTATACTAATAATGTTTGCGAGTACGAAGCCTTAGTACTAGGGTTAGAGGCCGCTAGGAGAATGAAAATAAAGAACCTCAAAGTCTTTGGTGATGCTGAGCTAATCGTAAAGCGGGTAAATAGACAGTACCAGGACAAACATACTAGGTTGAGGTCCTACAGGGATTGCATCTGGGATATGATCAAAAATTTCTTCTGTTCTGTCAAGGTCCACTTCATTCCAAGAATTTAAAACTAACAGGCTGATGCGTTAACCAAAACAGCCTCAACATTTACACCTCCCACCGCTTTTAAACTAAAGTACCACATACAAATGAGACACTGACCTTCTATACCGAATAACATACAACATTGGCAAGTGTTTGAGGATGGTGAACAGCTTCGCAAATTTTTAGAATCAATAGATGAGTTTGCCGAAACGCATACTAACCCAGAAAACCAAAATGATCCTATTTGGATCATGCAGGAAGGGGAGGATCCCCAAGAATTTCACGATAAAATTGTTAATCACTGAATGCTTTTCCTAAAAAACAACCAGATCCCCAAGGGCCTGATTCCCTTGGAAATATTATTCAATCAAGATGATATCCCTTTAAGGTCCACTTTACAACCTCAACCTGAAGAGGTTGAGGACTACGACATAGGTACCAAAGAAAACCCTCGGTTGGTGAAAATTTCCAAATACCTATCCCCAGAAACCAAAAGTAAATATGCTGAGTTGCTTAGAAAATATAAAGACGTTTTTGCTTGGTCTTATGATGAACTGAGAACTTATGATACTTCTATAATTGAACATAAAATTCGTTTGAAACATGGTGTCAAGCCTTTTAAGAAGAAACACAGACAGATAAACCCTATGCTACTTCCAGTGATAGAAAAGGAAGTTAAAAAAAATTTGGATGCCAAAATCATCGTCCCACTAAGATATTCCGAGTGGGTGGCTAATTTAGTCCTAGTAAGAAAGAAAAATGGTGAAATCAGACTGTGTGTCGATTTCAAAAACCTGAACTGATCGTCACTCAAAGATAATTACCCATTGCCTAAGATGGACCATGTTTTAGAGAAAGTGGTTGGAGCTAACAGAATGTCGATGATTGATGGCTTTTCAGGTTACAATCAGATCGCAGTACACCAGGATGATAAAGAAAAAATGGCTTTCACTACTCCTTGGGGTACCTTCATGTACGATAAAATGCCTTTCGGCCTGATGAATGCAGGGGTGACCTTCCAGTGAGCCATGGATATTGCCTTCATGGGTGAGAGAGATAAATTTGTTGTTATCTATCTCGATGATCTAACTATTTTTTCAAAATCTGATGTAGAACATCTAGTGCACTTAAAGTGCACTTTTGAAAAATGTCGTAAATTTGGTTTGTCCCTTAATCCCCAAAAATATCATTTCTCTATGCAAGAAGGTAAGCTATTAGGTCATATAGTTTCTAAATATGGAATCAAAATCAATCCCAAAAGAATTGAAGCAATAGATACTATAAGCATCCCTAGGAATGTAAACGAAATTCAGTCTTTCTTAGGAAAAATAAATTTCTTGAGAAGATTCATCCCTACCTTCGCCGAAATTGTGAATTTGATCACAGATATGTTGAAAAGGAACAGTGAGATGAAGTGGAAAAGTGAAGCCAAAGCATATTTTCAACGAATCAAGAAAGTTATCAGCAAAGCATCAGTCTTGGCAAGTCCTGATTACACAAAAGAGTTCCCGATTTTTTCCTTCACTTCCGAACACACTATTGCAACTGTGTTGTTACAAAAGAACGAAGAAGGCTTTGAACAAACTATCGCTTTTTTCAGTAAAGGCCTGAGAGATGCCGAGTTGAAATATAATATACTAGAAAAACAAGCTTATGCAATGGTTAATGCTCTCAAGGATTTCAAAACGTACATAGTACACTCAAAGATCATAGCCTATGTTCCCACAAGCTCTGTTAAAGACATACTGGTTCAGCTAGATAGTGATGGGAGAAGAGGAAGATGGTTAGCTAAGATTCAGGAGTTCGACCTAGAAGTCAAACCAACCAAACTCATCAAAGGCCAAGGTTTGGCTAAATTGCTAGCCAAGTCAAATTTGCAGGCACTCAGAATAAATCAGATGCAAGACGAGGATTTCCTAGATATAAATGAACTCGATCTCGTTACACCTTCATATGAGATAGAAGACAGGTTTTCTACTTCAGTCTGGTACCATGACATTGTGTCGTATCTATTGACTCTTCAATGTCCCAGTGAACTAACCCCATATAAAGCTAGGACACTGAAGCTACATGCTATAAAATATTGCATTATAGATGGAAAATTGTATTGGAAAGATCCCCTGGGTTTCCTGCTGAGTTGTTTAGTCGAGACCGAAACTGAAAAGGTTATAGATGAGTTCCATGAGGGAGTGTGCAGAGGACACCATGCTTGGCGAGCTACAACTTATAAAATCTTGAGAGCTAGATATTACTGGCCCAAACTATTCACAGATGTAAGCACCAAAGTCTGAACTTGTACTCCATGTCAGTTGTTTACAGGTAAACAAAAAGTCCCAGCTTTGCCTCTACTTCCAGTTAAAACCAAATCTCCTTTTCAGCAATGGGGCCTTGATTTCATTGGAGAGATTCATCCACATTCCAATTCTCAGCACAAGTGGATTTTAACTGCAACAAACTATTTTACTAAGTGGGTAGAAGCTATTCCCATGAGAAACGCAACTGACACAGTAGCGATTAATTTTCTCAAAGAAAATATTTTATCCAGATTCAGCTGTCCTCGAAAGATAGTCACCGATAATGCGCAAGCATTTAAATCAATGGCTATGATAAGCTTCTGCCAAAATTTTAACATCATATTAGGACACTCTATATCTTATTATCCACAGGGAAACAATCTAGCTGAGTCATCTAATAAAAGTCTAATAATTGTGATAAAAAAGGTCTTAACTGAGAACAAGAAAGCGTGGCACATCCATTTGAAATACGCTCTATGGGCCAACAGGATAAGTACCAAAAGGGAAATTGGGATTTCCCCTTTTCAGATGGTATATGTCACTGATGTTATTTTACCAATCAATCTTGCTCTACTGGTAATGAAACTTTGGCAAGATTCAAACAAAGAACCTAACGACATCACTAGGAGAGAAAATCAGCTGGTTGAAGTTCAGCAAAACAGAGCCGAAGTAAACAAAAAGTTGCATAAATATTAGGATAAAACGAAGGCTTTATTCGATCAAAAGGCTAAGGATAGAGATTTCCTCCCTAGAGATCTGGTACTAAAATGGGAAGCCAGAAGAGAAGACACTGGCAAACACGACAAGTTCGATTTGATTTGGTCTGGTCCTTATAGAATCTTGGCCTCAAAGGGAAAAAATGCTTTTTCATTAGAAAATCTCGATGGAGACATTCTGAGCACCCCTGTAAATGGGCGATACCTTAAACACTATATGCAATAATATGATTCTGAAATCCCATTGTACATACCAGTTTGTTTTCATGTTTTCTTTATAGTTACATCACATTTGATAAGTTTTATTTTGTCAAAAAAAAAAAAGGGTAAATACAAAACAGTTCAAAATCTAACAGTTCACAAAATATTCCTGAGTTTCTGACAGTTATCAGGTCATCTTATTTGCAGGAAAATCGTCAAGGATCCAAGGAATCGACTATACTAAAAGGGTAATCTGCATGACTAATCATGATATACACTTCCCAAAAAGGTAGTAAGTAAACAGTCTTCTGGCAGTAAATACAAAGAACTACTAAGGTATGAACTCTGACCTAAGACCTGAGTTAGAATGTCCTAATAGATACCAATGAGCAAGACTTTTAATTTCATGATATTTAAGGAATTTTGTCAATATTAATAATAATAAAAAATGAAAAAAAAGGGGGGGTCTTCAACATTTCTAAGTTTTCAAGGTCCTCTTACCTTTTCCTTTTGATCACTATCAAGCTTACTCTTCACCCAACCCTGACTATTCTCCCTCTAGTCTCTCATAATAAAAATAAAAAATAAAAAATAAAGTATATATATATATATATATATATATATAAGGTCTCATCTTAACTTCGAAAATGTTCAAACTAACTTTCAAAGCAAAGATAGGTAAAATTCTATGTTTCTCCTAAACTTTGACTGAACCGGAAGTATGTCTAGGCTAATACTAACCTCTTTAGTATTTCTAACAGGAAATAAAATGATCGTTTTCTCTCAAGGAAAGTCATCAAGAAATATTGATAAATTTTCCCTGAGAGTCTCCCTAAAGTCAAAGTGTTTGAGGGCCAAAAAGAAGATTAACCCAGAGCTTTTTAAATAAGTTGACAGACCTTTGCTATAAAATTTTAAAGCAATATATTTTCCCTGAGTATGTCACATACTGATTGATTACCCCCACTTCATAACAAAAGTATATATAAACAGATGGTGAAAGGAAATTCATTATTGATTGCCCCCATCTAATCTAAAGAGATGATGAAAGGAAATTAATTATATGATTGCCCTCATTTTAGCATTTAAATGCTAAAAAATAATGAAGTGGTGAAAGGAAATTCAATATGGAAAATCTGATAACTTCACCAGGGTACTGAACAGGCTCATTGGCAGTGAAGCAATGTCTACTATAACTGACAAGGCTATTATACACAAATTGCAAGATGCTCTGGTATTTTTTCTTCTTTAAGCCAGATTACACTTTAACATTATGGGGATTCCAAATTACACTCACGAGTAATTTGATGCGAGTACGATCAAATAAAAATTGGTAGAATGACTAATCTTGTTTCGATTATCTTGAACAAATATGAGGTCAGTTTTAGAAAGGGAAATCTATGTGAACCTATCTCGAGATTGCCAAACGTTTTAATTTTGAAAGTTTTTCCGAAGCTAAGGTTGAAATATTTATCTTCCTGGTCGGGTTTTTACAACTATGTCTCACAGATACTGACCCCATTTACCCAATAAAGGCACTAAGTCTACATGTTCTCCTCGTCCCACAAGGAGACGAGGTCCCCAATTGGAGCCTATGTTGAAACAAGGTATAAATTTTTTTAATACAATCAAGGACTTCATGTTTTCCTAGTATGGAGCTGCCCTAAATTTTAAAACAAAAAAAGGGAGACAAAACGAAACCTCTCACGATTCGGAATTCAACGTTTTAAGAAACAGCCACTCCGAAGTTCACAACTTCAAATTCCCGGCGCCAAACTTCCGAAAGGGGTTTTATTTGAAAAATAAAAATAAGTATATAAAAAAGGGGTAAATGAATGTTTAAAAGTCCCATTGTGCTTATTTTCGAAGTACCTTTTAAGTGTGCTTAATTAAAACCTTAACCATGATCAGTAAATCTTAAACCTTTCGGGGTTTCGTGGTTCCCAATAAGAAGCGCTCTTGAAATATAGGTCTTCGAACTCCCGATTCCCGTTTCCCGAAAGTCTTAACCAAAACTAACCATGATTAATTAAGGTTTTAATATAGATGATTAACGTCCGATTTAAACTTTTCTCTTTTCGCATTCAGAGTTTGCATATGACATATCCTGTGGGTACCTGATCCCCAAAACTCTGAAATGCGAAGTCATAAACTCCAAAACAAATTCTAAGTCATGAATTAGGTATTTTAAACATGATTAGTAATCACTAAACTTTTTCAAGATTCAGGATTCGAAGTTTTAAGAAGCATTCATTTCGAAACTCCAAGTCGAAATCGCCGATATTTGATAATATCCGTAACAGGACGAATTAAAATTTTTAAGTGTAAATGCATATCTTTGAGATTATCTTTTTCATTTAAAGCATTAAAGTCTTACTGCCTGTCTCAATACATCCATTGAAAGACGAGTTAAAAGAATTACAAGCTCTGCATTTCGAGTTCTATTTTCATCTTGTACAATCACGACTGAGTTGTATTCATCCAGGCTTACAAAGTTTCTTGTTTGAAAACAGGTTTTCAGTCTAGTGCGAATGCTATGGCACCTAAGAGGGTACCTAAGAAAGTTGAGGGAACTTCTAAAAGCACAAGTATGGAAGGATATGTCGTAATTGATAACACACCTCATGTTATTGATTCTATAAAATCTTGGAGGCAAATCTTCGAGAATCTGGATTACGAAATTAAGAACTTCCCGCATGATCCTAAGAACAAACTCTGAGACATAGCAGAGTTTGAACTTCATAAGATAGCAGCATGCCCATGGCTCATGCCATATAATGATATGATATATTGGGCCCTAGAGAGAGCAGACACAAAGACAAGAAGCATTCTGGACAGTCGTGGGGTCGTCATTGATTCTTTCTGGCCGGAACATATACAGGTAATGTACATGCTCCCCCCTAATTCTAAGTATATTTATAATACTGAATTCATAACCGAATTCCAAAGAAAGGAATGCACGGAATCAGATAAGACATACCCTTATATAATTAGAGGCTGGTGGGGAGTTCCATCAAAGTTCAGGACCGATACTCACGAGAAATATGCCACAACCTCACTAAATGAATACATGGTCTATGTAGCCATGATGCTTTGCAAAATTTTTGGAAAGAAAATCCCCACACATTTTCCTGCGGAATGGGTGCCTCTTCTTCATGAAGTAGCTAAAGGTTTTAGTTTCAACTGGAACAAAATCCTATCAAACAATTTATCTAAGGAGGTAACAGAGTATCAAACCGCAAGAGCCAAGGGCCAACCAGTGTCCTTCTATATGTCCACCTACATCATGGACACCATATGCTTCATGACCCCTTTCCCTCTGATGAATTGGAGTTGGAACCCAACCTCCAATAAACCCATCCATGAATATCATTCAAAGTTGTGGGAGGAAAATGCTAAGGGTTCCTTCTATGAAATTTACCACTTCGTGATGATTCCGGTGCACCAGATGCTATATGGATGTGAGCCTCCCCGTATTTCTGAGTCAGTCATGGAAAGTATACAGGTTGTTTATGATTGGTTTATAGAAGAAAACTTTTTATACATCAGGGTTTACGGATGTTCAATCCCTCCCCATGCATTACCTAAATTCCTCCCTGATAGACTAGTATGCAGGGAGGTGGCTCATCAAATAGTAATAGGTGGCATCGGGAATGAACTAAAAATGGCCCAAAAGAGATTCTGGCCTATTTTCCCTTGCAGGTCGGGAAATATTCACTACTCAATCTAGGACATTCCAAGGTTGGGGCAACCGCATTAGGAGAGGTAAGGTTGCTAAACCTCGATCACAGGAAATATGATCCCTACAAAATTGTGGGTTGTCACCAAGTCCACTGTAATCTGAAAGCATACGAACATGAAAAATCCCCTTATGATGACACATTCAAAAGAGTTATAAGTTATGATGAAGTGCTAGCCAGGTATCAATCTCTATCACCTGACTTGCAAAACAATTTCCTGAACTTCCACAAACATCGGAGAAGTGGTTTGACCGGGGTATTACTAGGAGAAACATCAACTCAGCTTCCAGAACAAGGAAGCCTATTCTCAGGTCTTGGATCAGGAGGGAAGGACTGTTGGGTATGTGTTATATTCTTTGCATGAGTAGTAGTGTTTGAGCGTCTGCGCCGGGCGCGCAGGGGGGTTAGAGGGGGGTGCAGGAGCAGCGCCCCCCAAAAAAAAATTCGCACCGGGACGACATATTTCCGGGACGACATATTTTCAGGACGGCATATTTCCGGGACCACATGATATTTAGGTGGTTTTTCGGCACATGGTTTTTTATCAATGGTTTTCTATTTTCGGTTAAGGAATTAGGGTTTTGGACTAATCCGGGTCATTGGGTTAGGGTTTTGTATGCCACTGGCTCCTATATGTATATTGTATTGTAAACAATGTGAAACAATGTATGAATATAATATATGTTGGTTTTCCCGGTTTGGGTTTCCAGGTGAAAAATATCTGTGTAATGTTTGTATTTGCCATTGTATATTTTCTGTTCTTTTCTGAATATCAGTTTGCAGTAGATATTGTACAAGGTTAGAATTTACATTTGGTATCAAAGCTTTATTGGTTTCAGGGGGATGCCTTTGTCGTCGAGGGTTTGGCTCGGGACTGTGATAAGCCTTGTTACAGTGGGAGATCTGCGGTATTGTTTTTCAGGTGAAAAGAAATGGCAAGCAATTCGAAGATGGAGATCG
>JZKD02S1672957.1:642798-667471 GCA_000966675.3 Picea glauca | reverse complement strand
TTTATAATTTTATTTTTTTATTTTTTTCCAGAAGAAAAATAGCTCAAATTATGATTAAATAATAATTTTTTTACTTCCAAAAAAACATCGATTGAACAAGAAAAGATCACTCCTGAAGATCAGCTTTCACTGTCGTGAGTCAATCCCAACAATCTATTACAAGATACAAAGCTACTCGAAACGAAGAGAAGCACAGGGTAGAATGGAAAAAAACTTAGCCCGTATCGAGTCAAAGGAACTATCAAACATAAAATAAAAGTCAAAAGAACAATCATTCCAGTAATGGAACATTCCTCAAAATTTTAGAAAATTTTAAGAGTAATTGGAGGACCTTCCCTTTCACTATCCCACGTGAAATATAACAAGCTCCCTTTAATCGATTCGAGAGCTCTTTTAGACAGGGTATCAACCTCTACATTCGATTCTCTATATATATGATGAAAAAGAACTTCTTGGAAATTTTTCTCCAAGATCCTAACTCTGCGTTTCCAGCCTTCGATTTTGGTGGCTAGTAGATTGCCCTTTCGTTGCATCCACTCGATAACAACCTTGGAATCTCCCACCATCTGCAGATGACGAATATCTAGAAGATTTGCTAGAAAAAAAGATGCCCACACTCCAACTAGCTCAGCCTTTGTATTGGTTCATGATCTGCAATTGAAAAGCCACCTTATGTCCGGATCATAGATTATTTTCATGGTTCCCCTTGCCTCGCAAGTTGTTCCCTCATTTACGGAAACCCCATCAAAGAAGACCACCATAAAGCCACTTACCTAAGCAATCGAACTTAACCTTAAAGAATGTTGCTCACGCTTTGCAGGTTTGTAAGAGAGGCTAACTAGTGTTTTGTGGACAATGCTACATATAAAGGGTTCTGTCCCTTCGAAGATTGATTTGTTGCGTTCCAACCACAGGTATCAACAAATCAGCACCAAAAGCTTCTTGGGCACTGCTTTGTACTGTGACCATTCCTCCATTGCATTGCTTAGAGTAAGATCGGACCAATCCATATCCAGATTTAGTGCAGAAAGGCAAGAACACCAGACTTTCTTTGTGAACTGGCAATGGATAAATAGGTATGCTATGTCTTCATCGGCCTTTCTGCACAGATGGCAGATCCTCGGACCTGTCCAACCCCCTTTTTTAATGCTTCCCAAGTTAGAATATGGTGCTCTATCACTAGCCAGAAGAAAAGTATTATTTTTAATTGAATGTTCCACCTCCACAGTTTAATCTTCCACCCTGTCATAATCGGAAAACACTGAATTGAAATTAAAGCATTATAGCAGTTTTTAACAGTTATCTTGCCTGAAGAGTCTCCTCCGCTCCAGATGAGTTTGTCTTCTTCATTTGCTTGAAGCGTGAGCCCTACTTGACTAAGACCAAGAGTAAATAAATCCCACTCTTTTGCCTGAGCGCCCCTCAATCCCATATCATCGCTTCTCTTCCAATTCTCAATACCGGTTATGATGCTTGTGCCAACGTAGACACTCCCCTTTCTTTTAAAATGGATAAAATTCCTTCGGGGAGTAATGCGCTGTCCCCCAGATCCATTATCTTGTCTCTACCCACATTCACTTGAGAGACCAAGCCAGGCAACCAGGTAAGCCAATTATTAATGACTGGAAGTGCTCTTCTTAAACTAGTCCAGATTTTAGAGGCTGGAGGATTTTTATGAGAGTAATGTCTAATCCACTTGATAAAGGAGGAGTTGTGTAAATACTTCTCTTTGATAACCTTCTGCTAGATGTTGGGTTGATTTATAACCCTCCATAAAGTAGTTGCGTTCAATGCCAGACTGAACAAAGTTAGGTTATGAGGATCCATGCTTACTATGTCATTAATTTTGAGATGGTAAACACGAGTGTGACAAAGATATAGAGTTAACATGCACTAAACATTTTAATGTTTGCAATGATTAGAAGAAGGAAGAAAAAATGAAAAATGGGGCGTATCAATGTATGCGATGAAGGGATTTTTAAAAGATACTTGTAAGGTTTAAGATTCTACTTTTTCATTCTTTAATTAACATGAATTTTTTCATTCATGTTGATTATTTATGAGTTATACAATCAAGTTTTTATTTTTTAATAAATAATGGACATTCAACAATCAATCAAAATATATATTTGTTTTTGTAAAATGGTGGTTGACTCCCATGTGACATTCTTTAGTGGTGTATCCTTTCACTGAATTAAAACTTCCTTGATTTTGCGCTGACGAAGACGATGCTCGTGGTGGTCCAAGACTGCTTGGGGCTGCAACCAAAAAGAGCCTTATTCATCCAATTCAGGGAGACTTGTTTGAGTCTGGCACTTGGTTCCAATCACTTTCTTCAAGCAAGAAACAAGAAAACAATGATGGATCTTAGAGTGACTAGGAAGAGCTAACTTGCAGGCCACATGCCCCGTGTGCTTGAGAATGGTATAAGGGCCATAAAACTTCGGAGCAAGTTTCATACAATGATCTTCTTTGAGTGAAGTTTGCTTATAAGGTTGCAAACGAAGAAACACTTGGTCTCCTTCAACAAATTGACATTCTGAACGACCCTGATCAGGTTGTTGCTTCATGTGATTCCGAGCCATGACCAAATTCTCTTTGAGGGTACAGAGAATGGTAGCTCAGACGGTTAGGGTGTTGTCAACTTCCTGGACCTTGGAGACACCAAGTTGATAGGAGAAAACAAAAGGTGGATTTTGACCGTAGACCACTTCAAATGGAGTCATGTGAGTGGCAGCATGGTAGGATTTGTTGTACCACCATTCAACTAGAGGCAACCACTGATCCCATTGAGTTTGTCTGTCATACGTGAAACACCTCAAATATGTTTCCAAGCACTTGTTGATAGTTTCAGTTTGACCATCAGTCTGGGGATGATAGGCAAAGTTGAGATGTAATTGGGTTTCTTGTAGTTTGAGCAATTCTCGCCAAAAGTTGCTAGTGAAAGTTGGATCATGGTCGGAGAAAATAAAGTGGGGCATTCCATGAAGTTTGAAGATATTATCCATGAAAATTTGAGCCACTGTGGTTATTGTGAACTGGTGTTGGAAGGAAAAGAAATGAGCATATTTAGAAAGGCGATCTACTACAACCATGATGACATATTTGTTGCCATATTTTGGTAAGTCGACAATGAAGTCCATAGAAATATATGTCCAAATAGCAGGTGGAAAAAGAGAGAGGTTGGAGTGAGCCTGGAATTTTGACTATTTCTTCCTTATTGTGTTGACAAGTATCACATTCAGCTACAAAAGTGTGGACATCATGTTTCATGCCTTCCCAGAAAAATGATTGTTTGATCCTTTCATATGTTTTGTGAAAACTTGAATTCCCTGTTGTTGGTGAAGCATGAAGTTCAGAGAGCACAGTGGATTTAAGGTGAGATTGCTTGCTTAAATACGTGCCACTTTTGTAGTGAAGCTCCGCATTGTGCCAAGAGTATCTTGGATATCCATGTGGATCGTGTTGCAATTTTTGGATTAGGCTAGACAATTCAGGATGTTGTAACCATTCATAGTGAATGACCTTTAATCAATCAGATACAAGGAAGGAGAGTGAGAAGAGGGACTTGTCTTCTTTATATTTTCTTGAAAGGGCATCAACAACCACATCTTCTTTTCCTTTTTTGTAAATGATCTCATAATCATAAATAAACATTTTGGTCAACCACTTATGTTGCTTCGAGGATGAAATTCATTGTTCCAAGAGATATTTGAGGTTGAGATGATCTGTTTTAATTTAGAAGTGTTGCCCAAGCAAGTAAAGATGCCAAAGATCCACTACATGTAGGATAGCTAACATTTCCTTTTCATATGTGGATTTTCCCAAATGTCAGATAGTTGTTTGCTAGTGAAAGCCAAAGGTCTACCATCTTGCATGAGAACTAGCCCAATACCTTTCCAAGAAGCATCACATTCTAGAAAAAAAAAAAGTCTTAGTGAAGTTGGGTAATGCCAGAACAAAAGTTGTGCACATAGCCTCTTTCAAGGCTTGGAAGGATTGATCAGCTATGGGAGTCCAAGTGAAAGCATTGTTTTTAAGGAGAGCAGTGAGGGGTGTTGCAATTTTTCCATAATTTTGAACAAACTTGTGATAATAGATAGTTAAACTCAGGAAACCATACAAACTACTAAGAGTTTTAGGGTGAGGCCAAACCTTCATAGCTTCTATTTTATTGGCATCCAGATGTACACCATCCTTTCCAACAATATGGCTCATATACTCTACTTCAAAATCTCTAAAAGCACATTTAGATTGTTTGAGAAAGAGTTTGTGTTAAGACAGTAAGTGTAAGACTTGATCCACATGGGCCAGATGGGCTTGCCAAGTTTTACTATAGATGAGGATATCATCAAAGAAAGCTAAGAAAAAATGACATAGGAAAGGACATAAGACATGATTCACGAGGTTTTGAAAAGTGAAAGGTGCATTACACAAGTCGAAGGGCACGACCAAGAACTCATAATGGCCCTCATGAGTGCGAATGGGAATATCGACCTCTTTCATACGTATTTGGTGGTAGATAGAACATAGATAAACTTNGGAGACTTGTTTGAGTCTGGCACTTGGTTCCAATCACTTTCTTCAAGCAAGAAACAAGAAAACAATGATGGATCTTAGAGTGACTAGGAAGAGCTAACTTGCAGGCCACATGCCCTGTGTGCTTGAGAATGGTATAAGGGCCATAAAACTTCGGAGCAAGTTTCATACAATGATCTTCTTTGAGTGAAGTTTGCTTATAAGGTTTCAAACGAAGAAACACTTGGTCTCCTTCAACAAACTGACATTCTGAACGACCCTGATCAGTTTGTTGCTTCATGTGATTCCAAGCCATGACCAAATTATCTTTGAGGGTACAGAGAATGGTAGCTCAGACGGTTAGGGTGCTGTCAACTTCCTGGACCTTGGAGAAACCAAGTTGGTAGGAGAAAACAAAAGGTGGATTTTGACCGTAGACCACTTCAAATGGAGTCATGTGAGTGGTAGCATGGTAGGATTTGTTGTACCACCATTCAACTAGAGGTAACCACTGATCCCATTAAGTTTGTTTGTCATACGTGAAACACCTCAAATATGTTTCCAAGCACTTGTTGATAGTTTCAGTTTGACCATCAGTCTGGGGATGATAGGCAAAGTTGAGATGTAATTGGGTTCCTTGTAGTTTGAGCAATTCTCGCCAAAAGTTGTTGGTGAAAGTTGGATCATGGCCGGAGAAAATAAAGTGGGGCATTCCGTGAAGTTTGAAGATATTATCCATGAAAATTTGAGCCACTGTGGTTATTGTGAACTGGTGTTGGAAGAAAAAGAAATGAGCATATTTGGAAAGGCGATCTACTACAACCATGATGACATATTTGTTGCGATATTTTGGTAAGTCAATAATGAAGTCCATAGAAATATATGTCCAAATAGCAGGTGGAAAAAGAGAGAGGTTGGAGTGAGCCTGGAATTTGGACTATTTCTCCTTTATTGTGTTGACAAGTATCACATTCAGCTACAAAAGTGTGGACGTCATGTTTCATGCCTTCCCAGAAAAATGATTGTTTGATCCTTTCATATGTTTTGTGAAAACTTGAATGCCCTGTTGTTGGTGAAGCATGAAGTTCAGAGAGCACAGTGGATTTAAGGTGAGATTGTTTGCTTAAATACATGCCACTTTTGTAGTGAAGCTCCGCATTGTGCCAAGAGTATCTTGGATATCCATGTGGATCGTGTTGCAATTTTTGGATTAGGCTAGACAATTCGGGATGTTGTAACCATTCATAGTGAATGACCTTTAATCAATCAAATACAAGGAAGGAGAGTGAGAAGAGGGACTTGTCTTCTTTATATTTTCTTGAAAGGGCATCAACAACCACATCTTGTTTTCCTTTTTTGTAAATGATCTCATAATCATAAACAAACATTTTGGTCAACCACTTATGTTGCTTCAAGGATGAAATTCATTGTTCCAAGAGATATTTGAGGTTGAGATGATCTGTTTTAATTTAGAAGTGTTGCCCAAGCAAGTAAGGATGCCAAAGATCCACTACATGTAGGATAGCTAACATTTCCTTTTCATATGTGGATTTTCCCGAGTGTCACTTAGATAGTTGTTTGCTAGTGAAAGCCAAAGGTCTACCATCTTGCATGAGAACTACCCCAATACCTTTCCAAGAAGCATCACATTCTAGAAAAAAAAAGTCTTAGTGAAGTTGGGTAATGCCAGAAAAAAAGTTGTGCACATAGCCTCTTTCAAGGCTTGGAAGGATTGATTAGCTATGGGAGTCCGTGAAAGCATTGTTTTTAAGGAGAGCAGTGAGGGGTGTTGCAATTTTTCCATAATTTTGAACAAACTTGTGATAATAGATAGTTAAACTCAGGAAACCGTACAAAATTTTAAGAGTTTTAGGGTGAGGCCAAACCTTCATAGCTTCTATTTTATTGGCATCCAGATGTACACCATCCTTTCCAACAATATGGCTCATATACTCTACTTCAAAAGCTCTAAAAGCACATTTAGATTGTTTGAGAAAGAGTTTGTGTTGAGACAGTAAGTGTAAGACTTGATCCACATGGGCTAGATGGGCTTGCCAAGTTTTACTATAGATGAGGATATCATCAAAGAAAGCTAAGACAAAATGACATAAGAAAGGACATAAGACACGATTCACGAGGTTTTGAAAAGTGAAAGGTGCATTACACAAGTCGAAGGGCACGACCAAGAACTCATAATGGCCCTCATGAGTGCGAATGGGAATATTGACCTCTTTCATACGTATTTGGTGGTAGATAGAACATAGATAAACTTTGGTAAAGTACTGAGCACCACTCATTTGATCCAAAAGGTCATCAATGGCATGAATGGGGAATTGATATTTAATGGTAATTTTGTTGAGGGCATGAAAATCAAGACACATGCACCATGTGCCTATTTTCTTGGGTACCATAACTATAGGGGAAGAATAAGGCCTAGTACTAGGACAGATAACACCTACCGCTAACAATTCTCGAACAAATTTCTCAATTTCATTTTTTTGAGCAAAGGGGTGATGATAAGGGAGAACATTGGGAGGAATATTGCAAGGGACAAGGGGAATGGAAGGATCATGAGCACCATGGGAAGGGGGGAGTCCATGGGGATTTTCAAAAACATATTGGTGTTTGGAGAGGAGAAATTGGGTGTCGGGATGAATAGTAGATGAGAGGTTCTCAACTGCTTGAATGGAATGGAGTTGGGAAATAATGCCAGAATGGCCTTTTTTTAGTAGTTTTCCCATTCTGTGGGAACTTATGATCTCTGGGGAGCCTGTCATGATGCCTTGGAACTAATATTGTCGTCCATCCTAATGGAATTTCATGGTTAATTTCTTAAAATCCACGATGATGGGACCTAGTGTGCGTAACCATTCAACACTGAGCATAATGTCAGAACTTCCCATGTAAATAGCAAACATATGAGATTTTAGGTGGTACTGAACAATTTGCAGGCACACATTTTCACCATGCCCCCCACATTTCACGAAACCGCCATTAGCAATCATGATTTGAAAATTGCCGACTGCATGAATATAGCACATGGTCTCTTTAGCAATGTGACGATCAATAAAATTATGGGTGCTTGCATTGTCAACTAGGATAATGACTTTCTGATGCTTAATGTAACCAATTAAATTAAGGGTTTGTAGAGATGAAATACCAATGGCAACATTCAACAAGATAAGTGGCTCAACTTTGGGTGGTCCATTAGAGGGTGGGGTAGGATCGTCTGCTTGGGGTAGGTCTTCAGAATGGGGAACATTGGCATCCTCTTTAGAAATGTCCTAAAAAATGGCCATAAAAATATTATTTTCCTTGCACTTGTGCCCTAGAAAATATGTTTCATCACAGTTATAACAAAGAACTTTAAGTTGGAGTTTTGTCATTTCTTCTTTGGTTAATTTGTGGATCTTGAGAGGAGTGGAAGGATGGGCTGGATTGGTGGGTCGAGAGTGAAAAATAAAGGATTGTTTTTGGTTTTGGGAAGAGACCACCTATTTTACTTCCTTGGCGTCATGAGTAGCTTCAAGCCAAGTTGGGGGGTGCGCCATTAGGACATGGGCTCAGACATCGTCCTTTAAGCCACTAATAAAGCATTCCTAGAATATTGTGTTTGTCATGTTGTTTGTTCAGAAATCTAATTGCTCAAAAGAGATTATATATTATTCCACTATATCTGATTGTTTCAACTTGGTCAGATGACCCAAATGATGTGTGTCGGTGTCAAATCATTCATACAAGTTTGCAACAAACTGGATCCAAGCAATATACCCTTAGCATGAATCATTTCACAATTGCCACCATTTCCATCATTTATGATCCAAATAAACGACACTGACATGAAGTTTGTTCAATTCATCAGTAATGCCATGCAAGGAGAAATAATGTTCCATTTGAGTGACCCAGCTCGTGGGATATAAGCCATCAAATTTGTTCACCTCAACTTTGGGAGGATGCGGTTCACGATGAAGGTGGTTGGAAGTAAAGGCCATGGAATGGGAGGAAGGTTGTTCAAAGGAGATAGGGCCCTATAATTGACTCATCAATTTTTTCATGTCCTCAAAAAAGGTGTGCATGTTTTGTTTCATGTCTTTCATCTCCAAAGAGAGGAAGTCAACGTTGGAATTGAGGTTTTGGATGTTACTCTTGTTTTGGCCGATGTCTATTTGAAAAGCAACGGTGGTGGTGTCAAGATATTGGTTGCGGGTGTGGACCATTTGGGAGGTAGGCAGACAAGAAGTCGGTAGGTGGGTCCACACAAAAAAGAGGATATGGGTGAGGGGTACCAATATGATCAATGCGAGAGGATGAAGAAAATAGAATAGGTCTCAAAGAAGGGTGTCAAGAAGGGCAGGTGGGACCACAAAAAAAAGGCTTATAAGTGATAGATACCACTGCAATCAAGAAGAAGAGAGGAATCTAGTGGGATATGTCCCAAATAAGGGTGTCGGGAAGGTTGGGTGGGACCAAAGAAAAAAGGCTTATAAGTGATAGGTACCACTGTGATCAAGGAAAATAGAGGAATCCGATGGGACATGTCCCATATAAGAGTGTTGATGATACCACTATACTCCTATAGAGTATAGTCCGGTCTGAATAACACTGTAGTGACCAAATACCCAAATTTTTAGTAATTAAAATTATGTATTAATTTTGCAACCTAGATGCAGGAGGCGGGGTTGCGCTACAAAATTTCCCCTTAGTGTCTGTGTTGTGTTGTTTCAATAGCAAGGGTTAGGGTTTTGAGGGTTCCTACGGATAAGGGTTTTCCTTGTGCTATAACTCTCTGATATACCCGTGGGGTCCAACAATAGTAATTGACACAATATCTCAGGGAACCAACTAAGGAGGCTTGATCATACCCCTAGCCATACTACCTTATTACCCATGTACATGAGAGNGGAGACTTGTTTGAGTCTGGCACTTGGTTCCAATCACTTTCTTCAAGCAAGAAACAAGAAAACAATGATGGATCTTAGAGTGACTAGGAAGAGCTAACTTGCAGGCCACATGCCCTGTGTGCTTGAGAATGGTATAAGGGCCATAAAACTTCGGAGCAAGTTTCATACAATGATCTTCTTTGAGTGAAGTTTGCTTATAAGGTTTCAAACGAAGAAACACTTGGTCTCCTTCAACAAACTGACATTCTGAACGACCCTGATCAGTTTGTTGCTTCATGTGATTCCAAGCCATGACCAAATTATCTTTGAGGGTACAGAGAATGGTAGCTCAGACGGTTAGGGTGCTGTCAACTTCCTGGACCTTGGAGAAACCAAGTTGGTAGGAGAAAACAAAAGGTGGATTTTGACCGTAGACCACTTCAAATGGAGTCATGTGAGTGGTAGCATGGTAGGATTTGTTGTACCACCATTCAACTAGAGGTAACCACTGATCCCATTAAGTTTGTTTGTCATACGTGAAACACCTCAAATATGTTTCCAAGCACTTGTTGATAGTTTCAGTTTGACCATCAGTCTGGGGATGATAGGCAAAGTTGAGATGTAATTGGGTTCCTTGTAGTTTGAGCAATTCTCGCCAAAAGTTGTTGGTGAAAGTTGGATCATGGCCGGAGAAAATAAAGTGGGGCATTCCGTGAAGTTTGAAGATATTATCCATGAAAATTTGAGCCACTGTGGTTATTGTGAACTGGTGTTGGAAGAAAAAGAAATGAGCATATTTGGAAAGGCGATCTACTACAACCATGATGACATATTTGTTGCGATATTTTGGTAAGTCAATAATGAAGTCCATAGAAATATATGTCCAAATAGCAGGTGGAAAAAGAGAGAGGTTGGAGTGAGCCTGGAATTTGGACTATTTCTCCTTTATTGTGTTGACAAGTATCACATTCAGCTACAAAAGTGTGGACGTCATGTTTCATGCCTTCCCAGAAAAATGATTGTTTGATCCTTTCATATGTTTTGTGAAAACTTGAATGCCCTGTTGTTGGTGAAGCATGAAGTTCAGAGAGCACAGTGGATTTAAGGTGAGATTGTTTGCTTAAATACATGCCACTTTTGTAGTGAAGCTCCGCATTGTGCCAAGAGTATCTTGGATATCCATGTGGATCGTGTTGCAATTTTTGGATTAGGCTAGACAATTCGGGATGTTGTAACCATTCATAGTGAATGACCTTTAATCAATCAAATACAAGGAAGGAGAGTGAGAAGAGGGACTTGTCTTCTTTATATTTTCTTGAAAGGGCATCAACAACCACATCTTGTTTTCCTTTTTTGTAAATGATCTCATAATCATAAACAAACATTTTGGTCAACCACTTATGTTGCTTCAAGGATGAAATTCATTGTTCCAAGAGATATTTGAGGTTGAGATGATCTGTTTTAATTTAGAAGTGTTGCCCAAGCAAGTAAGGATGCCAAAGATCCACTACATGTAGGATAGCTAACATTTCCTTTTCATATGTGGATTTTCCCGAGTGTCACTTAGATAGTTGTTTGCTAGTGAAAGCCAAAGGTCTACCATCTTGCATGAGAACTACCCCAATACCTTTCCAAGAAGCATCACATTCTAGAAAAAAAAAGTCTTAGTGAAGTTGGGTAATGCCAGAAAAAAAGTTGTGCACATAGCCTCTTTCAAGGCTTGGAAGGATTGATTAGCTATGGGAGTCCGTGAAAGCATTGTTTTTAAGGAGAGCAGTGAGGGGTGTTGCAATTTTTCCATAATTTTGAACAAACTTGTGATAATAGATAGTTAAACTCAGGAAACCGTACAAAATTTTAAGAGTTTTAGGGTGAGGCCAAACCTTCATAGCTTCTATTTTATTGGCATCCAGATGTACACCATCCTTTCCAACAATATGGCTCATATACTCTACTTCAAAAGCTCTAAAAGCACATTTAGATTGTTTGAGAAAGAGTTTGTGTTGAGACAGTAAGTGTAAGACTTGATCCACATGGGCTAGATGGGCTTGCCAAGTTTTACTATAGATGAGGATATCATCAAAGAAAGCTAAGACAAAATGACATAAGAAAGGACATAAGACACGATTCACGAGGTTTTGAAAAGTGAAAGGTGCATTACACAAGTCGAAGGGCACGACCAAGAACTCATAATGGCCCTCATGAGTGCGAATGGGAATATTGACCTCTTTCATACGTATTTGGTGGTAGATAGAACATAGATAAACTTTGGTAAAGTACTGAGCACCACTCATTTGATCCAAAAGGTCATCAATGGCATGAATGGGGAATTGATATTTAATGGTAATTTTGTTGAGGGCATGAAAATCAAGACACATGCACCATGTGCCTATTTTCTTGGGTACCATAACTATAGGGGAAGAATAAGGCCTAGTACTAGGACAGATAACACCTACCGCTAACAATTCTCGAACAAATTTCTCAATTTCATTTTTTTGAGCAAAGGGGTGATGATAAGGGAGAACATTGGGAGGAATATTGCAAGGGACAAGGGGAATGGAAGGATCATGAGCACCATGGGAAGGGGGGAGTCCATGGGGATTTTCAAAAACATATTGGTGTTTGGAGAGGAGAAATTGGGTGTCGGGATGAATAGTAGATGAGAGGTTCTCAACTGCTTGAATGGAATGGAGTTGGGAAATAATGCCAGAATGGCCTTTTTTTAGTAGTTTTCCCATTCTGTGGGAACTTATGATCTCTGGGGAGCCTGTCATGATGCCTTGGAACTAATATTGTCGTCCATCCTAATGGAATTTCATGGTTAATTTCTTAAAATCCACGATGATGGGACCTAGTGTGCGTAACCATTCAACACTGAGCATAATGTCAGAACTTCCCATGTAAATAGCAAACATATGAGATTTTAGGTGGTACTGAACAATTTGCAGGCACACATTTTCACCATGCCCCCCACATTTCACGAAACCGCCATTAGCAATCATGATTTGAAAATTGCCGACTGCATGAATATAGCACATGGTCTCTTTAGCAATGTGACGATCAATAAAATTATGGGTGCTTGCATTGTCAACTAGGATAATGACTTTCTGATGCTTAATGTAACCAATTAAATTAAGGGTTTGTAGAGATGAAATACCAATGGCAACATTCAACAAGATAAGTGGCTCAACTTTGGGTGGTCCATTAGAGGGTGGGGTAGGATCGTCTGCTTGGGGTAGGTCTTCAGAATGGGGAACATTGGCATCCTCTTTAGAAATGTCCTAAAAAATGGCCATAAAAATATTATTTTCCTTGCACTTGTGCCCTAGAAAATATGTTTCATCACAGTTATAACAAAGAACTTTAAGTTGGAGTTTTGTCATTTCTTCTTTGGTTAATTTGTGGATCTTGAGAGGAGTGGAAGGATGGGCTGGATTGGTGGGTCGAGAGTGAAAAATAAAGGATTGTTTTTGGTTTTGGGAAGAGACCACCTATTTTACTTCCTTGGCGTCATGAGTAGCTTCAAGCCAAGTTGGGGGGTGCGCCATTAGGACATGGGCTCAGACATCGTCCTTTAAGCCACTAATAAAGCATTCCTAGAATATTGTGTTTGTCATGTTGTTTGTTCAGAAATCTAATTGCTCAAAAGAGATTATATATTATTCCACTATATCTGATTGTTTCAACTTGGTCAGATGACCCAAATGATGTGTGTCGGTGTCAAATCATTCATACAAGTTTGCAACAAACTGGATCCAAGCAATATACCCTTAGCATGAATCATTTCACAATTGCCACCATTTCCATCATTTATGATCCAAATAAATGACACTAACATGAAGTTTGTTCAATTCATCAGTAATGCCATGCAAGGAGAAATAATGTTCCATTTGAGTGACCCAGCTCGTGGGATCTAAGCCATCAAATTTGTTCACCTCAACTTTGGGAGGATGTGGTTCACGATGAAGGTGGTTGGAAGTAAAGGCCATGGAATGGGAGGAAGGTTGTTCAAAGGAGATAGGGCCCTGTAATTGACTCATCAATTTTTTCATGTCTTCAAAAAAGGTGTGCATGTTTTGTTTCATGTCTTTCATCTCCGAAGAGAGGAAGTCAACGTTGGAATTGAGGTTTTGGATGTTAGTCTTGTTTTGGCCGACGTCTATTTGAAAAGCAACGGTGGTGGTGTCAAGAGATTGGTTGCGGGTGTGGACCATTTGGGAGGTAGGCAGACAAGAAGTCGGTAGGCGGGTCCACACAAAAAAGAGGATATGGGTGAGGGGTACCAATATGATCAATGCGAGAGGATGAAGAAAATAGAATGGGTCTCAAATAAGGGTGTCAAGAAGGGCGGGTGGGACCACAAAAAAAAAGGCTTATAAGTGATAGATACCACTGCAATCAAGAAGAAGAGATGAATCCAGTGGGATATGTCCCAAATAAGGGTGTCGGGAAGGTTGGGTGGGACCAAAGAAAAAAGGCTTATAAGTGATAGGTACCACTATGATCAAGGAAAATAGAGGAATCCGATGGGACATGTTCCATATAAGGGTGTTGATGATACCACTATACTCTTGTAGAGTATAGTCCGGTCTGAATAACACTGTAGTGACCAAATACCCAAATTTTTAGTAATTAAAATTATGTATTAATTTTGCAACCTAGATGCATGAGGCAGGGTTGCGCTACAAAATTTCCCCTCAATGTCTGTGTTGTGTTGTTTCAATAGCAAGGGTTAGGGTTTTGAGGGTTCCTACGGATAAGGGTTTTCCCTGTGCTATAACTCTCTGATATACTCGTGGGGTCCAACAATAGTAATTGACAAAATATCTTAGGGAACCAACTAAGGAGGCTCGATCATACCCCTAGCCATACTACCTTATAACCCATGTACATGAGAGTACTTTTCCTGAGTGTTTTTCTTCATGCCACTATAATAGTCAGACGATCGATAAGTTGACCTATAGCTAGTTTGAGGTGACCTATGGGACTCCCTATATACCTAAGGGTACATGGAAGTGAATGGTCATGTACAAGTACTATCAAATGCGGTACTACTTGAAGGGATACCAATAGGGGTTATAGAGGTTTCCAACAAGGTGAAACAATGTGTTTCGAGTAACTCATGAAACTGTTTGTATTTCCTATGTGTAGTCCTCCCCAACTGCAGTTTTACCCATTGAGTGACATATCTCTATGCTTTAAAGATGTCGACAATACATGTCTCTAGCCTGAAAGTGATATGATACCACTTTTAAGGTATTAGATGTATTATGCAAAGCATAAACAAATTTATTATGATGAATATCAACATAAAGAGAAAAATATAGAGAACAATGACACCATAAATGAGTCCTTTATTTATAGAAATCCAAGTTCACCTACCTATTCAAGGGAGTAACCTCTAGCAAAGAAGAGCTCAATTAAAAAATAATTCTCAAGACAAAACTCTTCCATGCTTCTACTCCTATTTACACTATTTCAATCTTCTAGAGAACATTTTGGAGGAAGATATTTCTAGAAGTGGAACCTTATATTAGGTGTTCTTACATTAGACATGTTCACATTATTACATATTCCTTATTTAGAAGACCTTTATTACATACAAAACATATTATTTTATCTACTTGAGGGGTTAGAGAGGTCAGAACCCTAACACGCCATCCCCCTTTAAAAAATAGCCTTGTCCTCAAGGCTTGAGATGAGGAACTTGTTCAAAAGTGGTGATATATTCTTCCACTGTACCAAAATATTTCAGCTTTGTCAAATGGATTAAATGATGTGTGTCAATGTCAAAAGATTCATAAATATCTGTAACAAACTAGGTCCAAGCAATATACCCTCTGCGTGAATTTTTACACCATTTCCAGTGTTCAGATCCAAATAAAGGACATCGATACGAAGTTTGGCCAAATCATCAGTAATGCCATGCAAGGAGAAACAATGTTCCATTTGAGTCAACCAACATGTGGGATCAGAGCCATCAAATTTATTCATGTCAACTTTGGGAAGATGTAGTTCACGATGAGGGGGGTTGGAATGAAAGGCCATGGTGTGGGAGGATTCTTCACCTTTAGGGTGTGAAGGTTGGTCAAAGGGAGTAGGGCCTTGGAATGGGTTCATCCATTGTTTTAGATTTGCAAAGCTTCTATTCACATCGACAAAGAGGGAGTCAAATTGGGTAGTGAGGTTGTCATATTTGGAATTGAGGGAAGCAATTTCAAAATTCTTGTGCTGGATGACAATCTTGTTTTGGTGGTTATTGGTTTGCAAGGCCGCACTGATGGTGTCGTCAAGTGTTTGTTTGTGGGTGTGGGCAATTTGGGAGGTAAACAAGTAAGAACTGGGTAGGTGGGTCCACACAGAAAAGGGTTATGGGTGAGGGGTACCATGATAACTAGTGCAAAGAGATAAAGCCAATGGAATAGGTCCCAAGTAAGGCTGTCGGGGTGGGTGGGTGGGACCACGGGAAAAAAATATTTTAAGTGATGGGTACCACTGTGAGGAGGGTGAAGAGAGGAATCCAATGGGACATGTCCCAATTAAGGGTGACGGTGAGGGTGGGTGGGACCATGGAAAAAAAAGGTTTATAAGTGATGGATATCATGGTGATCAGGGTGAAGAGAGGAATCTAGTGGGATAGGTCCCGAATAAGGGTGTTGGTGAGACCACTATACTCTCTCTCCCTCTCTCTCTCTCTCTCTACTCCTATGGAGTTATACTTTTGTCCGAAGAATACTACAGTGACTGAATGCCCAAATTTTTAGTAGGTAAAATTGTGTAGTAATTTCACAACTTGGATGTAGTGTTTGTCTAGTGTTGTTTCAGTAGCAAGGGTTAGAGTTTTTGAGGGTTCCTACAGACCAGGGTTTTCCCTATGCTATATCTCTATAATATACTAGAAGGGTCCAACAATAGTACTTGTCCCAAATATTTCAAGGCACCAACTAAGGAGGCTTGACCGTACCCTTAGTTGTATTACTCGATTACCAAGGTACACGAGAATAGTCTTCCCAAGTGTTGTTCTCGGTGCCACTATAACAGTGTGGTGGATAATAAGATAATCTGTAGCTAGTTTTAGGAGACCTATGGGACTCTCGATATACCTGAGGGTACGTGGGAGTGAATGGTTGTGTACAAGTGTTGTCTAATATGGTACTACTCAAAGGGGTACCAATACATGTTACAATGGTTTCCAACATGGTGAAACAATGTCTTTCAAGTAACCTGTTAAACTGACTATATTTATTGCATGTAGTCCTCCCCAACTGTAACTTTTCCCACCGAAAGATAGATCAATGTGCCTTGAAGATGCTGACAGTACACGTCTCTAGCTTGAATTTTTTTTGTCTAAAATTATACGGAGGAAAGTTCTCTGATACGAATTGTAAGGTACCATATGTATTATGCAGAGAAAAAACATAATTATTATGATGAATATTAGTAGAAAGAGAAAAATATAGAGAACAATGACACCATAAATGATACCTTTATTTATAGAAATCCAATTTCACTTACCTCTTTGAGGGGGAAACCTCCAGCAGAGTAGAGCTCAATTACAAAATAATTCTCAAGACAAAAATCTTCCATGCTTCTACTCGTATTTATACTATTCCAATCTTCTATAGAACATTCTAGAAGAATATCTTTCTAGAAGTGGAACCTTCTATTAGGTCTTCTTACATTATACATGTTGATATTATTACATAGGCCTTATTTACCAACTTTGACCTTTATTACATAGAAAACATATTATTTTATCTGATGGAGGGGTTAGGGAGGTTAGGACCCTAACACACCCTCCCCCTTGATAAAACGACCTTATCCTCAAGGCTTGAGATGAGGAAATTGTTGCAGAATGACAATTAACTCCCATGTGGCATCCTTTGATAGTGTATCCTTCCAATGAAATAAAACTTCCTTGATTGTGCACTGATAGAGACGCCGATCTTAGTGGTCTAAGACTATTTGGAAATGCAACCAAATAGAGCCTTCAATCTAATTCAAGGAGACTAGTTTGAGTCTGGCACTTGGTTCCAATCACTTTCTTCAAGCAAGAAACATGGAAAATCGGATGGATCTTAGAGTGACTAGGAAGAGATAACTTGTAGGCCACATGCTCCATGCACTTGAGAATGGTCTAAGGGCCATAAAACTTGGGTGCAAGTTTATGACAATGATATTCTTTTAGTGATGTTTTCTTATAAGGTTACATATGAAGAAATACCTAGTCTCCTTCAACAAATTGGCATTCTGAACAACCCTGATCATCTTTTTGCTTCATAGAATTCTAATCCATGAGCAAATTCTCTTTGAGGGTATAGAGAATGGAAACTTGGATGGTCGGGGTGTTGTCAACTTCCTAGAACTTGGAGACACCAGGCTAGTAGGAGACGAAAAAGGTGGATTTTGACCATAGACCACTTCAAATGGAAACATGTGAGTGGTATCATGGTAGGATGTTTTTTACCACCATTCAGCCAGCGGTAACCACTAATGCCATTGATTTTGTTTTTTAGATGTGAAACACCTCAAAATTGTTTCTAAGAACTTGTTGATAGCTTCAGTTTGACCATTAGTCTTGGGATGATAGGTGGAGCCGAGATTCAGTTGGGTTCCTTGTAGCTTGAACAATTCCTGCCAAAAGTTGCTCGTGAAATTTGAATCATGGTTGGAGACAATATAGTGGGGAATTTCATGAAGTTTGAAGATATTATCCATGAAAATTTGAGCCACTGTGGATGTTGTGAATGAGTGTTGGAGGGCACATAAATGGGCATATTTGGAAAGGTGATCTACTACAACTAGGATGACATATTCGTTTCTATATTTGGATAAGCTGACAATGAAGTCCATAACAATATCTGTCCAGATAGCTGGTGGAATAGGGAGAGGTTTGTTGACGGGCGAAATTGACCGTCCGTCAACTGAGAGAGTGGAACCGGTCCGGGGTTGTCTAATAACCCAAGCCGTTTGGAACGAACCACCTTGACGGGTTTAATGGCTCCGTTAGCCGTTCTAAGGTCCTAAGAAAACCAAAGAGTAAACTAATCTAAACTAACTAATCTAACTAAAACTAAACAAACTAAACTAACTAAAACTAAATACAACTAAACTAATTAACAATAAAACAAACTAATACACTAATCTAATTAAAACTAACTATTAAATAAACTAACTAATCTACTATTTCCATATATACAAACTACTAACTAATATTACACTAGCTACTATCTGAGATATAACCTATTTACAAAATGTATAATATCTACAAAACACAGATTTAAATAAAACCTGAGAAACTGATTTTCTTTCTACCCTAAGACAAAGACATATATTTTTGTTGATTTTATGATTTTATAAATAAGAAATAAAATTTACTGAAATTAAATGATCTAATATACTAATTAACTAAAATACTAACAAATATACTAGACAAAGAAACAACAAACAGACCTTGAAACGCTCCAGATTTGTCCCGTGTATGATGACTGTGAAGCTGGTCGGAGGAAGGAAACTCACACCGAATAATCCAGAAGCTTCTCGTAAATGATAGCTGCAATGCTCTTTGAGTTTGTTTACAGGACAAACAAGACATAAAAAATCATAACAATTATATGATTTATAAATCTCTGCAATAAGGGAAACCTGTTATGCAAAAACTTATACTTAATAATTCAACTTATGAAGAAGAGAAATCTGTCATTCACAAACTGAATCAAGTAATTACTATGTTTTTTATGCACTGGAATAAATCATATATGAATTATATTGATTAAATTATATCATTTGCAAAAGACTAAGATATCTAAAGTAGTCATTAACCAAATGCAAATTGATACACATAAGCATAAAACAAAATATTGATACTATGAAAAGCTAAAGCTGTAGCAGGATATCAAATTCTGTCTCAGTCTGTATTAAAATTCCATATCCTTGTTCTCCCACGAATGAGGATCATCTTATTACAAAATAATGAGTATTTATAAGTTCTTCCACATGGTAAAACCTCCCTGTGGAAGTTATCAAACTGTTTACATAATCTGGGAAGATATTCCCAAGATCAACTAAACTAGGAAACTAAAATGAAACTAAAATATCTAAATATCCTTTAAACTGTCCATCAAATCCCTTGCAATTTCGAATTCACCTAAAAAGGATCCAAAATAGACAAGTTAGAAGACTCTTTTACCAATAAAATGATAAAAATTAAATTCTATAGACTAGCTACAAAATCATCTGATTCTGTAGCTAGTCAAAATGAGATACAGAATCAGCATCAGAATCGATTCAAAATATTTAAAAGAATTAAATCCAATTATCTTCCAATGATCACTTGAAAACGAATAAAAATGATTTTATCATTCAACATTAAACAGAATAAAAAATGATTCAACCGAACACAGAGATAGGACTACTCTGTTCTTCTGTTACCACAAAATCGGGTAAATGAAATCATACGTAACAACATCATAATCGTTTCTCAGCAAATCAAATGAGATCGTTTTAATTGAAAACATAACAAATTGCAAACACTTTGTTATACTTGTCTCATCAACAGGAGAAATCATTGCATCGAACAGGGCTATCACGATAACTGTATAGAAAAAGATTTAGATTGTGAATGAATTCAAACCAAAATTGACACATAACCAAAAAAGTAACAGGATCAATCAAACAGAATTTGTCATAGATTTCGATCGTTGATCCTTGCACAGTCAACAGACAGGATCGATCAATTTTGATCACAATCGTTTTAATCAAACGAATCGTAACAAAGTTTGACCAATTCATTTCACAAATCTAAAATATAGAGTCTTAATTAGAATCTGAACTCGATTCATAAAACAAACTTGTCAATTTAGAACAAAAACGAATCGATTTAGCTAAGGATTTTCACACAATTGTTATGATTCGGATTCCTCTCTAATTTGGGTGCGAATGGTATCTGAGTTTATTTTTTTCATCAAAGAAACTGAATCATTATCCTTGACTTGGAAACAATCAAATATAGAACAACATCGTAACAGGTATCCTCTCGAAACATTTACCAGTCATAGCATACCAATAATAATGAAATCGAAATCAAGCAAGATCGTAACAATCAAATTCAATCAAATCGTTTATCAACTGTAGCATATGAATCATAACCAAATCAAATCCGAGCATGATTGTGTTCCAAACTGAATATGAAAAATTCTCTTTTGAAATCGAATACAAATCAATTCATTTGAAGGCAAACTATCAAACAAATTCAAACGAAGATTACTCAAATCCAATCAAACTCTATTGATTTCTATACTGGGCATAATCAAATTGTGAATCAAAATTCCTATTTATTTAAAGCAATGCTTTATATAGAATGCACGCGATATAACAGATCCATTCAAGGTGTGAACAGAGCTGTTTGAAACTGAAACCAAATCGTTATATAAACCTAGATTATTTACAAAAACAAATGATATCAAAACATACCTGTGTAGAGACGAGGCTGCTTGCTTATACCATCTTTGAGTTTACAACAGCCGTGGCTGATTCCACATTTTTAAACAGGATGGAGCCGGTTGTCTTTTGTTTTTTATCCGTCGCTTGTAGCTTGGTCTTTTGACTGGTTAGCACTGCAATCTACTCCTCTAGTGACTGAATCTTTGACTGGAGAATCGGAACATCAATATAATATCGCTCTAACCATGAACTGCATTGATCACAGGGTGACTGTGTGGGTTTAGACAGAGAAGGCGAGGGTTTCGGCAAATGACCGAGGGTTTCACAAGGCAATTCAATACCCGGGTATTTAGGGTCGTCCTTTAGGCAGGGGGGTAGGTTTGATACAAAATCATATGAGGGTTCGGCACACAAACCTTTCGAGTAGGGATATTCACCAGCCAAGAAACACTCCACTTTCGAATCAGAGTCCTCACTCAATACGATAGGGTTTGGATCGACATGGGGTTTTGGCTTGTTCCTTGCCATTCGTGAAATCAAACGAGCATTCCTTTTCCCTTTAACATTTGCAGTGAGGTTTGCCTTGGGCTTTTTGCTCATAGGCTTAACAGTCTCAACACTCGTAGTCATAGTGTGGGGTAAGTCGATAGGAGGGTCGGCCGAGGGTTTAGGAAGAAGGACATGGTAGGGCACTGGGGGTACAACCTTGACCTCACTCACCATAGGTTTTTCAACCTGTGTAGGGTTTGGATCCTTGAAACCATTCCGAGAAATGAAATTGCTCTAGCTATCCCCGTGCGGACTCAAATGACAGACAACGATAAGCTTAACAAGCCCATAATGAAACAAGCTACTGTCAGCCTAGTGTCTTTTGTACTTCTTCGACATTTTAAACAGGCTACGAAGCAAATAATAGGGCATATTGAGCTGATATCCCATAAAAACCATAAGGAAATGCAGGTAGTGGAGGAACACAAACCCGTACCGACCTTCACAGGTCACGAACTGTTTGATTATCATCAATAAATCGTGCCATCGCGGTTTAAGTGCAGAGATAGACATACCTCTGTCACACAAGGTAACCTTGTGCGAGAGGAAGAGCAGTGTCCATGGGACCTCCTCGAACTTGCAATTCTTGAACCATCGTTGTCCAGTGGCAGGCAAACCCGTAGCAAGACTGATAAATTTGTCATCAATTTCCAATTGTATGTCGCCTACTTTAGCTCGACAACCATTGAAGGTCATGGCAAACTGTCGAGCTACGCAAAGGTTAAAAACCTCAAAACGTTCCACGAAGGTAAGCCAACCACTGTCTGCCAAATCTTGGTGGGCACTGTCAAACATCAATAGGGCCTGGTTGCCATTGGGTTCAACTCGCACGACTAGTGCCATGGAGCTGAATGCCTAGTAAGGGAAGGGTTCGAATTCATCAACACACAGTAACAGAGCTACCCGAACCAACAACAATGAACGACCCAAAAGGGGTAAGCATTAACAAAAGCATGCGAAGGTGGTGGAGTCATTCACTGTCATGCACGATAGTTATGGCAAAGTACAACCGCCGATTTACACATCTGTTTAAACAATTATAGCATAGCTCAAAAATCATATCGTTTGGCCAACCAAAAAATCAAATGATAAGTGTTATGCCAACGCGCCAAATCAACGTTAGACTATAGTTTTTAAACCATCGACATTCAACGTGAAACCAACAACAAATGTTAGCCATGCGCCATTGTATAAACGTTTAACCAATGTGCCGATTGATATTCATATAGTAGACAAGCCAAAAATTATGAAAGGATTAACATAAGGGTTATATCAAAAGACATATATATATATATAAATTAATCATAGCCCCTATGCATTTCCATAGAATCAAAGATCAGGCAAGTCATAAAAAGTGTAAATCCAAATGCTCAATGCCTTACAAACTCAACAAAATCAAGTTATGCAATCAATATAAGAATGTCTAATGAGCACAGTTCGAAAGTCCTTCTAGCCACATAACGATGAACAAAAGGTAAGTGCAGTAGGCATATCGATAAAAAGATCATGATAGTTCAGATAGTGATCGAAATGTGACCTCGAAAGGAGAAGTTTTCATGCTTACATTCATGAAAACTTAACGAAGACAAATGTGTAAATGTCGCAAGAAATGAAAGTGTCGTTTATTTGAAAAATGCGACGAAAAACTTGATGTTCGCAAGACATAGGTGTAGGCAGCTTATAGGATCATATAAAGAAGTGAATTGGCTGCCAACAATGGCGACACACTGGAAGAAGTAGTTATCTCTGTAAAAGTAACAAATTCAGATTAGGACAGCCAAGAAAATTTCAACGCAAAAAATAACAACTAGAAAATCGTACAAACATCATCATAAATCATTTTTTTCCAGTAGTGTTTCAAAAGATGAAAACCAATAACAATCTTAAGATTAGCAAGTCACGATATTAAAGATAAAATCTTCAATACTGTTGGCATGGCCACTGCTGCCAGCAGGCATCCATAGCCTCGACAGGGTTTCCATTTAACCCACTTTGACATTTGTATCCTGTCAAGAAGTTCTAGATCAGAATAAAGGACATTAAAGAGGTTTCTTATATTTTTTTGTAGATTTTCATGTACCCGACATTGCTTCGCTGCCATCAGGCCTGTTCAGTACCCCGACGAAGTTATCTTCGCGCCATGCTTGCATTTACCCGCTGCCAGTAGACCTGTTCATTATCCCAACGGGTTTACAAGCACTTCCCATAGCTCTTATTAATAATTTATTTTGTTTTTCTTTTGTAGATATATAACTGAGCGGGGTGACGCTGAAAATCTTGATATTTTAGCATATTTTGGACCTCATCAGAATTTTTTAGCACTGTCCTTTATTTATCTCCAGAAATGTTTTATTTACAAAATAACCTCCTATGACAGGGATACATCTTTTGAGTCATTCCTTCACGAAAAGGGACAGCGTAAAAATATAATAGATGATCATGACGAGCTTTGCTCAGAGATTGAAATCAGTAAACTTCTTTCAAACAACAAAATTTTCCAACATAGATATCAGTTTCAGAGATATATCATTGATGTTTGTACAAATTTTCAGAAGTTATTTCAACGAAGAAATTTTTTCTATTGTCTTTGTCTGAATGGCTCAGTGTACAGGTATGTGTATGTCCAAAAACACAAACTGATCAATTCAAATCAAAATCGAAATAGAAAGAAAACGAAAATGCAAACAAAAATGAAATATTTACATAATATACAAGGGTAGTTATCAAGCAAAGTATCTCTTCAGGGCTTGGCCATTCACCGGATAGGTGTCAAGCTGCCCCTCGAGATTCTACAATCGAAAGGAACTAGGACCCAACTTTTCAGCAATTAAAAATGGTCCAAGCCATAAGTTTTGAAATTTGGTGTGCTCACCCTTTCCTTCGTGTGATTTGTCCCACTTCAAGACGAGATCGCCTACTTCAAAATTCCTATCAGAAGCAGAATTAGAATCGAACCAGCTTTTAATCAATTGTTGATGTTGATCTAACTTACGCTTAGCTTGGGCTCTTACTTCTTCTAGCTTCATCAAAGCGTTAATCCGGTTTTCTGGAGGGGGGCAATCTTCTTCTTGGACTTTTTGTGACAATTGAAGCGAAGGAAGAAGAACGTGAGGTGGCAGAATTGCTTCTCTGCCATAAACGAGAAAAAAGGGGGAGTTACCTATAGTGTCTTTGGGTGTTACCCTATCATCCCACAGTGCATTCAGCAGTGCATTGTGCCAGTTCTTGTGATTTTCAGCCACAGTTCTCTTGATAATTTTGATCAAGTTCTTGTTTGTTGATTC
>JZKD02S1672957.1:614066-642788 GCA_000966675.3 Picea glauca | reverse complement strand
GGTTTCCAGGTGAAAAATCTCTGTGTAATGTTTGTATTTGCCATTGTATCTTTTCTGTTCTTTTCTGAATATCAGTTTGCAGTAGATATTGTACAAGGTTAGAATTTACAATATTGGGTGTCTTTCTTAATCAGGTTCTGTAAAGGCCTAACCATTTCGGAGAAGCTGGGGACAAATCTTCTCACGAAGTTAATCTGGCCTAAGAGGTTTCTTATATTTTTTGCAGATTTTCATGTACCGGACATTGCTTCGCTGCCAGCAGGCCTGTTCAGTACCCCGACGAAGTTATCTTGGTGCCATGCTTGCATTTACCCGCTGCCAACAGACCTGTTCAGTATCCCGGCAGGTTTACAAGCACTTCCCACATCTCTTATTAATAATTTATTTTGTTTTTCTTTTGTAGATATATAGCTGAGCAGGGTGACACTGAAAATCTTGATATTTTAGCATATTTTGGACCTCATCAGAATTTTTTAGCACTGTCCTTTATTTATCTCCAGAAATGTTTTATTTACAAAACAACCTCCTACGATAGGGAGACATCTTTTGAGTCATTCCTTTACGAAAAGGGACAGCGTAAAAAGATAATAGATGATCATGATGAGCTTTGCTCAGAGATTGAAATCAGTAAAATTTTTTCAAACAACAAAATTTTCCGACATAGATATCAGTTTCAGAGATATATCATTGATGTTTGTACAAATTTTAAGAAGTTATTTCAGCGAAGAAATTTTTTCTATTGTCTTTGTCTAAATGGCTCAGTGTACAGGTATGTGTATATCCATAAACATAAACTGATCAATTCAAATCAAAATCGAAATAGAAAGCAAACGAAAATGCAAACAAAAATGAAATATTTACATAATATACAAGGGTAGTTATCAAGAAAAGTATCTCTTCAGGGCTTGGCCATTCACCGGATAGGTGTCAAGCTTCCCCTCGAGATTCTGCAATCGAAAGGAACTAGGACCCAACTTTTCAGCAATTAAAAATGGTCCAAGCCATAAGTTTTGAAATTTGGTGTGCTCACCCTTTCCTTCGTGTGGTTTGTCCCACTTCAAGACGAGATCGCCTACTTCAAAATTCCTATCAGAAGCAGAATTAGAATCGAACCAGCTTTTAATCAATTGTTGATGTTGATCTAACTTACGCTTAGCTTGGGCTCTTACTTCTTCTAGCTTCATCAAAGCGTTAATCCGGTTTTCTGGAGGGGGGCAATCTTCTTCTTGGACTTTTTGTGACAATTGAAGCGAAGGAAGAACAATGTGAGGTGGCAGAATTGCTTCTCTGCCATAAACGAGAAAAAAGGGGGAGTTACCTATAGCGGATTTGGGTGTTACCCTATCAGCCCATAATGCATTCAGCAGCGCATTGTGCCAGTTCTTGTGATTTTCAGCCACAGTTCTCTTGATAATTTTGATCAAGTTCTTGTTTGTTGATTCTGCTAAGCCGTTGCCCTGGGGGTAGTAACTAGCAGAATACTTTAGCTTTATTCCTTTCTCCAAAGCGAACTCACTCATCTCAAGAGAAGAAAAGTATGAAGCGTTATCAAAGACTAGACAATCAGGGATACCGAAACGAGTCAGGGCTCATGAGAGATGGAGCGTCTATTATGGCCTTCTTTATGTCATTAAAAGTTTGATTTTCTGTGGGTCCCCAGTGATATTGGGTGTCTTTCTTAATCAGGTTCTGTAGAGGCCTAACCATTTCGGAGAAGATGGGGACAAATCTTCTCACGAAGTTAATTTGGCCTAAGAAAGACTGCATGGATTTTTTGGATGTAGGTGGGGGAAGCTTAGTGATGACTTGAGTCCTCTCGGGGTCAATAATCATTCCTTCACTAGACACAATGAATCCTAGTAGTTTACCCTGTTCTACTGCAAAGATGGACTTTTTGGGGTTCAAGGAGATGTTGTATTTACGACATCGCAGTAGGACGGCTCGTAAGTGAGCTAGATGATCGTCTTTGTTTTTAGAATAAACAGTCACATCATCTAAGTAAACTACAACAGACTGATTGATTAAGCCTCGGAAGGCAATATGCATTGCTCTCTGAAAGGTAGCACTAGCATTAGTCAATCCAAAGGGCATTTTGCGATAAGCATAAGTGCCCCACGAAGTACGAAAGGTGGTTTTGAGTTGGTCTGGTGGAGACATCAGGACTTGGTTGTATCCGGAGAAGCCATCCAATAAAGATAGCCTCTCAAAACTAGATACCTGTTGTTGGATCTGTTCCATGGGTGGGACAGGATAGTTGTCTTTGTCAGACGCTCTATTGAGGTTTCGGAAATCGACGCAAAGTCGGATTTCCCTGTTTTTCCTTCGAACTGGGACAAGGTTGGACACCCATTGAGTGTGCCTAACAGGAAAAATTATTTTATCACTTAGGATTTTATTCAATTCTTTTTGAACAATCGGTTCTAGTTTAGGATGCATCTTCCTCAATTTCTGTTGGAAGGGTAAGGTTTGGGGCTTCATCGGGATGACATGCTCTATGATATTAGGATCGAATGTTTTAAGATCGTCATACATCCATGCAAAGACATCCTTAAATTCTTTAAACAATTTAACAAAAGCAGCTTTTTCTTGTCTAGAACATCCCAAGCCTAGATTAATACACTGAGGATTTTCACTAGTTCCTAAATTAACTTTTTCATAAGATAACGAGGAACTATTGGTTTTACAATTGACCGTCTTTTTAAATTTATCTTCAAAATCATAAAACTTCTCTAATCTAATTACAGATTTTGGGATCGAGTTTACCATATCCGATAGAGCTTCAGGAGTTTTCGGATCATGTATTACCGTGAAATCGCGCAAATTGTCGTCGTGTGTGTGCTCGTCTATTACCGCACCTTGGAAGGTTTCTTCCATGTGCAAAAAGTTGATAGTCTGCTGATCATCGTCAAATACTCTCCAGTTTGTGACGTTATCGGGAATGGATGGCCGAAACAATAGGTCAATGGAGAATGCGTCTGGGGACAAGCCTTCTGCAGGAAGAAGTTTAGAAGCTACATTAGCTAATAAATCTGCTTCAGAGTTATTCAATCTAGGAATGGAATTTATATTAAAAGAAGAAAATTTAATCATTAAATTCCATACCTCGGACTGGTAGCTTTTGAGATGCAGAGAAAGACAGTGGATAGAATATCTCACCTATCTAACCACTATTTCAGAGTCGCCGAAAACGATTAAATTTTGAATGTTCATGTCCAAAGCTTTTTTGAGACCTTGCAGTAAAGCCTCATATTCTGCAGTATTGTTAGTACATTCAAATTCCAACCTACATGCTATCAATGTTTTGTTACCTGCCAGATTGATAATGATGCAGCCTGCTCTGGCTCCTTCTTTGGACTTTGACCCATCGAAATACAGAGACCAAATTTGATTTGCATCAGGTTCATGAGATTGTTGTGTGTAAGGTGCGGGCAGCACAAATGCTACGATCTCGGACTATTGTTCTGGATTGATGATAGGTGAAACCTTGGCCATAAAGTTTTCGAGGAAGGTGTCCATCCCTCGTACTTCAGGTGAATCAGCAGGGGGTGTGTACGGTTCATTAGGATCATTCAAATCAGTGACCATGAACTTGAGGTAGCGCTCGTGGTTTACTCTAATTTTATTAGGCTTGCCGTTCTCTGGAAGTCATAAGTGAGACCAGTCTGTTGCGAAATAACCATGTAGTTGCTCTGACCAGTCCCTGCTTAAAAACAGACCATACACTTCTGGAATATCCACAACAATTATATCAATAACCTGATGAACCTTTGGGCTAGACGATAATCTAATCAATACATTTTTTAGTTCGCTTATAACTTTAACATCGGTCCGATCAAGTTGTATGATTTTCAATGTAGATGGTTCCACTTCAGCGTTAATCTTTTGGCATACAGACCAAGGCATCACATTGGATGACGCCCCTGAGTCAACCATACAATTATGCACATTTCTGTTGAAAATCTCGAAAGTTAAAAGAAAAGGAGGTACATTCTTGCGAGTACTAAGAGTAGTAGCTTGTGGCTTTTTACTCGCAGTTTCTAAGGCTACTTTATCTACATTATTTATATTATTTACATTATTTACAGGGGTTACAGGAAGGCTTCCTTTATCTTGAGGATCAGGATTGTTTTTAGTGGAAGTCTTCTGGGGGGTTTTACTTTGCACAACCTTGTTACCATTAGAATTACCATTCTTTCCATTTTCTGAAATATTTTGCAACATTTTTTGTAACAAAAATGGAAACTTCAACAACTCATAAATAGAAATGTTAGCCCTTAATTTTTTAAGATCTTCAACAACATCATAATCTAAGTTAGGGCTGACATTACTCTGTTTGGTTTCTGCTGATTTAGATGGCTTTGGAGGTGAAGTTGTAGTGTTCTCGGTAGCAAGCTTGTTTGCTATCTTACTCCTAGTGTTATAAGGGTGAACAGTCTCGAAGTTAGCTTGAAAGATGCTGTCCGAGAAGTGTCCAAAGATGTTTGGAGAAGACTCTTCTTCTTGAACTGTTTCCTGTTCGACTTCCTCCTGAGGGGTCTCAGGGGGCATCAAGTTATCTTGGGCTTCTAGAATTGTTTTAAGGGCACATTGCAAACTTTCTATATCTAGGCCTTCGGGGTTTGGATTAGGTCGGTTGGTAAGAAAAGGATTTTGGAAAGGAAGTTTGTAGGGTCCTTTGCTCGAGGAAGCTTCTTTAGTTGACCTTTTTAAGTCTATAACTTGATTAGACATTTTTTGAACAATTTTAGTTAAATTTTCCAAATCAAAGTTTTCAGGTTGTGTTTTTCTTTGTGTGGGTCTGGGGAGAATTTCAATCTTCTTTTTGGAAGAAGATCTAGTTTCAGTTTCGTTGCTAGAAGAGTCCTTAAGACTAAGTATGTCTTTTTCTATCTGGTTGGCCTCCTCGAAGGCTTCTAACAACGTGGCCTTTTTAGATCGTTTAACCCAAATAGCTATGCTTTGATGCAAAGCTTTAGTGTAGTAAGCTATTACAAGACTCTCGACCGACATAGAATCTGCAGGGATTCGATTTTTAAGTGTTAAGAATCTTTGATTAAAGTATTTAAATTTTTCTTTTGGGTTCATTTTTAAGCTTGAAAGATACATGACTAAGACTTCTGGAGGTTTACCATCTCCGAATTTTTCCAAAAAGCATGACTCAAAATTTTCCCAAGACACAATGGTATGGGGATGTTGGGAAAAGTACCAAGTGGATGCATTACCCTCGAAGGTATAAGGGAACAACCTATAGACAACATCTTCATGTTCGACATTACGGAGTCTGATGGCTAACATAAATTTTTTGATATGATCTTCAGCTATCTGTTTGGAATCATGATCAAACTTGGGAAGCCATTTCTCCGGGTGCTTAGGTAAAGGGTGCTGGGCTCCAGGTGCATCCTGGTCCAACCAGGGTCTAGCAGGGTTGTTCTGATTTGCCATCGGGGTAGTGGGTGTGGAAGCCTGAGAAGGTGAATTGCCTTCATCAGAAGAGGAATCTCCTCCAGAAGAGGAAGGAGATGAGGGAGGTGGTGAAGGAGGTATCCCAGATCCTCCTGCAGTAGGATTTAAGTTTGGATTTGTAGGATTCACAGTGAGGTTAGTGTCACCTAATTGTTTTCTGATATCAGAGAAGTCCAAAGGTCGACCCCATGGACGGTTTGGTTGCCTAATACGAGCTAAGGCACTATGTGTTTTAATAAGAGATTGGTGAAATATCTCTTGTATGTCACCACCTGTAGGATTAGGGGTTGCTGGCTCGACTGTGATCTGTGGATCTTCGGTTGAAGTAGTTGCTGTTTGAAGGGGAATATTATCATGTGAACGGATTCTAGTCACTATAGGTGAGCGATTAGGGGGAGTCTTACGACCGCCTCGTGCCATTAATTAAGTTCAGGCCCTCCTTCTAGCGCCATTTGTTGACGAGAAAAATTGACCGTCCGTCAACTGAGAGAGTGGAACCGGTCCGGGGTTGTCTAATAACCCAAGCCGTTTGGAATGAACCACCCTGACGATTTTAACGACTCCGTTAGCCGTTCTAAGGTCCTAAGAAAACCAAAGAGTAAACTAATCTAAACTAACTAATCTAACTAAAACTAAACAAACTAAACAAACTAAAACTAAATACAACTAAACTAATTAACAATAAAACAAACTAATACACTAATCTAATTAAAACTGACTATTAAATAAACTAACTAATATACTATTTACATATATACAAACTACTAACTAATATTACACTAGCTACTATCTTAGATATAACCTATTTACAAAATGTATAATATCTACAAAACACAGATTTAAATAAAACCTGAGAAACTGATTTGCTTTCTGCCCTAAGACAGAGACAGATATTTTTGTTGATTTTATGATTTTATAAATAATAAATAAAACTTACTGAAATTAAACGATCTAATATACTAATTAACTAAAATACTAACAAATATACTAGACAAAGAAACAACAAACAGACCTGGAAACGCTCCAGATTTGTCTTGTGTATGATGACTGTGAAGCTGGTCGGAGGAAGGAAACTCGCACCGAATAATCCGGAAGCTTCTCGTAAACGATAGATGCAATGCTCTTTGAGTTTGTTTACAGGACAAACAAGACATAAAAAATCATAACAATTATATGATTTATAAATCTCTGCAATAAGGGAAACCTGTTATGCAAAAACTTATACTTAATAATTCAACTTATGAAGAAGAGAAATCTGTCATTCACAAACTGAATCAAGTAATTACTATGTTTTTTATGCACTGGAAGAAATTGGATATGAATTATATTGATTAAATTATATCATTTGCAAAAGACTAAGATATCTAAAGTAGTCATTAACCAAATGCAAATTGATACACATAAACATAAAACAAAATATTGATATTATGAAAAGATAAAGCTGTAGCAGAATATCAAATTCTGTCTCAGTCTGTATTAAAATTCCATATCCTTGTTCTCCCACGAATGAAGATCATCTTATTACAAAATAATGAGTATTTATAAGTTATTCCACAGGGTAAAACCTCCCTGTGGAAGTTATCAAACTGTTTACATAATCTGGGAAGATATTCCCAAGATCAACTAAACTAGGAAACTAAAATGAAACTAAAATATCTAAATATCCTCTAAACTATCCATCAAATCCCTTGCAATTTTGAATTCACCTGAAAAGGATCCAAAATAGACAAGTTAGAAGACTCTTTTACCAATAAAATGATAAAAATTAAATTCTATAGACTAGCTACAAAATCATCTGATTCTGTAGCTAGTCAAAATGAGATACAGAATCAGCATCAGAATCGATTCAAAATCTTTAAAATAATTAAATCCAATTATCTTCCAATGATCACTTGAAAACGAATCAAAATGATTTTATCATTCAACATTAAACATAATAAAAAATGATTCAACCGAACACAGAGATAGGACTACTCTGTTCTTCTGTTACCACAAAATCGGGTAAATGAAATCATACGTAACAACATCATAATCATTTCTCAGCAAATCAAATGAGATCGTTTTAATTGAAAACATAACAAATCGCAAACACTTCGTTATACTTGTTTCATCAATAGGAGAAATCATCGCATCGAACAGGGTTATCACGATAACTGTATAGCAAAAGATTTAGAGTGTGAACGAATTCAAACCAAAACTGACACATAACCAAAAAAGTAACAGGATCAATCAAACAAAATTTGTCATAGATTTCGATCGTTGATCCTTGCACAGTCAACAGACAGGATCGATCAATTTTGATCACAATCATTTTAATCAAACGAATCGTAACAGAGTTTGACCAATTCATTTCACAAATCTAAAATACAGAGTATTAATTAGAATCTGAACTCGATTCATAAAACAAACTTGTCAATTTAGAACAAAAACGAATCGATTTAGCTAAGGATTTTCACACAATTGTTATGATTCGGATTCGTCTCTAATTCGGGCGCTAATGGTATCTGAGTGTATTGTTTTCATCAAAGAAACTGAATCATTATCCTTGACTTGGAAACAATCGTAACAGGTATCCTCCCGAAACATTTACCAGTCATAGCATACCAATAATAATGAAATCGAAATCGAGCAAGATCGTAACAATCAAATTCAATCAAATCGTTTATCAATTGTAGCGTATGGATCATAACCAAATCAAATCCAAGCATGATTGTGTTCCAAACTAAATATAAAAAATTCCCTTTTGAAATCGAATACAAATCAATTCATTTGAAGGCAAACTATCAAACAAATTCAAACGAATATTACTCAAATCCAATCAAACTCTATTGATTTCTATACTGGGCATAATCAAATCGTGAATCAAAATTCCTATTTATTTAAAGCAATGCTTTATATAGAATGCATGCGATATAATAGAGCCATTCAAGGTGTGAACAGAGCTGTTTGAAACTGAAACCAAACCGTTATATAAAACTAGATTATTTACAAAAACAAATGATATCAAAACATACCTATGTAGCGACGAGGCTGCTTGCTTATACCATATTTGAGTTTACAAGAGTCGTGGCTGATTCCACATTTTTAAACAGGATGGAGCCGGTTGTCTTTTGTTTTTTATCCGTCGCTTGTAGCTTGGTCTTTTGACTAGTTAGCACTGCAATCTGGTCCTCTAGTGACTGAATCTTTGATTGGAGAATTGGAACATCAATATAATATCTCTCTAACCATGAACTACATTGGTCACGGGGTGACTGTGTGGGTTTAGACAGAGCAGGTGAGGGTTTGGGCAAATGACCGAGGGTTTCACAAGGCAATTCAATACACGGGTATTTAGGGTCGTCCTTTAGGCAGGGGGGTAGTTTTGATACAAAATCATATGAGGGTTCGGCACACAAACCATTCGAGTAGGGATATTCACCAGCCAAGAAATGCTCCACTTCCGAATCAGAGTCCTCACTCAATACGATAGGGTTTGGCTCGACAGGGGGTTTTGGCTTGTTCCTCGCCATTCATGAAATCAAACGAGCATTCCTTTTCCGTTTAACATTTGCAGTGAGGTTTTCCTTGGGCTTTTTTCTCATAGGCTTAACAGTCTCAACACTCGTAGTCATAGTGTGGGGTAAGTCGATAGGAGGGTCGACCGAGGGTTTAGGCAGAAGGAAATGGTAGGGCACTGGGGGTACAACCTTGACCTCACTCACCACAGGTTTGTCAACCTGTGTAGGGTTCGGATCCTCGAAACCATTTCGAGCAATGAAATTGCTCCAGCTATCCCCGTGCAGACTCAAATGACAGACAACGATAAGCTTAACAAGCCCATAATGAAACAAGCTACTGTAAGCCTGGTGTCTTTTGTACTTCTTCGACACTTTAAACAGGCTACAAAGCAAATAATAGGGCATATTGAGTTGATATCCCATAAAAACCATAAGCAAACGCAGGTGGTGGAGGAACACAAACATGTACTGACCTTCACAGGTCACGAACTGTTTTATTATCATCAATAAATCGTGCCATCGCGGTTTAAGTGCAGAGATAGACATACCTCTGTCACACGAGGTAACCTTGCGCAAGAGGAAGAGCAGTGTCCATGGGACCTCCTCAACCTTGAAATTCTTGAACCATCGTTGTCCAGTGGCAGGCAAACCCGTAGCAAGACTGATAAATTTCTCATCAATTTCCAATTGTATGTCACCTACTTTAGCTCGACAGCCATCAAAGGTCATGGAAAAATGTCGAGCTACACAAAGGTTAAAACCCTCAAAACGTTCCACGAAGGTAAGCCACCCACTGTCTGCCAAATCTTGGCGGGCACTGTCAAACATCAACAGGGCCTGGTTGCCATTGGGTTCAACTCGCACGACTGGTGCCATGGAGCTGAATGCATGGTAAGGGAAGGGTTTGAATTCATCAACACACAGTAACAGAGCTACTCGAACCAACAACAATGAACGAGCCAAAAGGGGTAAGAATTAACGCAAGCATGCGAAGGTGGTGGAGTCATTCACTGCCATGCACGATAGTTATGGCAAAGTACAACCGTCGATTTACACATCTGTTCAAACAATCATAGCATAGCTCAAAAATCATATCGTTTGGCCAACCAAAAAATCAAATGATAAGTGTTATGCCAACACGCCAAATCAACGTTAGACTATAGTTTTAAACCATCGACATTCAACGTGAATCCAACACCAAATGTTAGCCATGCGCCATTGTATAAACGTTTAACCAATGTGCCGATTGATATTCATATAGTCGACAAGCCAAAAATTATGAAAGGATTAACATAAGGGTTATATCAAAAGACATATATATATAAAAATTAATCATAGCCCCTATGCATTTCCATAGAATCAAAGATCAGGCAAGTCATAAAAAGTGTAAATCCAAATGCTCAATGCCTTACAAACTCAACAAAATCAAGTTATGCAATCAATATAAGAATTTCTAATGAGCACAGTTCGGAAGTCCTTCTAGCCACATAACGATGAACAAAAGGTAAGTGCAGTAGGCATATCGATAAAAAGATCATGACAGTTCAGATAGTGATCGAAATGTGACCTCAAAAGGAGAAGTTTTCACGCTTACAGTCGTGAAAACTTAACAAAGACAAATGTGTAATTGTTGCAAGAAATGAAAGTGTCGTTTATTTGAAAAATGCGACGAAAAACTTGATGTTCGAAAGACATATGTGTAGGCAGCTTATAGGATCATATAAAGAAGTGAATTGGCTTCCAACAAGGTTGGAGTGGGATTGGAATTTTGAATGTTTATCCCTTATTGCATTGACAAGTATCACATTCAACCACAAAAGTGTGGATGTCTTGTTTCATGCATTCCTAGAAAAAAGGAACATTTAATCCTTTCATATGTTTTGTGAAAACTTGAATTCACTGCTATTGGTGAAGCATGAAGTTCAAAGAGAACAATGGATTTAAGGTGAGACTGTTTTCTTAAATATAAATGACCTTCATAGTGAATCTCCTCATTATTCCAAGAGTATCCCGAAGATGAATTTCTATCATGTTTCAATTGTTGGATTAGGCTAGACAATTTGGGATCTTGTAACCATTGCCAACGAAAGGCCTTTAACCAATCAGATACAAGGAAGGAGAGTGAGAAGAGGGATTGTTGGAAGTAGACCAAAGCAGAAAGAAAGGCGATTTTGGGAAAGAAAGAATGCACGAGGAAAGCAATAGCTGGAAGGAAGAACAACATGTGTGCATGCAGGGAAGACCTAACGACATTAGGGTTAGGGTTTTGGTAATGTATTGTAACAGATGAAGAGACATAAATGTATAAATATAGATACTTAGGTATCATAGGGGGTTCGGTTTTGATTATTTGAGAGACTAGTCGTTATTATAGAGAAAAGTGTTGTAGCGAGCCGATATGTAATATTTTTCTGTATGACCTATTTTGGTAAGTTGTTGAGCTAGAAAGGACAGAGGAGGGTAGATATGGAGGGTTAGATCGCAGGCTGAGGAGCCTAGTGCAATCTAGGTCTGCCTCATATATATCTCACCTAGCTGAGAAGAGTTGTAAAGCATGTGGCACTGTAGATGAAAAAATACCATAATACAAGAGCTAAGAGCCAGATCTTTGTGGACGTAGCCCAAGAGAGGGTGAACCACGGTAACACCTGTGTTATGAGATTGAAGGCATGTGTGTCTTTATTGCTTTTAAGTAAATATTACTATACTAAATGAATGAGTTGTTATAATTCCTGCATAATCATGAATGACAGTACATTGTGTTTACAAGTTACAATAATGGTTCAATATACAGTTCTCATATCTCGCACTCAATCCTAGGCTGTAAACACATGAGTATTATAGTCACCCATTAAAACTATCTCGGGTGAGACTGCATAGTGCACTCTATGTGTTGTGTTTCCTTTTGGTTTACCAGGAGGGCCGATAGTTTTAGAGGCTTTGTTGGAAACCCAAACAAACATGAACCCTGGGTCAATGAATACAAACTCATACAGAATAGAATAGTAACCAACAAATGGTTCCGTTGCCGTTGGTAGGAACAAGAGAGGATTGAGTAGATGCGAAGAGGCTGAGAAAAAGAAGATGAAAGCAGAAAAGAAATCAATGAGCCACTAGAAGGGGATTTTGAGACCATGGAATCCCACAAAAGCAGAGATCGAAAGCTGTCTAAAGAAAAAAGAGCTAGAGTTTGCACAAAAAGACAATAGAAACCCTAGAATAACACCCTGCAAATATCTTGAGAAGTACGTGTTTACTGATTTGCATGAAGTATTTTTTTGTGATTTTCCACACTTATTGCAGGAGTGGATACTAAGGTTGAAGGATAACCATGCAAGAACCGAATCTGACAGTTAGAGTGGACCCCAGTACAAATTGAGCAGCTACAACAGGTGAATAACAAATTCACACACACAGTAGATTTTTGGCTTGACAATATTGTGGCAGAATTTATAACAGAGTTTGCAGTAGATACAACGCAGTTGTATAGCGTAGCGGAGAAAGAGTTTCTATGCAGACCTCGAGGAAGGTACATTCGATCACTATATACTTCTATTAATATACTGCTATATAACAAAAGTGTAATGACAATGGGGTCATACAACTAAACTTCCCTGCGTGCATGGGGGAAGGGGGGAAGCACTGACATAGAAAGGAGAAATGGAAGGAGGAGAGGATAAGGGAAAGAAGGAGGAACCCTTGGACACAATCATGATGGATGGCGACTAGATCAAGCGGATCATGGCGACAGTTGGGAAGATGCGTAGCGAAGTACCCTACCAATACAAGGTGAATACCAAGAAGAGAGCCATAGACGTGAGGGAAGTCTTGGCGAGTGATGAGGAAGAGGTAGATGATCTTCGGGCTGTGGAGCAGATTGAGAAAATCCTACGTGCAACATACGAGAGGAAGATGAGAGGTCCAAGAACGGGAAGAGAAGGAAACAATCCTATCCATATTAATGTCAGTGTGGAACCCATAAACCCATGTGCGACTAATACACCAAAGAGAGCACCACTATTTAGACAACCGAAGTTCAAAAGTAGTCAGATAGCAGGAAGTACATCTACGTAAGGAACAACAACTGGAGGAGCCAATTCAGGTAGCACTAGTCAAGTATCTACACCGTGCGGAGGTAGTAGTTCAACATTTAGAATGGTTCAACATTTAGAATGGTAGGACATGATCCTACCATCTGGTTACCAGAATTCAAAGGAAAAACGTCAGAGGACCCAGAAAAAAATTTGTTCATATGTGAGAAGATTTGGGAAGCAAAATAGATCACAGAAGAAGATACTAAACTGGCATAGTTAGCGATTACATTAAGGGATCGTGCACTGGATTGGTATATGAGTTTAGCTACAAAGAATCCACCAGGGACAACTAGAACAATTGCAGACATCAAGAAACTGTTGATAAACGAGTTCCAGAAGCCAAGTTCAGAAGATCAGAGTACATGAATGAGATGATCGAAATTAGACAGAAATTGGGAGAATCTATATGGAATATTGACCAGATATTTAAGCAACTAAAGGGAACATTAAAATATATCATGACTGATATGCAATATCGACACCTGTTTTTCAACTCACTGCTCCCACACTTAAAATATCCACTGCAACAACAAAAGTTTTAGACGTAGGTAGAGGCTCTGCAGGTATCTCTCTACAATTGGAAGAAAACCAGTATCAACAGACAGATCCAGCCATTGAATAACTAAAGGAGGACTTGAAGAATTTAACGTTTTAGCTAAACTAGAATAAGAGTAAGGAAAAATGAGAAGTCGTTTGGTTCACTACATGGAGGACATAAGGACACCACAAGAATGCATGTCCAACATTCGCGCAGTAAATGGTAGAAAGAATGCCAAATCCATTACCAACAGGAGGATTATGGTGCAAAATATGCAAGAAACCGGTTCATGATCCATATCATTGCATGATGATGCAAAAATACCAGACAGTCCCAAAGAGTTCATATTGCAACTTTTGCAAGTCAGTGGGCCATGGCGACAAAGATCGTAGAACCATGGAGCTGATGAGAGAGAGGACATCAAATGCATATAGAGTGCAAGTAGAAATGTTGACTGGGCAAGTTGCACCACAATTTAACCAAGCTCCAGCTACATACAACATTGTGCAACAATAGTATAATACTGCGCATCCACCATATAATACTACGCAACCACAGTATAACACAACACAACCACAGTACAATACCGCGCAGTATAATCAAGTTCCTCAGTATAACACACCGAGAGGAGATCGATTAGGCTACAGTGGTGGAGGACGAGCAAGAGAAGGTTTTGGATGAGGCAGAGGACCAGTGGTATGTCACAATTGTCAACAACCAGGAAATTATGCAAGAGAATGTCTGCTACCACCAACAACTTGTATGTATTGTCGCACATCAGATCATGATACAGAAGAATGTCTGACACTATTAGTAAAGATCCAGGAAAAGAGGAACCAGAACAACTAAAATATTCAGTGGATTTCAGCCGAAGTAAGGGATGAAGGACATAACATCAATATAGTTACTCGTGGAGGATATTAAATAGGAAAAGACGCAGTCCGACGGGAGCAAGCACAAAATCAGTGGGTGAAGAAAAATGTCGAACCAAAGAAGCAGTTTGATGTAAAGAAGGGGAAGGATATATTTAAGCAAGCTAGACAAGAATTCCATAAGGAAGACATGGCATCGACTTCAACTGCGCAGGAAAGCAAGGAAGAACTAGAGTGCGAGATGCCTCCATTATTGGGACAAGTAAGTACAAGATGCAATCCATGGGGCAAGTAAGTACAATCAAAGGCTTTTTGCAATCGTGTGTAAAACTATTAAATGATCCATCATCTGTGAAAATATTGCAAAACATACTAGAAAAATGTAGCACATAAATGACAAGAAAACTAGAGCCAAGAACAACCAATCAGCTACATACAAGGAGAAGAACAAGCAGGGAGTTCAGATTGAATGCCAACATTGGAGATTTCAACATGGGAGACATGATACTGAATCTAGGATCTGAAGTGAATGTATTACCAAAGAAGACATGGCAATGCATGGGGGAGCCCACATTAGGATATTCACTTGTTCAATTGAAATTAGCAAACTAACACAGAGTCCTACCATTCGGTAGGTTGAAAGGAGTGAAAGTAGACTTGGATGGAGTGCGCACTAAAGCAGATTTTGAAGTCATTGAAATAGTGGACGACACAACACCTTACCCAATGTTTCTTGGTTTGGATTGGGCGTTTGACAATCAGGCCATAATCAACTTGAAGACAAGAAAAATGACATTTGAGTCAGGGGAATACAGGGTCATCATGCCATTAGACCCATCAGAAAGGGAAAGGTTCGTAGAACCTATGTGCTTAGACTTAGAGGAAATCAACCAGTTGTACAGAACAACTGCGCACGATGAGGATTATGTAAACCCAATTGAAGATGGGATACTCAGTTGGCAGAGCATTACTTCATGTGCAACTGACTTAGATACCGATTTAGAGAACTGGTAACAAAGGCTACACGAAGTGTCCACAAGAAGATGTGCATGAATAGACCACACAATAATATGGGTAGGCATGGAGATAAAGGAACCACCCAATTTCCATGAAATGAAAGATTTGGAAACATTCTTGGCACAGTATGAAGATGAAGTCTTAGAGAATCAGAGACTATTAGCACTTGATATAGCACTCAAGGCCACACCTGCAATATGGTGGGGTCCACACAAAGAGACAATCACAAATTGGTACAAATGTAAGTGGTTTTTACGCATAAGGTTCGATGCAGAACAAAAAAGAAACAAGCAACAAAGGTACGATGGACAGGGGGCACCAACATAACACTTGGAGAAGTGAATAACACTGTGGAAATTGACACCCCAAGAGGAATGGCCTCACCATTTTATCCACACTCTAGAGGGCATACCAGTGAACTGGTATACACACCAGGAAATGCGACCTGGACGACATTGCAACAGAATTTTACAGTCACTTTTTCATTCGAACACGAAAACCCCAGCATAGATGCAACTCTTAAAAAAATAAGAGGCCTGATATTCATTAAGGAACTGGAAGTCAAGCTCATAACAGAAGAGAAACAACGGAACAAACAGATAATCAAGGAACTGTTGTCATGTTACCAGGTGCAAGAGGAAGCACAAGATGAAGACGATCCACACGATATTCATATCGAAGAAGTAGAAGGCAAAACAGAAGTGGAGGTACCACGTATAGAATCATAAGTTATTTCTGCGCCGATCATGGTAAAGAAATTCAACATTGGGAGAGTTGAGCATCCCAAAATGGCTAGCATTGGAGACTACTTGGATGAGAAAACAGTGGAAAGGATAACATAGTTATTGCGCGAATACATCGACCTGTTTCCCACAACATTTACAGAGATGAAGGGTATAGCAGGAGAGCTAGGAGAGATGAAGATACAACTCAGACCTGAAGCGAGACCGATCAAACATCGACCATACAGATTGAACCCAATATACAAGAAGAAAGTCAAAGATGAGATCGACAGGATGCTTGAAGCCAGAATCATAGAACCGGTCTAAGAATCAAAATGGATAAGCCCGATGGTAGTACAGGAAAAAAAACAAGGAGGAATAAGGAAATGCATTGACTTGAGGAAGTTGAATGATGCATGCCTACATGACCCGTTCCCAACACATTTCATGGATGAAGTGTTAGAGAATGTAGGTGGACACAAAGCTTACTCATTTACTAATGGATTGTCAGGTTACCATCAGATCAAGATAGCACATGAAGATAGATACAAGACCATGTTTGCGACATAATGGGGATCCTACCAGTACACAGTCATGCCGTTTGGACTGAAGAATGCACCAACAATATTTTCCAGAGTAGTCATCGTCGCGTTCAAGGAATTCATCCACCAGTGCCTAGAGGTATACCTGGACGATTGGACAGTCTATAGCCTTTTGAAAGACCATGTAGAAGTCTTACGACTAATGTTAGAAAGATGCAGGCAGTGACAGATATCATTGAACATAAATAAATGCATATTGGGAACACCCTTTGGGATACTATTGGGCCACATAGTATGAAAACAAGGTTTATTATTAGATCTTGCAAAGATTGCAGTAATTGTTAACCTACCACCACCAAAAATAGTCCATCTAAGAGCGACATTGGGACACACAAGATACTACAAGAAATTTATCAAAGGGTACGCGCAGATTACCGCGCCAATGGAAAAGCTGTTAAGAAAAGATTCAAAGTTTCGGTGGAGTGATGATTTCCAACATGGTCTGGATACCTTGAAGGAAAATATGGTCACCATGCCCATACTAGTATTTCCAGACTGGGAGAAGACATTCCACGTGCATGTAGATGCATCAACCATATCACTTGGAGCTATCTTGGAGCAGCCAGGAGAGGGAGATTTGGATCACTCGATAGCATTTGCGAGTAGGAAACTATCTGAATCAGAACATAACTATAACACCACAAAAAGGGAAGGCCTAGCTATGGTCTATGCACTACAGAAGTTCAGACATTACTTATTGGGAAAACACTTTAAGATGTTCACAGATCACTCAGACATTAAATACCTAGTCAACAAGCCATTGTTGGGGGGGAGAATATGTCGATGGTTATTACTATTTCAAGAATTTGAATTTGAAGTAATAGTTAAGCCAAGAAAGTTGAATGCAGGACCTGGCCACCTATCAAGGGTCACAAACGGAGAAGAACCCACAAATTTAGAGGACAACTTTCCAGACACACAATTATTTTCAGTCTAGATCGTTGATGATTACTTTGCAGATATCATTCAGTACTTGAGCACATGTATTACACCACAGGAATGCAACACAACATAGAAGAAAAACCTGGTAGTCCGGGCTGCAGATTATCAACTGATCGTAGGACACTTATACAAAATGGGTGTAGATAGCACCTTGTTAAGATATGTGTTAGAACACGAAAGACCAAGAGTTTTAGCAAAATCCCATGAGGGAATGGCTTGAGTGAATTATGTAGGAAAATATACCATGGAGAAGGTATTGCACGCAGGACTATGGTGGCCGACCATTCACCGAGACTTGAAGGAATACTATCAAAGATGCGATTTCTGTCAAAGGGTAGGTAAACCCAATAGAAGGGGAGAGATTCCATTGTGATCACAAGTAACATTGCAGGCATTCGATAAGTGGGAAATAGATTTTGTGGGACCAATCAATCCACTAGTGAAAAGAACAGGAGAAAGGTACATTACCATCGTGACAAAATACCTAACAAGATGGGTGGAGGCCACACCAGTGAAGGATTGCAGCGTAGAAACAACAACACACTTTTTATTTGAGCAAGTAATCACTCGATTCAGGTGACCAAGATTTTTGATGAGCGACCAAGGCACACATTTCATAAATAACACTATCAATGCTATGACTGAAGATTTTGAAGTCCGTCATTAGAAGAGCACACCATATCACCCACATGCAAATGGCACAGTAGAGGGATTTAAAAAAATCCTTTAGAATGTGCTGACAAAGATTTTTAATGTCAACATAGATGATTGGGACTTTAAAGTACCAACAGTACTATGGGCCTACAAGACTACGTGCAAGAATTTGATAGGGCACACACCATTTAAACTGGTATATGGCCAAGAAGTAGTAGTGCCATTAGAATTTCTGGTACCCATTTTGCACATAGCAAAAATTACACACATGACAGAACAAGGCGCAGTACGGGAGAGACCAAATTAGTTGATGACCATGAAGGAAGACCGGATCTTAGCAGGATTCCACCAACAAGTTCAGAAAGTGAGGGACAAAGATTGGCATGATAGGCACATCAAGAAGAAAACCTTTAAGGAAGGAGATCTATTATTGATGTATGACATCAAATATTTTCAACACCAAGGAAATCTCAGAATGAATTGGCTAGGACCATATGAAGTAAAAAATATCACAGACGAAGGATATGTATAGTTGAAATACTTAGCAGGCGAAGAACTCAGAGGGATGATCAATGGGATCCAACTGAATCCGTATAAGGACAGTCGACCACCCACTGTGCAGTAAAAATAAAAAAATAGAAAAATAAGAAAGAGCACGCATACCTAGGAACACAAACTCAACGAGGATAAGGATAATGGCCAGGTCAAAAGGGAAACAAGCGGAAAACAAAAAGATGACAAAAACAATACAAAACGATGAAGTTATGTGGAATTGAATGCCGGAAAGGACCGATGGGATGTCGCATTAATCACGCCAACTGGAGACAACAAGGGAGAGTAATGGCAAGTATGAAAGAACATGAGGTGAATTGAACCCATAATTAAGGTAGCATCCTCAACAAGTTTCATACGATTCCCATACAACGCACGGACGCGAGAGAAAAGAGGCTAACTACGAAAAGAGAACAAACAAAGAGCGATAGAGGCTAAGGAGCATAGAGTAGAGTTCACAGAGGTTACATAGACCATTCAAACTCAAAAAACGTTTGACAATCACCACCATGGCACCACCAAAGCAAGCAGAAGCAATCCAGACTGCTAAACAACCCAGAGTTAGAACCAAGTCACGGGTACAGTTGGAAGAAGATGAACAACAACTGCTAGAGATTGTCAATGTCAATGAAATTCCATCACCAGATACGACACCGGTGAATCCCATGCCCGTGGTGGAATAAACCCAACAACTAGTACCAAAGGGCATGAACGTAGATACACAGGAAGACGCACAATAACAACACAATCTGGAAACATAAAACCTGAAGGAGGCACAACGAAAAAACACCAAAGTAGCTCTGAGAGGCAATGGAACGATGACGAATCAGGAAGCAATAGTCGAACTAGATGAGTCTCAAACAACCGTGTCAGACCACCCACTGGAAGGAACAGTAGAAGATGTCACATACTGGCCAGAATAGTATTCCAAAGTAAAAACGGTAGCCGCTGGAACTTCGATCTAGCCACCACTAAAGAAAGACAAACAACAGGTACCAAGGTCACCTCGCAAGCAACCCGTCGCAACCCTCGTTTTACCACATATACCATATGGGGTACGAGTGGAATCAGGATTGCTAGGACATGTCGAGAAGCTGAAATACTCAGACCATGATGTAGAAGACATAGATAAGTTTCTATAATTTGCAAAGAGAGTATATTTAGATACTGTGGGCATAAATCTGGTTGGGGAATTGATTGATAAACCATTCTAATGGGAAACAAGATTGGAGAAAATAGGGATTTAAGGTCTGCTATACCTACCACACTTTAGCAGAGGACAGTAGACAAATGGTTGTGTCAAAAAACTGATGGCAGTCACACATGGCGGGGGCATATGGTTGGATAAGCTCGTTGCAATAGACGTAGAGATCATCGCACACATTACAGGATTTCCATCTAGGGGCATGGATCCCACGCAATTTCTCAATGATAAGACAAAGGAGAAATCACTTGCAGAGGAGATGAAGAATAAGTATGGTACCGACAGGGGGACGTGGGGAATCATTATCAAGAGGATCAACGATGTCGCAATGCAGATGGCTGCAAAAATATTGGCCTACAAACTTATGAGAAAATTCCACAGGGAGGAAGTTCCGGCTGGGGTTGTCGCAGTTGCAGCTCAGTGTGCTGAATGAACCATAGTGAGATTGGCACCCTATCTCTTGAACTTGTTCCTGGATGACTTCAACGATGCACATGATCTAGGAACAGAGTTTCACTATTCATGGCTAATCATGTTGATAGCTATCGTAGGATGGAAGGAACCAAGTTACACATTCTTTGAAACCAAACCCAAGTCGAATTATGGAGTGAGGTACTTATCACTTGGCGTCGCATCAGATGCTAAGCACAAGAAAATGAATGCATCTGTATTCGAAGGATACCTTCACGACCTGCAAGAGGCCATCTCCAACATTTGGAGAATAACACCAGAGGATGTCGCATAGTACCAAAACATCGCCAAATTCAAAGCCACACAACATACGATGTGGATACAGGCATGGAAAGAACCCAATAAGAAGTGGCTACAAATTTTCTACTGTATCACGGAGGGCGACATCGACATGGTTATCAAAGACTGGGAAGATGAGTGGAAGATTCCAGTCCTTATCCAAGAAATACCTACAAGGATAGTAGAAGAGGAGGAAGGGTAGGAAGGAACATAGACTTAGGAAGTCCCAGTGCCCAAGAAATGGAGGATGGGCCAGACAAAAAGAAAGCATTTAGATGAAGGGGAAACTAAGACAGGAACCTAGAAGGGGAAAAATAACACTACACAGCCGACTCAAGTGCAACAGAACCAGGCCGAGGCAACACAAGGGAAGACACCAAGTCCCAATCCACAAGAACCAGGTTTGAATAAGAGTCCAGCCACGCAGATAGGAGGAGTGTGCAAGAAGATGAAGGCACAAAGAAAACCTCCAGAATATACGATCACGAAGGATGATGAAGAAATGATAGCCCGAACGGTTCAAGATTGTATATTCGAAGATTTTGACAATGTTGCGCACCACAGGGACATAATTCAATAGGAGTTGGTAGACATGAGGCAATTCCTCAAGCAAATCGGGGAAGTACGGACAATGGGAAGTAGCATGGGAATAGGTCCATCAACATCACTGACAGAAGAAAGACTGGAAGAATGAGAGCGCGACACAGTTCATACAATACTGCAGCCAAGTGTAACATTCCACATTACACCCAGTATGTTGCACATGGACGAGATCATGTGGCAGACACCCCTAAAGGACGAAGCCCAAATCCAACTGGTATTGCCACGGATAACATCCAAATCTCTACACAAATTGCAAGTTATTGTTATCCATGAGGTACAGTCTTGTGCACGCACAGATTTAGCCGAATTTCAACAGGCAACAGAGAAGTGGGACATGCCGAAAATAATATGTGAGCATGCTAATTTCAAAACCCAAGAGGAGAGGGAGCGTGCGAATGGAATAGAATTAAAAGTGGTAGGAACTTACGAGAAGATTCCAAAGACCGCGCAGAGGGGTGGAATCACAAAAACAAAAAATATTGATCAGATTGTGCAAGCAGTCAATCAATATCAGAAGGAGATCGAGAAATTCTGAGAGCATCTCACACCAACCACTCCACCAGCAGTAAAGGAGCAAAGGAAGAAAGAGGCAACAACATAGCTTTAGGAGATAGAGCAACAAGTTAGCACAACAACCGACTTGTTCGATAAAGCAACACAACTTTGGACAAAGTTAGAAGAGGATCAGAAAGTCTAGAAGCGGGACAAGGAAAAAGAAAGGATAAGTGTAGCTATCCAAGACCTCAAGCAGAGGTAGAAGACAATTTCCATCACAGAGCGCGTCAAAGGGGTGCAGGACATGAAGAAACTGCAGGAAGAACTCACCATTGCGCAAACACGGAAGAAGGAGCATCAGGTTCAAATGGAACCATTTCAAGAGTGGGTAGAAGAAGTCCTTGCATTAGCAGAGGAAGCCAAGAAACATATATCATACACCTAGGCAGAGTGCACAGAATTGATCAGTGACGAAATTTCAGTCCAGATAGTGGACACACTCAAGGAGAAGACTGCGCAGGTGCAAACACATGCAATAGAGCTCAAGGAAAAGTTCCAGTCGATCACCAGGGAGATCGAATATTTTTGTTAGGTGGCTCAGGACGAGCCACATATCAGTGTTGGGGGCCTGTTGGAAGCAGACCAAAGAGGAAAGAAAGGCGATTTTGGGAAAGAAATCATGCACGAGGAAAATGACAGCTGGAAGGAAGAGCAACATGTGTGCATGCAGGGAAGACCTAATGACATTAGGGTTAGGGTTTTGGTATTGTATTGTAATGGATGAAGAGCCATAAATGTATAAATATAGATACTTAGGTATCATAGGGGCTTCAATTTTGATTACTCGAGAGACTAGTCGTTATTATAGAGAAAAGTGTTGTAGTGAGATGATATGTAATATTTTGTTGTATGACTTATTTTGGTAAGCTGTTGAGCTAGAAAGGATGGAGGAGGGTAGATCTGGAGGGTTATATCGCAGGATGAGGAGCCTAGTGAGATCTAGTCCGCCTCATATAGATCTCACCTAACTGAGAAGAGTTGAAAAGTGTGTGGCGCTGTAGATGCGGAAATACTATAATGGAAGAGCCAAGAGCTAGATCTTTGTGGACATAGCCTAGGAGGGGGTGAACCACGGTAACACCTATGTTATGAGATTGAAGGCATGTGTATCTTTATTTCTTTTAAGTAAATATTGCTATACTGAATGAATGAGTTGTTATAATTCCTTCATAATCGTTAATGACAGTACATTGTGTTTACAAGTTACAATAGTGGTTCAATATACAGTTCTCATATCTTGCAGTCAATCCTAGGCTGTAAACACATGATTAATATAGCCACCCATTAAGACTATCTCGGGTGAGATTGTGCAGTGCACTCCTTGCGCTGTGTTTCCTTCTAGTTTACTAGGAGGGCCGATAGTTTTAGAGGCTTTGTTGGAAATCCGAATAGACATGAACCCTGGGTCAATCAATACAAACTCAGACATAGTAGAATAGTAACCAACAGGGATCTGTCTTCTTCATATATCCTTGAAAGGGAATCAACAACCACATTTTCTTTTCCTTTCTTGTAAATTATCTCATAATCATAACCAAACATTTTGGTCAACCACTTACGTTGCTCTGGGGATGCAATTTGTTATTCCAAGTAACATTTGAGGCTGCAATGATCCATTTTAATTTGGAAGTGATGTCCAAGCAAGTAAGGATGCCATATGTCCACTACATGTAGGATAGCTAACATTTCCTTTTCATAGGTGGATTTTCCCAGGTGTCGCTCAGATAGTTGTTTGCTATTGAAATCCAAATGTCTACCATCTTACATGATAATTGCACCAATGTCTTTCCCAGAAGCATCACATTCTAGAACAAAAGTATTGGTGAAGTCAAGCAATGCTAGAACATGATTCATGCACATAACCTATTTCAAGGATTGGAAGGATTGATTATCTGCATGAATCCAACTGAAAACATTCTTTTTGAAGAGAGTAGTGAGGGGATCTACAATTTTTCCATAATGCTGAACAAACTTGTGATAATAGCCTGTTAAATCTAGGAAACCACACAAAATGTTAAGATTTTAAGGGTGAGGCCAATCCTTCATAGCTTATATTTTCTTATGATCCACATGTACACCATCCTTTCTAGCAATATGTTGAGACAGTAAGTGTAAGACTTGATCCACATGGGCCATATGGGATTGCCAAGTTTTACTATAGATGAGAATATCATCAAAGAAAACTAAGACAAAACGATATAGGGAAGGAAATAAGACATTATTCATGAGACTTTGAAAAGTGGAAGGCACATTAAACAATTCAAAGGACATGGCCAAGAACTTATAATGGCCCTCATGAGTGTGAATGGGGATATCGACCTCTTTCATACATATTTGGTAGTAGCCAAAATGTAGATCAAGTTTGGTAAAGCACTGAGCACCACTCAATTCATCCAAAAGGTCGTCAATGAAAAGAATGTGGAATTTATCTTTGATGGTAATTTTGTTGGGGTGCGAAAATTAGGACACATGCACTATGTGCCTTCTTTCTTGAGTACCATGATAAGCTCTAAATAGTGGCACATTACCCCTTAATTGGGGCATATTACATTAGTAATGTTATTTTATTTATGTTGGCTTGGGTGTTTTAGTTGTAATTGTACCTCCTAGTCTCCTATATATACCAAGGAGACATTTTCATTTGGAATAATCTTGTATTTGGAAATTTATGTGATGTATAAGGAGGTTTCCCCCTTGAAGAGGCTTATTATCTGAAATTCTATCTTTTGCAAGGCGTTGAGTACTTATTCTAAGGTTTTTCTATGTTATCTTGATATTTGGTTCTTAACATTTGGTATCAGAGCTCAAGGTCTTGGGGTTTCACTGCTACATTTGAGACACCTTGGAATTTTTGCTATAAATTTTTTTCTACGCCATTTTAGAAGGAACCCCTTGGAGTATATTTAGTAGACGAATCAAGGTACGTTGGATTCAAATTTCATCTCCTGAGGCCTTATACTTTCGTATATAAACCTGTGTAAGATAGGGTTCTGGAATCATCCTGACTTTAGTCATCGTTAAATTTCGCTATGAAATTTTTTCTGTAATGTTTCAAGGCCTGAAATACAGAGGATATTCACAAAAATTATTAAGGTATCTATGATAAAAATGTCATCTTATGGGTCATCTTACATTTGTAGATACACCCTGTGGAATATAGGGTATCTGAATAGTCCTATTGCCTAGTCTCAAGAATGTGTTCCAGGTAAAACAATCATAAATTATTCGTCTAGTATCCAAATTGAATGAAACTAGTTGCCTTAGATAGTGGACAGTCTGTAGTATTTCTGGTACAATTTTCAGAATTTTATATCAATTATTTTGTGTGGGCACTCTATACAAGTGAGATATCCTGGAAAGGCCAAAAATCAACAAGTTGTGGGGAAGTTACCATAAATTCCACTTGTCACATCCAATTTTGATCAGACCCATGGCATTACAGAGAAGAAATATCATAGAACTACAAAAAGAGAAATTTTCATACCCAGAAGGGCTGAAATTGTGGAGATACAATAAAAGAAAGATTGTCTAGCAGAACCACCTCAAAATCAAGGTTTAAAGTGATACTTGGACAACATGCCACCAAAAAATGGAACTTCTACACCAAATAAGCCTCTAGACAGTCCTACTTGGACTCTTGATGAAGGCGAAGAAATGTGTAGGGACATAAATGATTTACAAAAGAAGACAATAAAAAAAGATGAACTACAAGGGATGATCGATTCAACTGAAGCTAAGTTGGAGGCAATAATAGATACTAAGATAGATCATTTAAAAAGGGAGATCATGGAAGGATTGAAAAGTTTCCTAATAGAGATGACACTTGAAAGTGAAAATGTATCCCATGAAATTCATGATGAGGACACAAGGAATATGAATCAAGAATGGAGAAATTCTAACCTTGGGTTGAAGATCGACCACTTTCCTAAGATCGATATGAGGAAGTTTGATGGAAAGGACCCAATCACATGGATACTTCATATGGAGAAATTCTTTGATCTACATAATGTGCCACCGACACAAAAGGTACAAATTGCTTCTTTATATTTAGAACCCAATCAATTTGTGTGGTATCGATGGATTTTTTCTCACAAATCACTCGTCACTTGGACAATTTTCACGGAAGAAATGATAGCACACTATGAGGATACAAGGAGCAATACCTTATTTAGCAAATTGATAAATCTCAAGCAAAAGGGTTCAGTTACAAAGCACATTGAGAACTTCTAAATATTGAATATAAAGGTAACATATATTCCAGATGAGCACTTGATTGATGTATTCATAGGAACTTTAAGGGATAACATTCAACATGAGGTTTGCCTTTGGGAACCCAAATCACTGGAGAATGCATTTAGGGTGGCAAGAAATGTTGAACGTAAAAATATGGCTATGGCTACTAGAAGGACCACTCCTAACATCTATCGAGAGAATAATGTTCCTTCTTCTAAAAGACCTCAACCTACAAAGTTGAGAACTCAACAATTGGAGGAAAGAAAAGAAAAAGTTTTATGCTTTAATTGTGACAACAAGTACAGTAAGGGACATAAGTATGGTGAGAATAAATTATTCTACATAGATTGTGAAGAGGAATAAGAACACGAACAAAAACAAGAACAAGAACCATCTCAAGATGAAAATGTAGAAGTGATTTCTTATGAAGAGTTGAATCCCATGATATTGTGTAATGCATTAGCTGGAATTAACACTCAAACCCTCAAGATCGAATGATATATCAAAAATAAAAAGGTAATATTCCTAATTGATTATGGTAGTACTCATAATTTCATTCACTATAAATTAGTCGAAGCTCTCAATTGCTTTGTATATCTAGCACCAGAGTTTCAATTAATGATTGTAGATGGAGGAACTATCAATTGCTCAGGAAAATACAATAAGATCAATCTTACTATGGGGGAATATGTAATGAATAGTCCAATTATTTCTATACCCATGGGTGGTGCAGATGTCGTACTAGGAATCCAATGGTTACAATCATTAGGAACAATGGATTTTAATTTTCAAGAACTTTTCATGAAATTTTCATTGGAAGGAAAAAAAAATGAGTTAAGAGGTATCACAGGGAAACCCAGTAAGGTGATAAGCTCTAATGGCATGACAAAATTATTGAAAAAAAGGGGCATCAAGGTGTAATTGCACAACTATGCTCACTATATGTTCAAACATCTAAGCCATCTATTCCTCTAGATCTCCAAGGGATCATTGATAAGAATTCCAAAGTATTTGAAGATATTCCTAAAGGTCTTCCACCCACTCGAAATCATGATCATGATATTCACCTAATTCCTAGGAGTGTTCCTCCTAACATCAGGCCATACAGATACCCATATGCCTAGAAGAGTGAAATTGAGTGTATGGTTGAAGAAATGTTAGAGGCTGGCATTATTAGACCTAGCCAAAGTTCTTACTCTGCACCGGTGGTAATGATACTCAAGAAAGATGGCTCATGGCATATGTGTCCAGATTATAGAGAGGTCAAAAAGATCACTATTAAAGATAAGTTTCCCATTCCCATCATTGATGAATTGTTAGATGAACTACATGGAGAAATATATTTCACAAACTTGGATCTTCGTTCAAGGTATCATCATATTAGAGTGAAGGAAGAAGATATCTGAAAAACAACATTTCGAACTCATGAAGGCCATTATGAACTTTTGGTCATGCCTTTTGGCCTCACAAATGCACCTTCCACATTCCAAGGGTTGATGAATTCCATTTTCAATACCTTCCTTCAAAAATTTGTGTTAGATGTGTTATATGAATTCCAAGGGAAGCAAAATGTTGTGGTAGATGCACTCTCAAGAAAGGATTAAGTTGTTGAGGCCTTTCTCGGTGCTGTCTCGATCATCCAACCCAATTGGATAATAGAAGTGAGAGATGAATGGAAGAATGACGAAAACATGTGGACTCTCATTCAAAGGTTGCAGTAGGATTCCAGTGCATGAGATACATTTACATGGAAAAATGATTCACTATGGTACAAAGATCGCTTATATTTAGGTAAGAAATCCAAACAAAAACAAAAGGTACTATTGTAATTGCACACCTCTTCGGTAGGAGGGCACTCAGGATTTTTGAAAACCTACCATAGGGTCAAGAAGAATTTTTTTGGATTGGCCTTAAAACTAATGTTCAAAGGTTTGTCACAGAATGTTTGGTTTTCCAACAAAATAAGGTGGAAACAATTAAGACCCCATGTATTTTAAAACCATTAGCCATCCCAAGTTAGCGATGGGAGGAGGTTTCCACAGATTTCATCACAGGGTTACCGAAGTCTGAAGGAAAGAGTTTCATCATGGTGATTGTTGATAGACTGACCAAGTACGCACACTTTTCTTCACTCTCTCATACCTTCAAAGCCAATAAAGTTTCCACCACATTCATGGAGGTAGTTCAAAAACTGCATGGAATCCCAAAGATTATTGTAAGTGACAGAGATCCTATCTTCACTGGAATTTTTTGGACACAATTATCTTCTTGTTTGGGTACTCAATTGGATCATAACTCATCCTATTATCCTCAATCTGATGGACAAACCGAGATAGTGAACAAATGTCTGGAAGGATACCTTCGTTGCTTTGTCTCTGATAAACAAACACAATGGTTCAAATGGTTACCCTTGGCAGAATG
>JZKD02S1672957.1:600850-612898 GCA_000966675.3 Picea glauca | reverse complement strand
TTGAATGGAATGGAGTGGGAATTAATGACCTCTGGGGAGCATGCCATGATGCCTTGGAACTGATACATTGTCCATCTTGTTGGGATTTCATGGTTAATTCCTTAAAATCCATGGTGATAATGCATAGTGTGCATAACTATTCAATACTAATCATGATGTCGTAACCTCCCATGTCAATAAAAAACACGACATTTTAGGTGGTAACGACCAATTTGTAGGTACACATTTTCATAGCGCCCCCCACATTTCATGGAACTACCATTAGCAATCATGAATTAAAAATTGTTGACTACATGGATATAACACATGGTCTCTTGAGCAATGTCACGGGGGCTTCACCCTATTGACCAATATATTATCACGTTCATTCATAAAGGGTTTTTTTTTAATTGTGAAAAATAAGGTCAATATATTGTAGGTATTGGGGGGGATGTGGGGTCTCAAGGGGGTTATAGGTATTGGTGGGTATAAAAAGGGGTATCTAGTTAAAATAGTGGTTTCTTCTATTGGAAATATGTATTGGGAGGGAGATTGAACAAAAGGATTTTGACATGCATTTTTCAGTATCTAGCGAAATTAGGGGTATTCTTTAATATCCCATGAACCCAAGCGCTATGTCACAGGTTCACTTAGTGAAAACCCCATGAGCAATGTGGAAATGAATAAAATTATGGGTGGTGCCACTTTTGTCTAGGATAATGACTTTCCAATGCTTAATGTAACCAATTAACTTAAGGGTTTGTGGAGACAAGAGACAAGTGAGGGCATTCAACAAGATAAGTGGCTCAAGTTTGGGTGGTGTTGAGGGGTCTGAGATCCCTTTAACTTAATAGCAGGAACCAAACCCACTTTAGAGGCCCAATTAGACTTTGCAACGTTTGATGGTGGAATGTTTCTCCATATATTTCAATCTAGTCAATTTATTGATGCGCTTTTACTTGGTGACTGACATGATATCTTCCTATGAAAGTTCCTCCTTCAGTTTAAATGTTCTCGTTTTTTTTGTCTTTTCTTTTATTAGATGAGTCTGATAAAATGTGATGTGTTGGTATGAACCAACTGGTAGACGAGATTCTTAACTACTAAAGAAGGTTTATCTTGGAATAACCCTCATGCTCAAGCATGCAGACAAAGATATTCACACCTATTACAAGCCTAGTACTAATACATTAACTTGCTGGTATTTGAAAATTGACTCAGATACAATTATCGAAAGAAAGATACACATGTAATAAGATGATTGCAAGAAAAATAGTTTCCTTAGCTCCAACACCAATCACACATTAACACAACGATTTGCTTTCCATCATTAAGAACAAAAGAATTGTAAAAAATATTGAAACAGTTAACTTATCAATAGATTCAAAAAATCTTACCCATTAAAACATCGTTTACTCGACGATGAAGTTTTTCTGAATATTCGATGGTCGTACCTGCACATGGTAGCCAATAGAACCCTTTTGTTTCCCTGTATAGAACTTATGTAGTGGCTCATTGACCACACATACACCCATAAGTGTTTAATCAATGACGATAGTGGTGGGTGTGTCAGGTTTTTCCTTCTGGTGGAGGTGTACAGGTATTGTAAGCTTAGAGACCTGGAGGAGTGACTGAACACCGATTTCGTCATAAACTTCTATGAGCACCATGACACCAACCGGGTGATGGACTCATGGTGGAGAGAAGATAAAAAGTACACCAATCGGATCTCCGGCTGGTACCAGATGACCAACTTAAGGGAGCCGTATATCTATCTAATGGTTCTCATCTACCGGTTGTATGGGGAGAAAGACTGCTCCAGATTTTTAGAGACATGGATGCCTATATATTACACAGTAGCCATTTCCGGGAGAGTTTTCATTTGGGCAGCCATCATTTCCAAGCAATTGAGAATCTCCATACAACAGGCTTAGATTTTAAAAGAAGGTGAGACTCCAACCTTCTACATCGATTCATATTTACTAGATGTCATGTGCGCTAGAAACGTCTTTGCCGACATGAACCTAAGATGGAAAGTCTTAGAACTCCTGGTCCACGTAGATTTCAGCATATTATGGGAGAACAAGTACAAAAAATCCTACTCCCTTATCTACGATGAATTCATTGCATGTATCTACTTTATTCTTTTCAAGAAAGAATTTCCGAGATTATCAACTGCGGCCAAAAAGATGATATCAAAGGTTGGCCACTGGTATCTCGACGAGAACGATACCTACATAAAGTATTTGGGGCCACCAGAGCACCTCCTCTCTTGCCCACACATGTCCTTGACCGACTTGTAGTGGGGGAGATATGCTATCAGATCATCCTGCAAGGTTACAATGCCAATCTGGTCAAGGACAAGAAAAGGGCATTTATACCTTATGGATTTCATGTAGGATTTTACCTGGTGAAAGACACCGCTCAAGCTAAGCAAGAAGGACTGAGCCAACTGGAGTTCCGATTCTAGACCGACCGATTCTGCAAACACGACCAAAAGGGTTTGGTATTGAAACATGCCTCGCAAGTGTAGTCTTGTTGGCCATACACCCATGACAAGTTTGAAGATGAAGTCTTCATAGAAAATGCCCAATATTGGGATGAAGTGGTGACAAGGATGGTCGATCCTAAGATGACTAGGTTCAAAGCCATGAGCCTCGATGAACAAGTGAAAATCCTAGAACAATTGGCTCAAGGATCCCTTAGATCCAAAGAAGAAATGATAGCGGCCGAAGCAACAAAAGCCCCCTTGGTAGCCCCGGTGTGAGATAGAGTTCTCCGCATGAATTAGGAGGTGCGGGAGAGGGGTTACTCATGATAGCACAAGAAAAATAGATAATTGATCAACTACAATATGACCTAGACCTCATAAGGATGACAATGTTACCTGTCGACAACCCATATGAAAGCCAGATAGGCCCAAGCGGCCGTAAACTGATAGACATCGATGAAATCGTCGAGTTAGATGATATTGAATTCACAAAGCCACTGACCTGATCACCGATAGGTGTTTCTTCTTAGACAAAGACAGTCAAGGTATCAGTGGGAACAAGTGCACCAGACCCCCTCCACGAATTAATAAAAATCTATGATGATGATGAGAGCCTAGAGGTATCCCTTGGGACCCCTATACACATCGAAGAGGAAAAGGAGCCAAGGAAGACATCTTCCCCAGTTCCTGACGCTCAAACTTAGGGGCTTCCACAAAATGAACAAGAAGTCGAGAGTGTCTTAGACACTAAGCACCCTAATGCATAGGAGATCCAAGTGAACAGTCCGGAGGACGAGCCAAAGTCAGGTGAACGAAAGGATGAAGCTCCACAATAGGAAATCAACATTTCAATGACAAATGATCAAGTAAGTACCGATGCTACCCCCGAGGCCTCAATTTTAATCGATAATCAAATTCCCGATGAGCGACAAATAGAAGCCGGGACTTCGGAACACAGGGAAGAAGTTCAAGACCCCAGTCTTGAAAAAATATATACCATCGGGAGCCTGGGACCTATGCTCACATGGGGAGATCAACAAATCCCCGAACCTGTGGATGAAGTAGCCAACATACATGCCATCTCTTATGATAGGAAAAATAAGGCTATCATCCAGAGAACCACCAAGAAGAGGAGGATCACTCTAGATTGCTCCACCCTCATCACCATAGAGGAAAATTTGATAAATACAGAGCATGCCAAACATCCGAAGTTATCGGCGTAGGGATGGAAATCTCAAATGCCACCCTGGACAGAGCAAAAATAGATGAAGAGGAGTTGGCTGCTGCCCTGAAAGAGTTAGAACATCTGTACCATTTGGAAAATTATTACCAGGATACCACATAGGCCGCAGTGTTCCTAAGGAGTGAATTCCAGGAGACCTACAACAAATTTAGAAATGAACGACACCTATTCACTGCAAGGATAGCCAAGCTTCAGGAATACACCCTCATGGCACTTGAAATGTGCAAAGATATGGAGAGGTGGTATGAGAAAGCACAACAATCCATGGAGATGGTCGACTATATCAGTGCGGTCCAACAGGGCTGAGATACAGAAGAACACAACATTCGGGTGTTAAAATAAAGCAGCCTTGATCGCATAAAGAAATCGGCCGAGTATTGGGGAAAATTGGCTCGGGAACCTCATCGGGAAATCCAAGGAAAATGGGCCAAGTGCGAGAAAAGTTGGATCAATATCAACCAAGTAATGAAAGACATCGGCCTCCCCAAGTTTGGCACACCCGAGGACTTTGTCGACTTGCGTGACATAGTCAAAATTCACGCTGAACAAGACTCATCATGGGTCGAGGAAATAAATAAGGTTACAGATATGGAGCCAGGTCAGGTGCAACAGTTCACGAAGCACCCAACCAAAGCTCAGGCTATGTTACAACAGTTAAGTGCCAGATTAGTCAAATATTTGGCACAAGCCATAGATATAAGAGAGATTTACTCAGCCCCAATGGATCAACATAGGTTTCTGTATGCTAACATGTGCGAGGATCTTTTTATCTAGTGGTCGGAGTACGAGAAGAGTCATCCAATCAAATGAAACCATTAGATGACATGTGAAGACTGAAAGAAGAAAACACCATGTGGCGAGTTTTTTTTTACTTAGCCGCAATTTAATTGTTATTTTTAGTTAATTTTATGTTATAAATAAGAGCATCGACCGATTAGTTAGAGGTCGATGATTGCTGCAAAAAGCCTCTTTTTGGTTTTGTTAAGAACTATTTCAGATCTGCCTTTAATTGAGAAGTCCTTTTGGGACTAGAGACAAGTTTGTGTTTTCTTCAAATGCGTGTATGATTAGATGTGGAGAGGAATTATTTCTTATTTCGTCTAACGAATGGATGCGGTAACGAGTAAGAGCTACTAAATCTATTGATAAGTTATTTGATGCAATGTTTTACAGTTCTTTTCTTTAATGATGAAGATAAATCGTTGTGCTATTATGTGATTGATGATTAGAGTTAAGTGAATTAGTTTACTTGCCATGGTTTATTACATGCATGTTTTCTTCTGATAAATTGTATCTCAGTCAGTAATTGGAATACTCGCATGGTTAAAGTATTAGTACTAGGCCTGTGGTAGATGATCACTGTCTGCATGCTAGAGTAAAGGGTTACCCCAAGCTCAACCTCTTCTCCAGTACTTAAGTTTGTTCCCACTTTGTCACTTAGTTGGTTTATACCAACTTTATCTTATATTATTCCTACCTAAGAGAAAATACAAAAAGAGAAGTTCTGAACCAATGGAGAAAAGCCTTCACAAGAAAAACGTACAACCCATCGATTTTTTTGGTCGGATTGCAAGATCTAGAGAACCATTCCACTATTAAACGTTGCAGAGTCTAATTGGGCCTCAATGGCGGGTTTGGTTCCTGCTATTGAGTTAAAGGGATATATGACCCCTCAACAAAATTGGCGCTAGAAGGAGGCCATGAAGAATGAATGGCTGACATGATATTTGACATCATATTTCAAACAACCTGTAGATTCAAAACAACCCACATGCATGGATAGTTATTCCCAAGATAGCCCACACACACTGAGTACTTCTGAAACGAGTAAATCACCCCAGATTGAGGAAGAACGCTTGTTCCCTGATATACCTTACACTCTTCCTCACGAGGAATTGAATCTGTTCAGAAGAATCACCGGATCTTACGCCTGACAGATCGATGCATTTCCCTTAGCTCTGTTACTTCCTCGAAGAAAAGAAATAAGTAGACCAGTGGTCTAGTCCCCCAACCAAGTGTTTGTACACACAGTAGAAGACCTGATATATTTCACCCTTACTGAAATAGAACATCCTCTTAATCTAATCCCTGAAACACTAGTCGACAATTTCTCTGAGCCAAACGATTTTTTGGAAGAAGAAGGATTTGATTCAGAATGCTCAGGTTCAAGATCTGAAGACATGGAAGATTATTTGGCCATCTTTGGGTGAGTACATAACCTTCCCCGACATCTAGAGAAGTTAATCCTTAAATTTGACCCCAAAACCTCAGGATTGCCTGAATACCATATTAAAAAGTTCATACTAGCTATCAAACTGATGAATTTCCAACACAAAGACGTATTATGCAGGCTTTTCCCCTATAACTTTGAGAACTCAACCTCCACGTGGTATTTTAACTTACCTGTAGGGTCCTGTTATCACTCCAGGAAACTCTCCTAGGCTGTAAGTCAGAGATGCCTGGTAACTTAATCTTTTTGGAAACTATTTTCTGAATAATAGATGTGGGCTTGGATCAAGATGAATATCTTAACCTCTGGATTGTATTCTCAAAACAGTCTTAACTATATTCATGCAACACAAGGCCTTCAAGAGCTATTGTCAAATAGGTTTGTATAACAAATGGATAAGAAAACTAATCAGTTAACCAAAACATACGTAAAACCATATATATGATGGGTCAACAAACTAGCCAAAGATACTTGTGATTCTTTCTTAACAATCAAAAGTAAGATGACAGTTACCATAGGATCATTAAACAGAGACAAAAGAACTAATTCCACTCATAAGCATTGACAAAAGTGAAAGAAGGTCTAACAGTAACAAATGAAAGAAGCTTGTAGGCTGATATATTAAAGAAAGTTTCTTTCATACAAAACAATAGCATATAGAACTCAAAATCGAACCCTTAGTTCATCTTCTACCTTTAACTTTATAGCTTTACAATATATTTTTGAGATCCTAAAAGCATGGATCAGATATGCTAAAGATAGAAAGTCAAAATTCAGTTTGCAAAAGATAAGGAATGATCCTCAACATGAGGTCAATCCCACATTTCATGCTCTTCATATCTTGTAGAGTCCTTGTGTAGTGCAGAATAGCCTTCCAAGGCTGAGTGATGACTCTTCCAAGAGATACAATTCGAATTTGTTGAGGTGTGAAAAAACCCTAATTTTCTGCCTTTGAAAAAGGTACCAAAAATGATTAAAACACCTCTTCTTTCCCTTATCCATAAAAAATAGCTATTGGATATGACTTGATAATTCGACAAATATCCATTCGAAGAGGTTTCAAACCATTCCAACTCAAAAAATCCTGATCTGGGCAAAAATTCGGTCATTCTAGCAGTGATAGGCTTTCGGTGGTTAACATAAAAGACTTCTGGGTGGATTAACTACCGAAATCTCTTCTTTCGGTGGTTAATGAACAGTCGTCCTATTTGCCTAAACCACCGAAAACTTTGCTTTGTCAAAACTTCAAAATTTGCAAAAATGATTACCTTGATGCTTTGCTGAGTGTTCAAGGTCTTTTGGATGATGCAGTTCTTCTTCGTGTAGATCTACGAACTTCAACTTGCTGTGTGGAAGACAATGGTATATCTACCATGGTTGTAGCTAAGTTGGCTAGATTTTCCAAACCTGTTTTCTCCTGTGTTGGCGATTGAGAATCTTTTAATTTCAGCGTCAGAATTCTAAGCTACTTGTATAGCTTCATGTTCTCCCTTATCAACACCCTGTTCCTGTCTTTGATCTTATCATTCTTTTATTTGAGGCTTTGGTTCATGTTGAAAAGTTATGCATTTCTTTCAATCAAGTTTGTATTTTCTTTTTTAATAACTCTTTCTAGGACTTCCATTTCATAGACTTGTTGTAGGATTTTATTGATTTTCTGTGCCTTAGATGCTTTAGGCTTGCTTGAAGAAGCTTTTGCCAATGGTGGACTGTGCGCCTCTGGGGAAGTTGGTGAGGGCAAGTTGGTACAATATTTTGCAACTTGTCCAACTTGTTCATCACCTTGTGTCTCTGCTAACTCCTGTTCTGGCTCCGAGTCACTATATGGTAAGTTTAAAGGGTTACTTCCTTCAACAAGGACCTTGGTCTGTTCACCCTCAAACTGTAACTTTCTTTTGGTTCTTTTTCTTTTAACATAGGATGATTCTATCAGATCTCTTGGTGGTGAGATACCCTTCCATTTTCTATGACTGCTTTTAGGAGTAATGGTCTTCTTAGTGGCATCTCTTTTACCGTTCTCCTCATGTTTCCAATCAGTCTGGAATTCATTCCAGAAGAGGAAGTAGTTCCAATTTACCTACCTTTTCTTCAATGACTCTTTGACAATGAGAGTAATGAGTCCTTGATGAGACAATCTACTTTCCACCTTAGTGGGCTTGGCCTTGACTTGCCTAGCCATTTTCATGAGGGATTTGTGCAAGTAAAATGGTAAATTGATGGGAGATCTCCCTGTGAAGTGATTTAAAAGTTTGAAGGGGAAGAACATGACTCTGTTGTATCTACCTTCATAAGTGATATAGGCAAATATTGCCTTCAGGAGAGATTGTCGCTTAGGTTCTAGATAAGAGATTGGTATGTCTTTTTTCCATGTAATATATTTGTGCAGAGGCTGTAGGTAAGATCTAAATTAAATGTTTGAAGGTACAGTTGATTTGAACCAACAATCGCCTATTCTGGGAAGACCAGTGAACTCAGCTATGGTTGCCTCATCAACCACAAACTGCTCCTTTCCCATTGTTGTTGTTCTTCCATCATACGAGCTAGGAAAGGTTTCAGACACCTGCTGGTGAAAATATGTCAGTTTTTCAAAATACGTATAGACTCCAGTTTGCTTGAAGAACGCGGCCACCTCAGGGTGAGCCTCAAGGTACCAAACTCCATTCAATTCATCCCTTAGAATTGGCCCTACTTTCAGCATTTAGTAAATGATGACCTGTACCTGCGATTTAGGAGAAAACTTTGTGCCAAAGAGACAAAGACTCTATGATTTGGGGTGATAGGGAGTATGACTCAGAGAAAAACAAACGAGATAGGGTGACTCAGAGTTCTGATCGCAAAGCTCAATCACTAACCGAATTTAGGCAACAGACTGATTGAATACACACCGAAAATTTCGAGTTTCGGTGAGGTGTACAATTAAATTGAAACAGTATGAGCTTTGAACTACCTAATGACTCGACCTGGCTTGATTGGTATGACAATTGGCTTGATAACGATCTGTTGAACTTGAACTGCACTCAGAAATCACCACAAAAAACAAGATTATGGTCTCTGGATATGCGTTTGCTTGATGAAATCACGGGCTCAAGAGTGTCACAATGACTCCCAGATTCGAATTGCTAATAAATGGAGATCAAATCAGAGATTAATCGAGGTCATAATGGATCTGTGTCCTCATGACTGCAGATAGTGAGGGGCTATGTGACTAATCATTTCTATTAGTTGGGAAACATGCATGACTTTCTGTGTCTTTGCCGAGCCTTAATTTTGAAATGACAAATACATTTAAAAGGACAACAGGGTATCAATCTTCGGATAGATACAACAAGAACATGCATACCTTACCACCTCAATGGACTTTCGCCAATTATATCTTCATGATTGCACCAATTGACAACTGGCTTGTGCGAAAGCACAGACTTTTCATTTTTCCCGTTGAAATCTTTTCGGTAGTTAACTGAGCTTTTACTTTTCCTTCTTAACTATCGAGAACGAAGGCTTTAGGTGGTTAATGAGCGTGTTTTAGGCTCGCCTAAACCACCGAAACCTGAGATTCTATCTTTTGCTTGACCAAACCAAATCAAAAGTTCTTTCTGAGTTTATTGACGGAAAATAAACTCTCTAACCTACCTACAAAAATTTAGAAATAAATTTTGGACCACAATCTATCACCTAAAAAGAAAAAACTCCACCAATTTATTTGAGGAGATAACATTAGCTCCTATTGGGGATGAACGCCTCCCTGTGAGGCTTCAAGAACCATAGAACCAACGCCTTTCTTGAAAAAGAAAACTAAAAACTATCTACTAGTGTTTCCATTGGGCATGGAGTTATTCTGTAAAAATAAAGACTAAAACTAAAATTACAATGACCAGGCTTCACAGCCTTAGACAAAATAGAGTTTCTGAAATCGCCCATTGACTGGGCCACCAAACATTTCTTCACCTCTCAGATTCTACAGAATGAATGTGTTGTTGTGCTGTACTTGTGTTATCATGAAAGGGCCAGTCCACAAAGAATCAAACTTGTTATGTTTGCCTTTATCCTGTCTGAGAGCATCCCATTTCAGAACCCAATCACCAACCTGCAAATTATCCACCTTTGCCTTTCTGTCAAAAGTATTTTTGATCTTCTTTTCATGAGCCTCTAATCTGTCCACTAACTATTTGTGAGCCTGTTGCATTTCTACCAAATCAAGCATTCTTCTTACCATATCATTTGACTCAGTTTGCTCTTCCTGAAAGAATCTAGCCACTGGTAAAATTAACTGAACAGGAAAAATGGAATTAGTCCCATAGACCAATTTGAATGGAGAGGTTCCTATGGACTTTTTGATAGTTACTCTGTCTGCCCATAGAGAAAATTTTAGTTTATAATCCCAATTCTTTTTGTTCTCTTCTAACAGTTTTCTGATGATTTTGATTAAGCTCTTATTGGATGATTCGTCCAGGCCATTACCTTGAGGGTAGTAGGGGGTCGAATGTACCAACTGGATGCCCATTGATTCACACATGTCAACCAATGCCTCTGCTTTGAACGCTGTTGCATTATCTGTTACCAGCCTTTTGGGACAACCGAATCTTCTCAAGATATTTTCATAAAGAAACTTCATGACAACCTGGTGAGTGGAATTCCTGGTGGGAACTGCCTCTATCCATTTTGTAAAATAATATGTGGCTACTAAGATCCACTTATGTTGACCACTAGACGAAGGATTTATCTCACCTATAAAATCTAAACCCCACTACTGAAAAGGGCCATTCACTACTATAGGTCTCAGGGGAAAGGATTTTAGCTGCTGTTTTCCTGTGAATCTTTGACATTTATCACAAGCTTTGATGAAGGCACACACATCTGAGAAAAGAAAAGGCTAATAGTATCCATCCCTTAGAATTTTATGAACTATGGTCTTCCATTAATGATGACCTCCACACACACTTGAATGAAACTGATGTATAACTTCCACTGACTCTTCTTTGTCTAAACATCTGAGTAGTAAACCAACAAGGTCTTTCCAATATAACAGATTATTGTAAATGAAAAATTTGATGGTTCTGAGCTTAAGGGCTCGGGCTTGAGTCATGCTAAGTTTAGGAGGAACCTCTAGATTTTGTAAAAAATGTATAATACCTGAGTACCATTCACAAGAAGACAAATTCTCTGCCACCTATTGATTGTTATGTTGTCCTTCTGCTGCCACCTCCGTCTGCAAATTCACTGGATTTTCCCCTATGAAATTTATGTCCAACAGCTCATGGTTTTCCTCTGTTAAAATTTTAGCAAGGCCTTGGCCTTTTACCAATTTGGTGGGCTTCACTTCAATGTTGAAATCGATCAACTTTTCAATCCATTTTGCTCTCTTTCCATCAATATCAGGCCGAGTCAAAACATCTTTCACATAGGGTGAAAGAACATATGCAATGACTTTTGAGTGGAGGATATAAATTCTGAAATCTTTTAAATATTTTATGAGAGCATAGGCTTGTTTTTTAATAGGATCATACCTTAGTTTAGCATCTCTGAGTGTTTTGCTAAAGAAAGCAATAGGGTGATCCATATTGTCATCATCTTTATGTAGTAGGACTGTTTCCACTGTGTCATAAGAAGAAAAGTAAAAAATGTATAAAATCTTGTTGTAATCCGGACTAATCAGAGTCGGGGATTCCATGATAGCTTGTTTGATATCTTGAAATGAATTCCTTGTGTTTTCTGTCCATTTTATCTCATACCCCTTCTTCAGCATACATGCTATGTGTTTTACTAGCTCGGTGAAATTTGGAACAAATATTCTAACAAAATTAATCCTACCGAGCAGCGATTGGATATCCTTTTTCGACCTTGGCAAGGACAACCTCTGAATTTCTTCCACCCAAGTTGGATGAATTTTCACTCCTTCTGTTGAGACAATGTGGCCTAAGAGCTTGCCTTTCTTGTTAAGAACCAAAGACTGAATACAAAAGCACCACAACAGATATAGAAGAATAATATATAAAATCACAACTTTATTATAGAAACCCTTGAGGTAGGGCAACACCATACAATGGATCCTATTATGGAAGGGATCCTCTCCTGTTCACTTGCCTCTTCGAGGGGGCTTCCTCCTAA
>JZKD02S1672957.1:563815-578735 GCA_000966675.3 Picea glauca | reverse complement strand
CCCTAAACAGGTCCGTGTTTACACTGGAAGTTGGTTACGTGACCGCCTGGAAAAATGCTATAAATAGCCGTGAAGACTCATTGTTTTAGCAGAGAATTCAAAGCAAAGTTACGCTATCCAGATGATTCGGAGCTCAGTCTTTGACAAGCTATCCATCAACGGCCTAACCCAGAGTTCTTTCACCACTCAGTTCAGTTCTATTCATTTTGTAAGGAAAGAATTGTGTTGAGGGCCCCGAAGGACCTTCCGCTGGAGGGAGAGGGAACCCCTATCTCTGTCTTCAGCGTGTGCTCTGGTTTCACTAATAGATCAAGCTTGGAACCATTGATGACTCCCTTGTCTTATGTTTGATGTTTTTGTTTATTTTCGAATTGTTATTTGCTTTCAGTTGTTAGTTAGATGGTATTTAGTTTTGTTTTCTGTTAACCCCATGCTGCCATAGATGTTCTGTCCTGATGAACCCAACGGGATATGCAGAGCGTTCTCTATTTTTCTCACCTGGTGATCGATTGAACGCGAACAGGACCCTGACCTACTTATGCCCTCTGACGACTTATATGAATTTCTAGAACCACTCGCAGAGGTCTCAGTTGTGCAAACGCAAAGTAAGGGTCAACCTGTCTCAAACAATCTTGATACCGCCCAAACTTCTGGGGGAAAACCAGTTTCTGATCACCCGAAAGAACCTTTTTCTCTCGGAAGAAACCCTATAAACATCCATACACGAGAATCACCCAAGCTAGACTACAACATAGTAGAATACTTGAAGAAGTTGAAGGAAAATATATCGGTCATGGACATGTGTAGAATCTCTAAGCAAAAATACTTTCTGATACAAGCATTGAAATCAGTAGAAAATCCTACAACAAGCACTGACCAAAGAAGAAATCTAACTCCCACAGATGCAGGAGATAAACCAACTGTGAACTCCTTCTCTGAAGACAAGAAGGGAAAACCTTTTGTCCCACATTTCCTTTTGACATTTGAAGTCTTCTACAAAAACCTCCATAATTGTCTGGTTGACTCATGAGCATCTTCTAATGTTATGCCTTTGTCTATTTGCAAAACATTAAATACCGTTCCTCTCAAAAGAAATAAACATGTAATACAATTAGATAGAACCCACGTTAAGGTTATGGGAGAACTCAAAGATGTGATGATCAGAATGGCGACACACCTTAATTTTGTGCAAGTAATTGACATTATCGTAGTAGATATCCCCGAAGCTTATGGATTGTTATTAAGCCGAGATTGGTCCGAGAAGTTAAAAAGATACTTTAGTACAAACTGGGTGCACCTTTGGATACCATTAAAGGGACACTTGAATATGATCAAGATCGATAGGGAAATATATCTAAAACATATTGTTACTGACTTAGAAATCCTCAATGAACCCTCATCGATAGATTTCCCTGTGCTAGGAGATTATTCCCATGACTCCGACTTCAGGAATTTCCCTCCTTTCTCATATGATTTTCCCCTTACTCAAAACTCCAAAACAAATTTTCAAGAGAAATCGCTGACGATGATAGAGAAAACCCTCTTCTATCAAGAACCTGCGTTAGAAATCACAGAACAAACAAAAGAAAAAGAGGAAGGTGACAAAAAAAGGGAAGCTGATAGGTTGTTCCCACAAGTTTGGACCTTATATTTTGATGGATCTAAATTGCAAGAAGGGTCAGGGGCAGGGTGCATCCTCATTGATCCGAAGGGTAAGCGAAATTTCCTATCATGTAGACTAGAATTCAAATGGACGAATAACACCGCTACATATGAAGCTCTAGTATAGGGGCTAAAGAAATCCATAGACATGTGTTAGCGATTATTCTGGTCATTTTGGCGCAGAAACACCCAGGGTTGTAGATTGCACATGAAATGCCCAAGTGCAGCAGCGGAAGGACCAACTTTCTGGTTATAAGTCAAGCAAGTGGGAAAGGTTTTGATGTCTACAGCCGAGATCCACCCACGGAGCAGATCAACGATCATCGGGATCTCGGGGTTACCAAGTTACCCGACATATAGCACCAAAGAAAGCCCTTTTATTTCAAGTCTGAATCTGGGTCGTCTGATCCAGTGACACATGGCACAGGATCTAGTCACATCAGTATATCGACATTCAGGAGTTCGTAGGGCGAGAGTTTCATGTTGCTCAATATCGCGAAACCCCGAACCCCGATAGCACCGAAAGCGTATAAGGTGGGGCCTACGATATCGCAAAATGTTTTTAGCCGTACATCCAGAGGGGATACCTGGCAGCAAGTAGAGCCATCTCGATGCTTCGCTCTTCGCGACTCCAACACGCAAAGAGAAGCTCCGTCATTTTTTGATGCGTGAGGTGCTGGGAGAATCACAGACCCGGGCCCACGGTATCGCCGAGAGAGTTAGGAGCCGTCAGATCCAGAAGGACACGTGGTGCCAGATTAGGCCGTCTTAGCATATCACTCATCACGATTTCAACCAGCAAAGATTAGCCCTTTCATAGTCACGAATGCCGAAAGAACATGGTCACAACCCATGTTCACTTGGGAAGAGGAAGGAGCTGCATAAAAGGCCAAAGGCACCTAGTTCAGTTGCAGAGAGGATCATCGTGACCTCCAGGCGCCATCATACACGATATTAATATTGTTTCTAGCATTGAAGTGAATGAAGGAAAAAGAGGGTGGTTGAAACCTCCTATCGTTCATTAAATAAGGGGAATGGAGGGTCTGGTGAGCCACCTGTTCGTAGAGGTCCTGTGTATCGATTCTCTCAATGAAGCCATGTTGAATTCCTCGACTCGATAGAGAAGTTTGTGCATGCTAGCCGATCACTTCATGGCTCAGCTACCCTCCTTACAAGAGCCATGCGTAGTTAAGGTGGCATTTAAAAGAAAGTATCAGTACAAGTTTGACTGAAGGGAACCCAAGCTTTGGGTGACTGGGCACACCTCTATGAGGTGAATATTCCTGGGTATATAAACTCAGTCTTTGTATTTTTGTAAACATCGATGGTAGAGAAGAGCTCCCGATTGTAAAGTTTTAGCGCAGACTCTAGTTCTCTGGTTATGCAGCTACATATGAGAGTTCTTTCTTTATAACAGACAGTTTTTCTTACTTCATCTAATATTCGTCTCATGTTAGGAGATTCCATGAATGAATGATTCGTGCAGAACATTGCAATTATGTCATGATAAAGGATTTATTTATGCATTATTGTATTCTATGTTTCTCTATGTTTGAGCGCAAGAAGATCTTGTGTTTGGATGCCTTCTTCTACAATCTGTTAAGAAACTTGGTGTTTACTACAAACCTTCACATCTCCCTGATATAAGTCTTCCCTCTACGCACCCTTACTACACCTCACTATTTGAATTTCATGCAAGACCTCACATGCCCATGCATTCTTGGCCTAGTTTCGGAGTTAAAGCTACGTTGTTTTGAGTTAACCTCCATTTGATCACCTCATTAAACAAAACATGACACTAAACTGATGGGTGTCGGGCTTTGCTCCTGCTAGAAATCCAGGAGTGACTTCTGACGCTAACATTTTTGGCACCGTTTCCGGGGACGAAGTTAAAAATTTTCCCTGGGATTGAACGACATTGAACCTTTGATTCCGAAGGTGCATCAGGTATCAGAGCCTTCAAATATTGCTGCTGTGCACCTGGTGACTCCATTGTGATGACTCTGTTTGGGAGAACCCACTCTATTAATTGTGGCTTTCAAAGGTAGGCATACGCGGTCTCATCCACAGTTGCCTCTAGCTACGCCTGAAGCAGATCCAGAGGCGGTGCTAAGAAAGGGGAAGGCCTCTGAAGAAGAAGCGTCCATCACCGAACCAGGTAACCCATCATATCCTTTTGTTGTAACTCCTTCTTCTCCTCCCCAGTTTCTTGACAGACCCGTTTCTGGAGTTTCCCGTTTCCTAAATTTCGGGAGTGTTCCTGTTGAGTTTTCCTCTCCTGGTCTGGGACCGGAAGGACAAAACCTTGTCACTCCCCTCTCCCCTGAAACTGTACCTTGGTGTAGACCCAGGACCACATAAGATTTCCCCACTCCTGCACAAGGAAGAGCACCTGCTGACTTGAGCTGGTTAGCTTTCTCCTTAAATCCTCTCTTGTTTCCTACTCCCATTAAGAACTCATTCCCAGTAGCCCCCTCGCGAACTCCTTCTCCTCCCAGTTCTCCTCCACCTAATATTCCTATGGCTGGTGCTAATCCCCCTCTGAATAGAATGGATGCCATAGTTTCTACTAGATATGCTCCTTTAGTCCTACCCCATCCTATGAATCCTCTTCCTACTGGGGATTACTTAAAATACATGCCCAAGTTCACTGGGGAAGGAGACATAACTGCCGAAGAGCACCTGGCGTCTTTCTACAGTTATGCAGACAACATCAACATTGAAAACGATGATGTCTGGATGAGAGTATTCGTTCAGAGCCTGGATGGCGAGGTGAGGAAGTGGTTCATAGGATTGGCTCTAGGCTCTATTGCTGGGATTGAAGCTCTAGATAGTGCTTTCCTGAGGCAGTGGGGAGATCGGAAAGATTTCATGTATTACATGACAGAGTTCGGGTCTCTGAAGAAGATGGAAGGAGAATCTGTCTCTGACTTCTGCAAAAGATTTAATAAGATGTATAACAAAATCCCTCCCGAGATAAAGCCTCAGCTAAGATTTTGTATGCTAGCGCGTTTGGCCTCGATTTCTGCCTTTTGTTGAGAGAAAGAAGAGACACCTCCTTAGCTCAAATGCAAGATGCGGCCATAGAGGTGGAATCCAATGTGTTAGCAACTGACAGAATGAGGAACAAGGCCGACGTAGACAGGAGAAAAGGAAGGTCGGAAGCCTCAACTTCTATATCATTGGTGCCTCACCCCCAAATGGATGAAGTGACCAAGATGGTGAAGTCCCTGTCCGCAGAGATGGAGAGAATGAAGGTCGAAGGGAGGCAAGAATATAAGGGCCCTCTGAACACCAAAAACAAGGGAGGTTTCAGGAGGCCAAACAATTTTACTCCCACGAATGTGACAAGAGAGAAGGGGAGAGACAGAGAAGACCAGAAGATTCAGGCCCCTTTTCAAAACAATTTTGTGACCGAGGGGGAAGAAAGAGAAACAGACGAGCTTGATCCTAAAATCCATTGCTTCGGGAACACTCCTCATTTTCCTCATCTTACTCAATTAGCATATGAGGAGTCTCTCATGGACAACCAGCTAAATGACCTAAGCAAGGGAGACAAGGCTAGTGGCAGCCTAGGCAGATATGATCTGAGGTTAAGGAAAAATACTAAAGCACCTGACGTTCTTGAGCAGTCTACCAGGACAGAGGAACCTGCCAACGAAGTAGAAGATAGTCGTAGAGGTAAGAAGACCCAGCCCCTCTCTCCCATTATCTAGAGTCATGCTCCCAAAATAAGAGAAATCCCAAAGCTCTCATATTCTTTTAATTTCGAGCATGAAATTCAAAAAATCAGAATCCCTGTGCCCCTGACAGAATTGATTAAATATAAGGAATTCAAAAAATGCTTCTCTGATATTTTGCAGTCTGAAGCCTCATGCCTTCCCACAGACTCCAGAAACCTCCAATATGAAAAGACAACTGTTGTCCTAGGACCCATGGTAGAAGATAGGGATGACTCATCCCCCCCTTTCTACACATCCCTGAATATACATGATAAGGTACTGCATAACTGCTTGATGGATTCGGGGGCTTCTCACAGCCTCATTCCCAAGACTATCATGGAGGAATTAGGACTAGAAGTCACTTGAGCCTATGATGACCTCTATTCCTTTGACTCCAGAAAAGTTTAATGTCTAGGAGTTATCAAAGACCTGGTCGTGACCTTGTTTCAACTTCCCATGAAAAGTGTGGTCATGGACATTGTAGTGGCCGATGTCCCCCTTAAGTTCGGTATGTTGTTATCAAGATCTTGGATAAAGAGACTGGGGGAACCTTGCAGATGGACCTCACATACGCTACTATCCCAGTGTTTGGAGGAGAGCATAGAAGGATATACAGAGAAGCCCAACTGGCATATATAATTAGTGATGAGGCCAACCCTACCAATCATCCCATCTTTGCCTTGGACACTGATTTAGGCTCTAGTTTACTACAACTCACCCATGACCCTGAGCCTCCTCTCAAACTCAGAAAGCAACCCTCTTCTCCTCGTGTACTTCCTCCTTCCATCACCCCCATTTGGAAAATGTTTTTTTATGGAGCCTGTTCCCGGGAAGGAGCTGGTGCTCGGGTGTTTTTTGTGTCACCTACCCAGGAAACTGTATCTCTGTCATACAAATTAGAATTTGAAACCACCAACAATGTGGCAGAGTATGAAGCCCTTGCTCTAGGATTAAGAGCTGCAAGGGAAATGGGAATTCAGAAGATAGCAGTGTTCGGAGATGCAGAGTTGGTGGTCCAACAGGTCAGAAGCGCTTATCAGGGTAAGCACCCTCGACTCAGAAATTACAAAAATGAAGCGTGGGACCTAATTGACAATTTTTTCTCAGCTTTCAATATCTCTTTTATTCCATGAGAAGATAACGCTGTGGCTGATTCTTTAGCTGTCTCAGCTAGCTTGCTCAAGATTTTGTTTCCATCCATAGTCAGCTCTGATGTTGAAATAAGATATAGTCCCTCTGTACTGGATAATGTCAAGCATTGGAAGGTATTCAAAGATGATTAGGAAATTGAAAGATTTCTCCGTTCCGTTGACGAATTTTCTGCGTTGCACATTGATCAGGATCCTGACACGGAAGGTGACCCCCACCCTGAGGTGTTTCTAAATAAAATTGCTAACCACCAGATTATTCAACTACCTAGCAATCACATTCCGAGGGGACTAGTCCAGTTGGAAAGGTTGTTCGATGGGAACGATGTGGCAGTAAAGGGTAGAGTTTCGGATGAAGATGCTGATACAGCTAAATGAAAAATTGGTTCACAGGAGGAGCCTAGGTTCGTCAAATTGTCAAGCAGTTTGACCAGTGAACAGAGGGCCGAATATACGCAGTTGCTGAGAGAGTTCGTCGATGTGTTTGCATGGACATACGAAGACCTCAAGACATATGACACATCAGTCATTGAACACAAGATTACACTGAAGGAAGAGGCTACGACAAATAAATCCCTTGTTGCTACCTGTTATGGAGAAAGAAGTGAAGAAGTTGTTAGAGGCCCAGATCATCGTCCCCTTAAGATATTTCGAATGGGTGGCCAATTTGGTCCCGGTGAGAAAGAAAAGTGGAGAAATAAGGCTTTGTGTTGACTTCAGGAACCTGAACAGGAGCTCAAAGAAAGATAATTATCCCCTGCCCAACATGGAACACATATTGCAGAAGGTCACTGGTGCATCTAGAATATCCATGATCGATGGGTTTTCTGGCCATAATCAGATATCAGTCATGCCTGAGGATAGGGAGAAGACAACCTTCACCACTCCTTGGGGCACATTCATGTATGCCAAGATGCCATTTGGAATTATGAATGCAGAAGCAACATTTCAGCGAGCCATGGATATAGCCTTCATCGGGGAGAAGGACTGGTTCGTGGTGATCTATCTCGATGACATCACAATTTTTTCTAGTTCAGACAAGGAACACCGCCACCACTTGAGGAAAGTTTTCATGAAGTGTCGGAGGTTCGGTCTGTCCCTAAACCGCAACAAATCTTTGTTCGCTATGCAGGAAGGGAAGTTGTTGGGCCATATAGTATCAACAGAGGGGGTGAGAATTGATCCCAGCAAGGTGGAGGCAATTCAAACCTTATCACTTCCCAGGTTTAAAAAAGAGGTTCAGTCTTTTTTGTGGAAAATTAATTTTCTAAGGAGGTTTGTCTCAAATTTCGCTGAGCTAGTGAAACACATCAAAACCATGCTCAGGAAGGGAAACGAGGTGAAATGGACCGCTGAGCCCAGGGAACCTTTTGACCAAATAAAAAGGGCATTGAATGAAACACCTGTGCTGATCAGTCCTGACTATTCCAAAGAATCCCTAATTTTCTCCTTTGCTTCTTTTGATACAGTAGCAGCAGTCTTATTACAGAAAAATGAGAAGGGGCATGAGAAACCCATCGCTTTCTTCAGCAAGGCATTAAGAGATGCGCAGACCAAGTATGAGATCATGGAGAAGCAGGCCTATTCCTTAGTGAAATCCCTCAAAGCTTTCAGGATTTACGTCTTGCATTCCAAGGTGACAACATACGTTCCTTCAGCTTCCGTAAAGGACATTCTTGTACAACCAGACATAGATGGGAGAAGAGGCAAATGGATAGAAAAAATTCTGGAATTTGACTTGGAAATAAATCCCACCAAGTTGGTTAAGGGGCAAGGTCTAGCCAAGCTACTGGCTGAATCCAATTGTGAAGCCTTGGGAGTTAGTTTCCTCAACACTCACTCAGGAACTCAGCAAGCTGATCTGCCCAACCAACACCCTCAAGATGGCTTATCGCTGGTAGATTGTGCCTGGTATCGTGAAATTCTGTACTTTCTGCAGGAATTGAAGCCTCCGGATGGAATGAGTAAAAGTAGGGCAAGAGATTTAAAGCTCAAGGCGGTCAGGTATTGTCTCATTGAGAAATTTTTGTACTGGAGGGATCCTTTGGGGATGCTGCTGAGATGTTTGAACCCACCTGAAGCCCATAAAGTTATGTTTGATTTCCATGAAGGCCTGTGTGGGGGGCATCATTTCTGGAAGACCACAACTCACAAAATCCTCAGGGATGGATATTATTGTCCTACTTTATTCGCTGATGTCTGCAGAGAGATCAGAGCTTGCATCAAATGTCAAAAGTTCTCGGGAAAGAAACAACTCAAATCATTGCCATTAAAGGCTACAGTATCTCCAACACCTTTTTAGCAGTGGGGCCTGGACTTCATTGGAGAAATTCATCCTCCCTCAAGCGGTTAACACAGATGGATCCCGACAGCAACAGATTATTTCACCAAGTGGATAGAAGTTGTCCCCACCAGAAGTGCATCTCACAATGTAATCATCAGCTTCCTAGAAGATATCATAGCTATATTTGGTTGTCCCAGCAGGATCGTCACCGATAATGTTGCTTCTTTCAAGTATGAGCCTCTAATTAAGTTCTGTGAGCAGTTCCAGATCTCACTAATTCACTCCACCCCCTACTATCCCTAGGGAAATGGTTTAGCAGAGTCCTCCAACAAAATCCTAATAAGGATCATCAAAAGGTTGTTGGAAGACAACAAAAGAGCCTGGGATTCAAAATTGAAGTTTGCTCTGTGGGTTGATCATGTGACAATGAAGAAATCTCTGGGCACTTCTCCTTTTCAGCTAGTCTATGGAGCAGAGGTGATTTTTCCTACTCAGCTCGCCTTACCCGTGGTGAAATTCTTTCAAGATTATGAGGGAGAAATAGATCATATGATTAGGAGGATTCATCAAATAGTAGAAGTGCAACAGATCAGAGAGCAGTTGAGGACTGCAGCTCATAGTCACCAGGAAAAGATCAAGCAGGATTTCGACAAGAAGGTCAGGAAGAAAGAGTTCGAGATCGGGGATTTGGTACTCAAGTGGGATGCCCCTAGGCAGGATAAAGGAAAACACAACAAGTTTGATGCCCTCTGGATTGGCCCCTTCAAGATCTCTGAGATTTTCTCCAACAACACATATGGGTTGCAAGATCTGGAGGGTGAAGACGTTTTCAGTAGCCCAGGGAATGGGCATTTTCTGAAGAAATGTTTTAGTTGAGCCTCAAATGGCTCCCTTGTTTGTAAATATTGTCTTTTAGTTCTTGTTTAGTTTCTTTTCGCGTGTTTTCGGCCTAATAAGTGACTCCATAACCCAATGGCAAGGCACTGAAGTTGCGGAAGGAGTTCTTAGAGCATCACAGGGACGACTCTATCCCCCATGGAGCCTAATGTTAGCGATTATTTTGGTCATTTTGGCACAGAAACACCCAGGGCTATAGATTGCACACGAAATGCCCAAGTGTAGCAGTGGAAGGACCAACTTTCCGGTTGCAATTCAAGCAAGTGGGCAAGGTTTTGATGTCTACAGTTGAGATCCGCCCATGGAGTAGATCAATGCTCATCGAGATCTCGGGGTTACCAAGTTACCCGACATATAGCACCAAATAAATCCCTTTTATTTCAAGGCTGAATCTGGGTCGTCCGATCCAGTGACATGTGGCACAGGATCTAGTCACATCGGTATATCGACATTCGGGAGTTCGTAGGGAAAGAGTTTCATGTTGTTCAATATTGCGAAACCCCAAACCCTGATAGCACCAAAAGTGTGGAAGGTGGGGCCCATGATATCACGAAATGTTTTCAGCCGTCCATCCAGAGGGGATACCTGGCAGCAAGTAGAGCCATCTCGATGCTTCGCTCATCATGACTCCAACACGCAAAGAGCAGCTTTGTCATTTTTCGATGCGCGAGGTGTGAGGAGAATCCTGGACCCGGGCCCATGGTATCACCGGGAGAGTTAGGAGCCGTCAGATCTAGAAGGACGCGTGGTGCTTGATTAGGTCGTCTCGGCATATCGCTCATCGCGATTTCAACCAGCAAATATTAGCCCTTTCATAGTCACGAATGCTGAAAGCACATGGTCATAGCCCATGTTCACTTGGGAAGAGGAAGGAGCTGCATAAAAGGCCAAAGGTGCCTAGTTTAGTTGCAGAGAGGATCATCACGACCTCCAGGCGCCATCAGACTCGATCTTAATACTATTTCTAGCATTGAAGTGAATGAAGGCAAAAGCGGGTGGTTGAAACCTCCTTTCATTCATTAAATAAGGGGAATGGAGGGTCTGGTGATCCGCCTATTCGCAGAGGTCTTGTGTATCGATTCTCTCAATGAAGCCGTGCTGAATTCCTCGACTTGACAGAGAAGTCTGCGCACGCTAGCCAAGCACTTCATGGTTCAGCTACCCTCCTTACAAGAGCCATGCATAGTTAAGGCGACATTTAAAAGAAAGTATCAGTACGAGTTCGACTAAAGGGACCCCAAGCTTTGGGTGACTGGGAATGCCTCTATGAGGTGAATTTTCCTGAGTATATAAACTCAGTCTTTGTATTTTTGTAAACATCGATGGTAGAGCAGAGCTCTCGATTGTAAAGTTTTAGCACAGACTCTAGTTCTCTGGTTATGCAGCTGCATATGAGATTTCTTACTTTATAACAGACAGTTTTTCTTACTTCGTCTAATCTTCATCTCATGTTAGGAGAGTCTATGAACGAATGATTCATGCGGAACATTGCAATTATGTCATGATAAAGGATTTATTTATGCATTATTGTATTCTCTGTTTCTCTGTGTTTGAGCGCAAGAAGATCTTGTGTTTGGATGCCTTCTTCTATAGTCTGTTAAGAAACTTGGTGTTTACTACAGACCTTCACATCTCCTTGATATAAGTCTTCCCCCTACTCACCCTTACTACACCTCACTATCTGAAGTTGATGCAAGACCTCACCTGCCCATGCATTCTTGGCCTAGTTTTGGAGTTAAAGCTACGTCATTTTGAGTTAACCTCCATTTGATCACCTCATTAAACAAAACGTGACACTAAACTGATGGGCGTCGGGATCTGCTCCTGCTAGCAATCTAGGAGTGACTTCTGACGCTAACAACATGAACGTCAAAGAATTGAAGGCTTTCAGAGACTTTGAAATCATCCTCAGACAAGTGATGAACACTATACATTGCAACTCCCCACACCTGAGGAATTACCAACATGAAGTGCACAAGCTAATAAAACATTTTGAAGCCTTCAACATTACATTGATCCCCAAAGAAAAAAATATTCTTGCTGATTCTGTGGCTACCGCTGCTTCGAGCCTATCACCTCTAGAGGATTATGAAGCCTCCCGATTCACTGTGGAGCTACTTTACAAACTGTCCATGCCCAACAATATTTCTAATTGGAAAGTCTTTGAAGGAGATGAACATATCATAAAATGTTTGACAAATCAGGATAATTTTAAAGACTTGGCTATTGACGATGAAGTATTCCAGGAGCAATCAACAGAAGCCGATCCTTAGATAGATCAACCAACTAACAAACCAAGGGCTCACATGATACCAAAGGGGATAGCCAATTTAGAAAACCTTTTTGACTTAAGCGATATATTTAAAGGGTCAAAGAACGCAAAGACAGGGATTTCCTATCCCGTGCATGAAACTATAAATCTAGGAACCCCGAAAAACCCCAAGAATATAAATCTCGTCAAGACAATATCTAAAGAGGAAAGGAAGGATTATCTCAAACTTTTTAGAAAATATCAAGATGTCTTCACATGGTCCTACCGCGATCTGAAAATTTATGATACCTGTATCATTCAACAAACTATCCCATTGAAACCTGAAGTGAAACCCTTCCATCAGAAGCTCCGGAAGTATCACCCATCCTTGAAACCTCTCATGTGTCAGGAGTTGAAGAAAATTTTGGATGCCAAAATTATCTTCTAGGTTAGACATTCCGTGTGGGTATAAAATTTGGTTCCTGTGAGGAAAGAGTTGGGAGAAATCCACCTATGTGTAGATTTCAGAAACCTAAACAGAGCTTCAGAAAAGGATAACTACCTAGTCCCATCAATGGAGCAACTCTTGCAGACCGTGTCTAGCTCTAAGATTTTCTCTCTGCTGGATGGTTTCTTAGGTTACAATCAAGTTTTGGTTTCAGAGGAAGACCGTTTGAAAACTACCTTCTGACCCAAGTGGGGAAACTTCACTTACCAACACATGCCCTTTGGGCTATCAACGTAGGACAACCTTCCAAAGGACAATGGACATAGCATTTCAAGGACTGATTAACATATGTGTAGTATTCTATTTGGATGATGTAACTGTGTATTCACAGAACATAGAGGAACACATCCAACACTTAACCCAGATTTTCGAAAGATGTATAAAATACGGTATATCTTTAAACCCTAAGAAAACTATTTTTGGTGTTGAGGAGGGAAAGCTATTAGGTCATATTATATCCCAAACAGGAATTTGCATAGACCTAGAATGAGTTCAGGCCATAACTCAGCTCCCATTGCCTCATAACAAAAAGGCAATGCAATCCTTCTTTGGGAAAATCAATTTTGTGAGAAAATTCACCCCCCATTTCGCCGAGACTGTGAGACCATTACAAAAAATGATCTGCAAAGATGCTGAATTTAATTGGGATGATGAAAGAAAGAATGCTTCAAGGAATATTAAGACTGTGATATCGTAGGCTCAAGTGTTGTGAAGCCCCGATTTTAGTAGAGACTTCTTCCTCTATACTTTCACCTCCGACCAATCGTTAGCTGCAGTATTGACTCAAAATGATGATGATAACAACGAGGCTCCGGTGTCGTTCATGAGTACTAACCTCCAAGGAGATGAACTAAATTACCCTTCCATTGACAAGCAGGCTTATGTGATTTACAAAGAGGTAAAACAATCCAGATCTTACATCCTCAAGAACCATACCAAAATAATCGTGCCTCACCTCACAGTCTGATCCCTATTTAATCAACAAGATATCGGGGAAAGAAGAGGAAATTGGATGGAAGTAGTCCAAGAGTTTGATCTAGATATAAAACCTGCTAAACTGGTTAAGGGTCAAGGATTGTGCAAACTGGGAGCTGAAGCCCGAGACCAAATAAATGAAGACCCTGGATGGGAGAATGAATTAACATTGTGGTGTGGTGAAGCTTCATACGTTTCCCCAGGGAAAGAGTCCTAGTATGAGAAGCTAGCTTATCTCCTGCATCATGGAACTTGCCTAGAAAACCTAAACCCTAGCGAAAGGAGAGCCCTTAGGTTGAAATCAACACAATATCGTCTCATAAATTCGATACTCTTCCGTGTTAATTACGATGGGGTAATTTTAAGATGTCTCGAATGTGAAGATGCAAACAAAGTTACGAAGGAGCTCCATGATGGTCCTGCAGGTGGTTATTTTGCAGGAAACACCACTTCTCATAAAATACTGAGAGTTGGCTATTATTGGCCTACTTTGTTCAAAGCAGCTCACACATACGCTAGGAACTGTAAGACATGTCAATTAAGCATGGGTAGGGAAACGAGAGCAGTTGTCCCACTCCAACCAATGGCCGTTTACAGGCCTTTTGAGAAATGGGGGTTAGATATCATAGGAGAGATAACACTGAATTCCTCAAAACAACATAGATATATACTAACCGCCACAAATTATTTCATGAAATGGGCAGAGGCCATCCCTCTAACTCATGTAAATGAAAATGTGGTGATCCAATTCATAGAGAAACATCTAATCACAAGGCTTGGTATGCCTTCTGTCCTTGTCTTTGATAACGTCGCTTACTTTTCTTCCACACTATTAACAGAGTTTTCTATAGACAAAGGAATCATAATCATATACTCTGCAAAATATTAACCACAGGGAAATAGAGTGGCCGGATCAACTAATAAGAACCTAGTGAGGATATTGAAGAAAACAGTTACAGAACCATAGGAATTGGCATAGCTCACTTCATAATGCTTTATGGGCCGATAGAGTTACACCCAAGGAAGCTATTAGGAATTCTCCATATTTTCTAGTATACAGACAAGAAGCCATTCTCTCGAACGGGCTATATCTTCCATCTCGTCAACTCGCTCATGATTCGAGAGGACAACCCTCATCATTCATACAACAAAGAATTGACACCCTGCTCATGTTAGAAGAAGAAAGGAAAAAGGATAAGTCAAAGTTCATAGCTCATCAATAGATAGTAAAGAGGTGGTTTGACAAGCATAAGGCTAAAGGGAAGAATTTTTAAGTAGGATACTTATTCCTAAAATGGGACAGAGCGAATGAGCCGAAGGGAAAACATTCTAAGTTTTAGAATCTATGCTTCAGACCTTTCCAGGTGGCTGAGAAAATTGGGGCAGGCACTTATCGGTTACAGAATTTAAGGGGGGAACCTGACAACCTCCCAGTGAATGGCCAAGACCCAAAACAATATTTCCAATAAAGAT
>JZKD02S1672957.1:551237-563694 GCA_000966675.3 Picea glauca | reverse complement strand
AGGTCGATTACGAAATGCATTTTTGTTTTACCTTTTTCTATTGTACTTATATGCTTTTGAATATTGTGTTTAGAAAGACAATGGTTTACCTCAAATCATGTGATATGGCGAACTCTGTTTCTAAGTCATTGCTCACACACAACACAAGAAATGTTGGGGAACTTGTGGTTGTTTCAAGGGGTTCTCCATCTAATCTGCGTAGATTAACAACTTTGGAGAAGTGCAGAAGTGTCTGCTTGGTGGTTTGGTGAAAACTTAAGGGAAATATGGTAAGATGGAAAGGACTACATGAACCTCGAAGACAGAGCTAGCAAAGGATTCACTTGAACCATCTCATTTTGCAAAATAACAGATGTCATCCTCTCCCACTCACTCAGGGCATTCTGCCAAAATAAAATTAACCATATCAAGTGAGTGAACAGAATGAGAGGGTATGCAGATAACTCCGTTGGGGCTATGGACGCTCACTAGCAGTGGAGAAAGGTTTGTGACATCAAGGTGACTCTGCCGGGGCTATGGACGCTCGCTGGCAGTGGAGCAACACCGTAGTAAATGAATAAGGGTAACTCAAGGCTTAGTGCCAGTGAACTCTTTACTAGAATTTTTTCAGAGGGGGCATGAGTCAGGGTTACAAGAAACGAAGGTGGAATAAAGGTTGAAAACCCCACAGGCAGTCCTGGATGTATCAACGAGGGAATTTCAAATGCAAGGGTAAAAGAGGCTTTGATAAAAACAAGTTAAGTTCTTCACCAATGTCTATATCAGTCGAGCCTGAAGGAGGAACAAATATTATGATTTTTCCCAGTAAGTCACCATTTTTTGAGCACTCAACACACCCTAAAAAATATTATGTCATTTTTTTACTTTTTTTGTACCACTTGATCTTTTGTGCTGTCTAATTCGACTTCATTTTGAGAAATGTTTCCCTTGCTTATTATATTGACTCTCATTAGTATTTCAAGGTTTGTTTGAATCTATGAAACCATATAACTTAAAAATGATTAATTTTTAAATAAAGAACCAAGAGCCAAAACATTTAACCTGACATGCCCAAATTCGACATCGGAAGGAATTAAAGGATGAGGAAGAATCACTAGGAAAACCTCAGTCGCTAAGCGCCGATATTCACCAGTATCAGATAAAGGAAGTTTTTTTTCACGAAAAGTATCACATAAGGATATCATCGAGAGACGATCCCCTTCGACATCGGTAAAAGGCAAAGGGAGTAATCATTAATGTAGAAAGATACAATATCCCTGATGGACGATACCCGACGCGCATTTCAGAATCGGGGAAGACCTAAAAGGATCACAATGGAATTTGTGATCATGCTAAAGAGTTTCCCCGATCACCAATCCCCGACACACTTAGACATCGGGACTTGTTCAAGGAATCTAATCTGAAGAAAAACATGATAGGTATCTCCGATCGCCAATCCCCGACACTTTTAGGCATCGACACTTTAAAGGATGTTTTAAACCAAATAAGTAAATGAAAACCTAGAGTCCAATTAATATACACATATTAGGCCACCTGTCCTCATTTCCATGTGTCTTTTCCATATTGGAGAACCATATGATCTAGTTTTTCCCTGAGCCATTCTTGGTTCCCTAGGGACAAGTCACACCTCCGAGTCAGTTCTGCCATGTTAGCACTGTACGATGAAATCGATCGGCATCGGAGTTTTTTCACAGAAGGATATCAATGAAACATCCAGAGAACATCACTGATCCCTAATCCACCCACTAAGAAAGCGACACAATCAGATGTTTTAGCACTAGATATGATTAGATTTTGAGCATTTAAGGGGTTAATTAATACCAAATCTCACATTAGTTGCTACTTTGTGTGAAAATCAAAATTGCCATTTGAAATTACCAAGAGACCTCATCACCCTTCGCGCCTCTGCCGTCAACCCACGATGAATTCAATTTGCAGAGATTTGGTGGCAGATTTGTTTGAATTCCACTCATTACCCAAATTTAATGGTTGATACGATATGGTAAATTCTTCCCCGTTTTAAATTCTCTTAATCCTTTGTAAACGAAACTATTCTGCGTGCAAAGGAGTTTTAGAGCATCCGAAGAAGCGAAACGAGCAATTCGAAAGCTGCGAAGATCCCATGAGTATCAAATAACCAGGTTTAGCAAGCTTTACAGGCACGTACGAATCAGTGTATTTTTTATGCTTACACTTCATATATATATATATATTATCCAGTATTGCTCTATACATAGTCTCTAAAATATTTATTTCGATTGCAGGAACAATGCCTCCAAGAAATCCAAACACCAGGCGGTCGTCAAGAGTGCCGAAACTAAAATAACTAGAGGTAGGAGAAGGCTCTTCTCCAGGGGCCGCAAAGCAATTAGAATTCGCTCCAAGGACGAAGACGATCATTAGGACATCTACAAAGAAGGTTTTCACTCAACCTCTACCCTTTGGAGACACAGAGGCAAGAACAGGGACCAAGGTGGTACTCCCACATTGGGGATAAGTCTTCAAGAATATCACCGGGGAAGAATTCCCAGAATATAGCCCGCACAGTGACCCAGATGTGAGAAATCTTGACGATGAAGTTTTTTCAAATATCCAATGGTCGTACCTACACATGGTAGCCAACAAAACCCCTATGTTTTCCTGTATAGAACTCCTTCAATGGCTCATCGACCACATAGACACCCATAAGTGTTTAATCAATGATGACAATGGAGGGTGTGTCGGGGTTTTCCTTCCAGTGGAGGTGTAGAGGTATTACAATCTTAGAGACCCGGAGGAGTGACTGAACATCGATTTCATCATAAAATTCTATGAGTTTCATGACACCGGTCAGGTGATGGCCTTATGGTGGAGAGAAGATAAAAAATACACCAATCGGACCTCCAGCTGGTACCAGACGACCAACTTAAGGGAGCCGTATATCTATGTAATTGCTCTCATCTACCGGTTATATGGGGAGAAAGACTACTCCAGATTTTCAGAGGCATGGATGCCTCTAGCTTACACAGTGGCCATTTCTGGAAGAGTTTTCAACTGGGGAGCCATAATTTCCAAGCAGCTGAGCATTTGCATACAACAGGCTCAGACACCAAAAGAAGGTGAGACTCCGACCTTCTACATGGCTTCGTATTTGTTGGATGTCATGTGCACCAGAAACGTATTTTTCGGCATGAACCTGAGATGGCAAGTCTCAGAACTCCCGGTCCACGTATATTTCAGCATCTTATGGGAGAACAGGTACAAAATATCCTACTCCCTTATCTGCGATGAATTTATCACACGTATCTAATTTATTCTTTTCAAGAAAGAATGCCCGAGACTATCAGACGTGACCAAAAAGATGATATCAAAGGTCGAACACTAGTATCTCGACGAGAGAAATACCTACATCAGAGTGTTTGGGGCCACTAGAGCACCTCATCTCCTGGCCGTGCATGTCCCTGACCGACTTGTAGTGGGGGAGATATGCTATCAGACTGCAAGGTTACAATGCCACTCTGGTCAAGGACAAGAAAATGGCATTTATACCTTATGGATTTCATGTAGGATTTTACCTGGTGAAAGACACTGCTCAAGCTAAGAAAGAAGGACTGAGCCAACTAGAGTTATGATCCTAGACTAGCCGATTCCACAAACATGACCCAAAGGGAGTTGTCTTGAAACATGCCTCACAAGTGTCATCCTGCTATCCATATGCCCATGACAAGTTTGAAGATGAAGTATTCATAGAAAATGCCCAGGACTTGGACAAAGTGGTGGCAAGGATGGTCGATCCCAAGATGACCAATTTGAAAGCCATGAGGCTGGATGAATAGGTGACAATCCTAGAACAATCGTCTTAAGGATCCCTCAGGTCCAAAGAAGAAATGATAGAGACTAAAGCAATAGAAGCCCCCCTGGTACCCCCAGTGCAAGATAGAGTTCTCCCCATGACTCAGGACATGCGAGAGAGGGGGTTAATTATGATAGAACAAGCGCAACGGATATTTGATCAGCTACAAGATGACCCAGAACTCATAAGGATGACAATGTTACCTACTGACAACCCAAATGAAATCCAGATAGACCCAAGTGGCTTTGAACTAATAGACGTCGATGAAATCGTTGGGTTAGACGATCTTGAATTCACAATTCCATTGACCGGATTACCGACAGGTGTTTCAGGTTAACCAGAGATAGTCAAGGTATCAGTGGGAACAAGTGCACCAAACCCCCTCCATGAATTAATACAAATCTATGATGATGATGAGAACTCAGAGGTATCCCTTGGGACCCCTGTACACATCAAAGAGGAAAAGGAGCCAGAGAAGACATCTTCCCCAATTTTTGATGCTCAAACTCAGGGGCTTCCATAGAACGAACAAGAAGTCGAGAGTGTCTTATAAACTAAGCGATCCAATGCATCGGAGAGCCAAGCATATAGTCTGGAGGACGAGCCAAAGTCGGGAAAATGAAAGGACGAAGATCCACAATAGGAAATCGACGTTGCAACGGCCGATGATCAAGTAAGTATTGATCTTACCCACGATGCCTCAATTTCAATTGGTAATCAAATTCTCGATGAGCGACAAACAAAAGCTGGGGCTTAGGAACATAGGGAAGAAGTTCAAGACCCCAGTCTTGAACAAATATATACCATCAGGAGCCTGGGAAATAGGCTCACATGGGAAGACCATCAAATCCCCGAACCTATGGATGAAGTAGCCAACATACATGCCATCGCTTATGACCGAAAAAGGAAGGCTATTGTCTAGAGAACCACCAAGAAGAGGAGGATCACTCTAGATCACTCCATCCTCATCACCATGGAGGAAAATTTGATAAATACAAAGCATGCCAAAACATCCGAACTTATGGGCGTAGGGATGGAAATCTCAGATGCCACCATGGAAAGAGAAAAAAGAGATGAAAAGGAATTGGCCGTTGCACTGAAAGAGTTAGAACATCTGCGCCATTTGGAAAATTATTACAAGGATACCACACAGGCCGCAGTGTTCCTAAGGAGTGAATTCCAGGAGACCTAAAACAAATTTACAAATGAACAACACCTATTCACTGCAAGGATAGCCAAGCTTCAGGAAGACACCCTCATGGAACTTGTGACATGCAAAGATATAGAGAGGTGGTACGAGAAAGAACAACAAGTTGTGCAGAGGGTTGACTATATCAGTGCGATCCAATAGGGTTGAGATATAGAGGAACATGACATTCGGGTGTTAAAAGAAAGAAACCTTGATCACATAAAGAAATCGACCAAGTATTGGGAAAAAATGGCTCGGGAACCTCATCGGGAAATATAAGGAAAATGGGCCAAGTGTGAGAAAAGATGGATCAAGATCAATAGGTAATGAAAGACATTGGCCTCCCCAAGTTTGGCACACGTGATGACATTTTCAACTTGCATGACATAGTCAAAATTCACACTGAACAAGACTCATCATGGGCCGAGGAAATAGCTAAGGTTACAGATATGGCATGAGGTCAGGTGTGACAGTTCAGGGAGCACCCAATCAAATCTCAGGCTATGTTACCACATTTAAGTGACAGACTAGTCAAATATCAGGCACAAGAAGTAGAGATAAGAGAGATTTACTCGGCCCCAATGGAACAACATAGGTTTTCGTACACTAACACGTGCAAGGATCTTTTTATCCAGTGGTCGGAGTACGAGAAGAGTCATCCTCTCTTATGAAACCATTAGATGACTTGTGAAGAATGAAAGAAGAAAATTCCATGTGGCGAGTTTTGTCTTACTTAGCCACACTTTAATTGTTATTTTTAGTTATTTTTATGTTATAAATAAGAGCATCGACCGATTAGTTAGAGTTCGATGGTTGCTACAAAGACCCTCTTTTTGGTTTTGTTAAGAACTATTTCAGAGCTGCCTTTAATTGAGAAGTCCTTTTGGGACCAGAGACAAGTTTGTGTTTTCATCAAATGAATGTATGATTGGATGTGGAGAGGAATTATTTATTATTTCGTCTCATGAATGGATGCGGTAACGAGTAAGAGCTACTAAATCTATTGATAAGTTATATGATGCAATGTTTTATAGTTCTTTTCGTTAACGATGAAGATAAATCATTGTGTTATTATGTGATTGATGATTAGAGTTAAGTGAATTAGTTTACTTGCCATCGTTTATCGCATGCATGTTTTCTTTTGATAAATTGTATCTTAGTCAGTAATTGGAATAGTTGCATGGTTAACGTATTAGTACTAGGCCTATGGTAGATGATCACTGTCTGCATGCTAGAGTAAAGGGTTACCCGAAGCTTAGCCTCTTCTCCAGTAGTTAAGTTTGTTCCCACTTTGTCACTTGGTTTATACCAATGTTATCTTATATCAGTCCTACCTAAGAGAAAATACGAAAAGAGAACTTCCAAACCGAAGGAGAAAAGCCTTCACAAGAAAAACTTAAAGCCCATCAATTATTTTGGCCGGATCACAAGATCTAGAGAACCATTCCACTATTAAACGCTGCAGAGTATAATTGGGCCTTGGTGGCAGGTTTGGTTCTTGCTATTGAGTTAAAGGTATTTAGGACCCCTCAACAGAACCCTCACCAATTTCTACCTCCTTTATCTTAGGTTCCCTCGACAAGCATCTGGTCATTGGCTTTCTTGGAGGCATTTTTTTCCTACAATTAGAACATAGTTAGACACTGTGTAAAATATCAAATGATGATATATAACAAATTACGACCACCGAACTGATGAAATTTAACACATCCCTCTATTGCTAGCTTAACCTGGTTTTGATGATTTGAGAATCAACGCAGTCTTGAGACGGTCGCTTCGCTTCTTCAGATGCTCTGGAAATGGAAATTGGTGTGCAGAATGGAAGTGTTGAAGTTGTTTTTGTGATTTAAACAGAGATGAACTTACCTTGTCACATCATCTTATTCAATTCGGGATATGAGTTTGGTTCTACAAAATCTACCGCCAGATATTCATTATGTTTAAAATTAAATTCGATCGTAGGTCGACGGTGCGGGCATGGGCTATAACATGGCCTATCGATGATTTCAATTTCTTGTTGCTCAATCGACGCATGGGGTAATAATGTACGTGGGGAGAAACATTAATTAGCCTATTAAATGATAGAATCTGATCGATCGCCTGCTGAAAACATCCCATCATTTCACTAATCTAACTAGTGGATCGATAGTCAGGGCTTCTCTTTAAACATTGTTCGTTGATATCTCTGGGCAAAATCTCTAACGCCGATCCATCTTTCCGTACAAAACTGACATGGAAAAGATAACTCGTAAGTATGACTAGGACACATGGAACCTTAAGGTGACTCAGGACAAAACTAGACCACACGAAATCCCTATGTGACAAAGACACGTGGCACTTGAAACCAACGTCTTTGTTTAATCATGTTATTTAGAATTAGGGACTTTTCCCTAGCTAATCTTTCTAACAACAGATCCTACCCCTTCGATGCCGAAAAGTATCAAAGATTGGATATCGGTGATAAGATTAACCAAGTGCTCCCGGATTAACTCCCTTGAAAATTGCCGATGCTGAAAGAACATCAGGGGTCGACGATCGACGATGTGTTCAATGTGGAAATTTTCAATGATTTAACCCTTTGAGATTTCACCAACCTTGAACAAGTGCATCCTTCATCGGCTATCGGGGGTTTTTCATGGCTCTTGTCAATGTTTAGCCCTCTCGTATTTCCCCGACACCGATGGGGATCGACTATCTCTTGAATCTTCGTGGCGAATAACTAACACAAACTTACTATGCCTTTTACCGATGCCGATGGTGCATCGGCAATCGAAAATTAGTGTTACTGTGTGGTCATTTTACCTACTTGTATTTTTCTGATGCCAAACATAAGTCTGTTAGTCGCAATGTTAGTTGAAAATTATTAGTTATAATGCCAAGTGATTTTAGACACAAGGTTTCATTTGCCAAGTTCAAACAAATCCGATTTGATCGATAAGAGTCATGAAAAGAAAATAAACCATCCCTCCACAGTGAACTCAATTCAGACAGTAAAACAAAAGGAAAACAAGTGGTACCCAAAAGTGACAGAATTTCATAAATATTTTAGGGTGTGTTGAGTGCTCAACAAATGGTGATTCTCTGGGCGAAAGAAGAATATTTGTTCCTTCCTTCGAGCTTAGATGATTCAAAAGCTGGTTGAGAAACTAACTGTCTTTTCTTTTATCAGAGTCTTTCCTATCAATGCGTTTACAATTTCCCCGGTTCATGAATCTGGGCCCACCTATGGAGTTTTAACCTTTATTCCACCTTTGTTCCTCTTGACCGTGACCCACGCCTCCTTTTGACAAGATCCAGGTAAATAATTCACTAGCACGAGGCCATTTTAGTTATCATCATTCACTCACTACGGTGTTGCTCCATTTCCAGTGAGCGTCCATAGCCTCGACAGAGTCACCCTGACGTCACAGACCTTGCTCCACTACTAGCAAGCGTCCATAGCCCCGACAGAGTTATCTGCATACCCTATCCTACTTTTCACTCATTTAATATAATTGATTTATTTCTAGCAAAGATTCCTTGAGTGAGTGGGAGAGGAGGATGTCTGTTATCTGCAAGATGAAATGGTTAAGGTTAAATTCTTCCTAGCTCTCTCTAGAGGTACATGTGGCCCTTTCCAACTTTCCATATTTCCCTTTAGGATTTACCAAAACACCAGGCGGACACTTCATCACTCACTAAGGTCGTTTGTTTGCAAAGACTAGATATAGAACTCTTTGAATAAAAAATGCAATTGCCCAACGTTTCTTGTGTTGCATGTGAGCGTGATTTAGGAGCAGATTTTAGCTACACATTATTGATTTAGATTGACCAATGCCTTGCTAAACACAACTTTATTACAATAAAATACCACACAAAAGAAAAAACAGGAATAAAAGAACTCTACAATCAGTCTACCTTACACCTACACATTTATCCTAATCAGAAAATAACATGAAAAGACACACACACATTTTTTTTAAACAGAAATATTGCTTTAGGGCTTGGCCATTCACTGGGAGGGTGTCGGGTTCCCCCCTCATATTTTTCAGCCGACACGTGCCTGCCCTAATTTTCTCAGATACCTGGAAAGGTCTGAGCCATAGATTCTAAAATTTTGAATGTTTTCCCTTAGGTTCGTTTTCTCTATCCCATTTCAGGACTAAGTCTCCTACTTCAAAATTCTTCTCTTTGGCCTTATGCTTGTCAAACCATATTTTAATTGTCTGTTGATGAGCAACGAACTTTGATTTTTCTTTCTCCCTTTCCTCTTCCAACATGAGGAGGGTATCAATTCTTTATTGAATATCTGATGAGGGTTTTCCTCTTGAACCCTGAGCAAGCTGAAGGGATGGAAGATATAATCCATTTGGGAGAAAGGATTCTTGTCCATAAACCAAAAGGTATGGGAAGTTCCCTATATCTTCCTTCGGTGTTACTTTGTCTACCCATAAGGAATTATGAAGTGAGCTATGCTAATTCCTCTTATTGTCTGCAACTATTTTCTTCAAAATCCTTACTTAGTTCTTATTGGTTGATTCCGCTACCCCATTTCCTTGCGGATAGTAGTTTGCAGAGTATTTGATTATGATTCCTTTGTCTAGAGAAAAATTTGTTAATAGAGTTGAAGAAAAGTAAGCGGCATTGTCAAAAACAAAAATGGAAGGCATCCCAAACCTTGTGATCACCTGTTGTTCTATGAATTGGATTACCACCTTTTCAGTCACGTGAGTTAGAGGGATGGCCTCTGCCCATTTCGTGAAATAGTCCATAGCAGTCAGTATGTATTTATGTTGTTTTGAAGAATTCAGGGTAATCTCCCCTATAACATCTAACCCCCATTGGTCGAATGGTCTGGATATGGTCACTGGTTAAAGTGGGACAACTGCTCTCTTTTCTCTCCCTGCGCTTATTTGACAAGTTTTACAGTTTCTAGCATATGTATGAGCATCTCTAAATAGAGTAGGCCAATAATAGCCGGCTCTCAGTATTTTGTGAGAAGTGGTATTCCCTGCAAAGTGTCCACCTGTAGGACCATCATGGAGATCCCTTAGAACCTTTTCTGCATCTTCACATTCGATACATCTCAAGATTACTCCATCATACTTTACGCGGAAAAGTATTGAATTTATAAGGCAATATTGTGCAGATTTTAGCCTTAGAGCTCTGCTTTTCGTGCAGGGTTTAGGTTTCTAGGAAAGTCCCATGATGTAGGAGGTAGGTCAATTTTCCATACCAAGACTCTGGCACTGGGGGAACGTATAAATCTTCACTACACCATAATGCTAATTCATTCTCCCACCCGAGGTCTTCATTTATTCGGTCTTGAGCTTTTGCGGCCAGTTTACACAATCCTTGTTCCTTTACTATTTTGGAAGGTTTTATATCTAGATAAAATTCTTAGAAAAATGCCATCCAATTTCCCCTTCTCTCCCCCATCTCTTTTTGAGTGAATAGGGATCAGACTATGAGATGAGGCACGATGACTTTGGTGTGATTTTTTAGGATGTAAGATCTGAAATGTTTTACTACTTTGTACACTGCATAAGCTTGTTTGTATATAGCGGGGTAATTCAGTTCACCCCCTTGGATATTAGTTCTCATGAATTATATCGGTGCCTCATTGTTATCATCATCCTTCCGGATTAATACTGCCACTAAGGATTGGTCAGAGGTGAAAGGATAAAGGAAAAAATCTTTACTAAAGTTGAGACTTCGCATCACCAGAGCTTGAGATATTGCAGTCTTGATATTGTTGAAAGCATCTTTTCGCTCGTCATCCCACTTAAAATCAACATCCTTTTGAATCATTTTTTGTAAGGGTTTGATAGTTTCAGTGAAATTGAGTGTGAACTTCCTGACAAAATTGATTTTCCCAAAGAAGGATTACATAGCCTTTTTGTTCTGGGGTAAGGGAAGGTGAGCTATTTCCTTAATTCATTCTGGATATATGTGAATTCTTGCTTGAGATATAATATGACCTATTAATTTCCCTTCCTCGACACCAAATACAGTTTTCTTGGGGTTTAAATATATTCCATATTTCCTACACCTTTCAAAAATCTGGGTTAGATGTTGGATGTGATCTTTCCTATTCTTTGAATACACAGTCACGTTGTCCAAACAAACTACTACACATTTGTTGATCAATCCTTGAAAATATAAGTCCATGGCCCTATGGAAGTTTTCCCCTATATTAATCAACCCAAAGGGCATGCGTTTATAAGAAAAGGTTCCCCAATTGGTTCGGAAGGTAGTTTTCAATTGGTCTTCCTCTAAAACTAGAACCTGGTTGTAACTTGGAAAACCGTATAGAAGGGAGAAAATTTCAGAACTAGGCACAGTCTGCAAGAGATGTTCCATTGGTGGGATTGGGTAGTTATCCTTTTCTGATTCCTTGTTGAGGTTTCTAAAATCTACACATAGGTGGATTTCCCTAGACGTTTTCCTTACAGGAACCAAATTTTCTAGCCAGGAAGAGTGTCTAACCTGAAAGATAATTTTAGCATATAGTAATTTCTTTAACTCTTGATACATGAGGGGTTCCAGAGATGGATGGTACTTCCAAAGATTCTGTTGGAAGGGTTTTACTTCAGACTTTAATGGGATTGTGTGTTGAATAATGCGTGTGTCATAAGTTTTCATATCTCGGTAGGACCATGCATAGACATCTTGATATTCTCTAAAAAGTTTGAGATAAGCTTTCCTGTCTTCTTTAGACATTGTCTTGCCTATATTTATATTCTTAGGGTTTTCCGGGATTCCTAGATTTATGGTCTCGTATATGGGCCATGATCTCCCTATCTGTTACATAGAAATACCCTTGCATACAAGTGGATTCTCTCTTGGACTCTAAACTCCTAAGGCCAAGACAGAAAAGTGCTTAACGTAGACACTGACATTCCTTTAGATCTAATTAAGCTAATGTATGAAGAGGAAGAGGAAAAGTGTACCTTTTTAATGGTGTTTTTCCTCGTACATTCTAGGTTGAGATTCGATCCTAAGCTCCTTGATAAGTATTGTAAAACAAACAAAGATACAACAAGCTTCCTATTCTACTGAGATTAGATCAAAAACAAATCTATCTACTAGAGACAAGTCCATGTGGAACAAACACAAACTTGAAAGAAACAGGCCAAGCATATATGTATATTAATGAGAACAAATGAAGAGTACTTACAATCCTTTGATGAAGGTGCAACAACTTCTCCTAGCTCTCTTTGTCCAACCCTTGATCAAAAGCTCCGCGATCAGAATGACAATACTTTCACTGATTATTCTCCTCCACTTCTCATGAGATCATAAGTTTGGTATCTCTAAACTCCTCTATCTCCCCCTCCTGCATGGAAATCCTTCATTATATAGGATTTGGAGGCTTAACCACCATGGAGAGGATCTCTCATCAGATCCACTAAGAAAGGGATCTCTAAGATATTTAGGGAGAAAATATCTCTTAA
>JZKD02S1672957.1:520123-543403 GCA_000966675.3 Picea glauca | reverse complement strand
GCTCTTCGATAAGCCTTGTAGACAAACAAAGTACGAACACTTCCTACTCTATCAAGATTAGTCCGAAATAGGTCTACCTACAAAAGAGACAAATTCATGTGAGATTGAACATGAATTAGAAAGAAACAGGCCAAGCAAATTATATTAATGAGGACAAAACATTGCTTACAGTCGTAGATGGAATGCAACAGTTTCGTCAAGTCCTCCTTGTCTACCCCTTGCTCAAAATATCCACGATCCGAATGATGATATATTCACCTATTTCTCCCTATGAGATCATAGGTCTCTTTCTCTCGAAACATCTCTGTTCCAGCACCACTTATAATATCATAAGTTTGGTGTGATTCTCCTTTTCCAATCCTCTTTCACCGTTAGAAAGCTTGCTTATATAGCCTTGGAGAGGATTTAACCACTTGAGATATCCTTGGGGAAGTTTAGGATTTTCCTCTTTCAGTTGAGGATCTACCCTAAGATCATGGCTGGACTAGGGATTCGAATTCAAATGCCTTCGAAGAATGAAAATATCCTTCCCCCATTCATCTCAACAACTTAACTACTGCCCAGAATATGCAGCGCTCCCTCAAAAGGGCCATCAGGGTGCTATAGCGCTCCCTAGAGGGCTTTAGGGGGGCGCCAACACTCCTAAACACACTAGCGCTCCCTCAAAAGGGCCAAAGGAGCTTTATAATGATCCCAGATAGTGTAAGGGGGAGCACCAGTGCTCCTAGAAGAGGTATAGGGGAGCGCTCCCCTCCAAAAACTCAGTTTTTGGGGTGCTTTCAGATGGAAAAAGGTTTACAAGCATGCTGACTCATTTCTCCTCTTCCAAGTCAAATGTTTGAGGTGTTTCAAGTGTCCTTCTCATGTCATTATAGGCACGACATAGGCATCATGACGGTATGATTTCGTTAACACTTGCGACACTTGTGAGAAAAGTGTGACACTCGTGACCTTTGTAATGACGACACTTGTGATACTATCAAAGTGAGTAATTTCGATGTGTAACAGATTGCCCCCAAAAATATGAAGTTATAAGATCATAACTGATAACTGAAATGCTTTGTAGACTTTCAAGCAAGGGTATAGATGTGGAGAACCTGACAGAAGCTGCACACAAACATCCAACAAATATTATGACATGTTCCAAACCAAATGCAGGCATACCTATGCTTGGGTGATCAAGACTTGCAAGATATGGCCACCATAAAATACACTGCAGATCCATAATTGTATTGAAAAAAGGTATAGCCACTGAAAATACACTGTGTATCTATACTCCCATGACCTGAACTAATTGTAGCCACAAAGAATACATAGTGGATCTACGAGATGACAATACATAGCCACAACCAATACAAAGTGGATCTATGTAATAGTATATGTGTCATTGTTCAGGAGAAACTCCTTCACAACCTGGGCAAAGTACATATCAAAGTGATCACTCAACCCAGGGTCTTCTTACCGATCCCAATGTAGTATGAATATAACCATGTGAATAGATGTCCTGATGTCAAACATGGTATAAACCACTTGATTACCGGTCAATGATGTAAACCGTTAACAAGCGCCAGGGAGATCACCATTAATGTCAATGATTCCCAAGGTACTCTAGTACATTCCAACGAATGTGAATGGATGAGCTGAAGTAGAACATCCATGGAATCATCCGATCAGAATTCAATGAAGTAAACCCGCTGTCGAACGTGAGGAAGCCTGCAATTGAGGCATACAGGTCCCAAAGTACTAACTAGTTTCTAAGTCTAGTTCCTGGATAATGTGTTGAAGTTGACAGGAATAGGCTCGTCGAAGGAGGGCCTTGATGTATCCCCCATCAATGACACGAAACAGACATAGAGATTTAATTGGTAGATCAAATGAACATGGAATGACACGAGAATTGAGACAAGATATTTGTGACGACTGACTCTTGAGGTGGATACTTCCCTTGAACATTGAGGCACAACAACAAAAACATGACATAGACCAAAACTTGATGATGCAATGGATGTTGTGACTTACGTCAGGTGACCCAAAGGAGTGAAAGATAGTCAAGTACCTATTTTCAATTTAATGATCTTGAGGAGGGTAACACATTCTCGATATAACTCACCTTCCAGCACCACTTATAAGATCATAAGTTTGGTGTGATTCTCCTTTTCCAGTCCTCTTTCACCATTAGAAATCTTTTTTATATAGCCTTGGAGAGGCTTTAATCACTTGATATATCCTTGGGGAAGTTTAGGATTTGCCTCCTTTAGTTGAGGATTTTCCCTAATATCATGGCTGGAATAGGGATTCGAATCCAACTGCCTTCCAAGAATGAAAATATCCTTCCCCCATTCATCTCAACAACTTAACTACTGCCCAGAATAGGCAGTGCTCCCTCAAAAGGGCCATCAAGGTGCTATAGCGCTCCCTAGAAGGCTTTAGGGGGGTGCCAACACTCCTAAAGAAACCATCTCTCCCTCAAAAGGGCCAAAGGAGCTTTATAATGCTCCCAGACAGTGTAAGGGGGAGTGCCAGTGCTCCCAGAAGAGGTATAGGGGAGCGCTCCCCTCCAAAAACTCAGTTTTTGGGGTGCTTTAAGATGGCAAAAGGTTTAAAAGCCTGCTGACTCATTTCTCCTCTTCCAAGTCAAATGTTTGAGGTGTTTCAAGTGTCCTTCTCATTTCCTTATAGGTACGACATAGGCATCATGACAGTATGCTTTCTTTAACACTTGCGACACTTGTGAGCAAAGTGCGACACTTGCGACCTTTGTAATGACGACACTTGCGACACTATCAAAGTGAGTAATTTCAATGTGTAACACCTCCCCTAGGTCAATGCTTGTTATAGGGCTTCTATTGACTTTAAGGCTTGTAACATAAAGTCCTTTTGCTAGGGAATTCTACACATTTCCATGATTGACACATTAGGCTTCAACGTTTTTAAGTCTTCTACTATGTTGTAGTCTATCTTGGGTGACTCCCGTGTATGGATGTTTATAGGATTTATTTGGGAGACAAAATATGCTTTCGAGTGATTGACTGTTGGTTTTTCCCTAGAATATTGGACAATGGTAAGGTCATTTATAATCGGTTGGCCCTTAATTCATGTTTACATAGAAAAAACCTCAATGGGTGGTTCTTGAACATCAAATACATCATCAAAAGGCATCGACAAGTTAGGATCCCATAACAACATGGTTGTTTCTTCCAGTGGCTCAAGTTCCTCCTGATCAACAATGTTCACTACTGAGCCACTCGATTGTTCGGTAAGGGAAACCTCGTCTAGGAACTGATTGGACATTAAATTCATAACGTGCACCCATTGGGGACAGTCTCTTTCAGAATGTTTCTCTTGATGATACGTACAAAATGAGTCGGAGGCTACATTACCCAGGTTGATGTTTAAGTTGGCTGGGGGAGGTTCAATTGCTTTGAAATGTGGGTTTCTCTTAAAAAAGGGTTTATAAGGCCTTTGGCCTTGGTTTCCTTCCCCGTCACTTCTTTTCATGTCTATGATTTCATTAGACAGTTTCTTTATCATCCGTTGTAGGTCTTTTATGTCTCCACTTCCCTTTTTGAGACCTTATTCTGTTTTCTTTCCCGAGGCTCTAGTAAACAAGAGTACTCTCCTAGGTGGAGGCTGAGCTTCCTTCTTAACTAGTGAGACCTGGCCCTCTTTACATCCCTTCATTTGGAATTCAATCGTTTTGGCTTCCTCGAAATTTTCAAATAGGGTATGCTTGACAACCCTTTTCACAAACATGGAAATAGAAGCACGGAGAGCATTGTCATATACCTCAATTTGCAACTTCTGAGTAGGTTTAGCTTCGGGTTGAAATTTGTTCAAGATAGCGGTAAATCATTGATTGAAGTCTTTAATCTTCTCTTTTGAACTCATGGTGGCGACGAAGAGTTCAGCCATTAAAGCTCCTGTGGTGGTTTCTTCTGCAAATTTTTCTAAAAAGTCATTTTGAAACTTTGTCCAACTAGTTATGAACCCCACAGACAAGTTAAAATACCAAGTCGAGGCTGTATTCTCAAAGGTATAGGGAAAAATCTTACATACTACGTCCTCATGTTGTAAGTTCATCAGTCTTATAGCTAGTGTTAGAACTCTGTAATTTTCCCAAGGCTGTGGAGGCAGTCACAGAGGCAACATCAAAACCACTTCGAGTCTTGGATCTATCCCTCCAAGAATCAGAGAGGGATCTCTCTATCTAATATAGCTTTGTTGGAAATAATATATTAGGCTAGTTGTGCAGAACATGGGTTTGTTTATGGATTTTGAGTTGGTTTGGTTAAGACATAAAAAGGACCATTGGGCAAAATGGAGTCAATGATTAAGACGATATATGAATGAATAACTAAGACAATATGTAACCAAGAAAGATAATCATGCTAGTGGATCCTTTGATCTTATAGAATGTGAAAATAAGAAAAGATTGAAATTCATTTCAAATGTAGAGCAGAGTATAGCTGAATTCTACACTTCAAACTTGGAAGAAAACATAAGTATTGTTTCGAGCCACCACAGGGTGTTAAGAACAAATCCTGAACATTATCTTCTCATAGAAAATACAGAAAGAAAAATATGTGAAATAGGAAAATAATGAGTTACATCAGGGAAAAATTCACCACTTAAACACAACATAGGAATCTGGAAATATAGTGCCTTTGTATTCATTTAAAAAGTCATTTACAGATTTGAAACATTTCTAGAATGGATGGGAACATTCCCAAGCTACCCTTTTATGTCAGTCTAACCCCTACTTCTTTTCAAAGTCATAGGCTTTATAGACTTTACATAACAATTCAAGATCCTAAGAAAATGGATCTGAAATACTCAAAATAGAATAAAATCGAAACTAGTCTAATATGAAAAATCTAGTCCTGTTTTGAGGGTCAAAGTCCTATCAACTAAATATTCTACAATATCTACAGCTTCAGCCATATCTAATATCTTCAATAATTGTCAAAGATATGACAAGGAACTATGAAATCCTACTTTGACAAATGGACAATCTTTACCAAGAATTTTAAAATCCACTTAACCTTTTTTCCTTAATATCTGCCTCAAAATCTTGAAAAGGGTGATGTTCTGTATCCATTTAATATTTATCTTTCATTTGAAACCCCTTCCACATGATCTGGACACCAAAAACTTTGATTTGGGCAAAAATATGAACACTCTATCATTCTTTGTGCTTTCGATGGCTTACAGGTGTAAAATAGAATAGGGTTTGTTGCCGAAAGCAGAGCTTTCGACAGCTAACAACGCCTTGAGGAAAGCGAATAAGCTGCCAAAATTTTTGAGTTTTCCACAATTGTTCAAAACTGCAAAAATGGATTTTCTTTGATATACCTACTCCTTATGGTCTTCATTTAGGTTCTTAGCAACTTCAACTAGAGATATTAAATCAGAACGTGCTCTTGGATTAGGATTTTTTAGCCTTAGTTTGATCCTTAAACCTCTAATCATTTTAAGCAATTTACGATTATCCTTGAACAATTTCTTATTCCTCTTCTATTCCTTTACGTGCATTTTATTTAACCTTTCAAAACAATATCTTACCTCATCTGAGGTGTTTCTTATAGTCTGGTTTTGAGATTTAATGACCCTCTCAAGCAACTTCATCTCTAATATCTCTTCTTGAAGCTTTTCAATCTTTGATGGTTTGTTGACCTTGTTGTGTCTGCTTGTTGATGTTTTAGGAATCTCCAAGTCTGGAACCTCTAGTGAAAAAGGTTCTTCTTCAAGAGAATCTTGCTCAGGAATATCTCTTTCCACTGGCTCTAAATCCTCCTCTGACTCTATATAAGGCAGATTCAAAACGTTTTTAGCAGAGGCACTAGTTTGCCCTTCTGTAGCTTGGCTGAAATCCAGCATATTTTTGGCTTTCTTGGACTTGGAAGAAGAAGTTGGCCCCTCTGTAATTACTAGGGAAATGGCTCTCCTTTTCCTTTTACTTCTCTGTGGTGTTGAAGACTTAGTGGATGAAGTCTTATTCTTGTTCTTGGGCCGGGGTTCTGGTTCAAATTCACCCCAGAAAAGAGGACACTCCCAACTCTTATCCCTCTTCTGTAATTCTTGAAACACTATGAGTTTGATAAGATTGTGATGGGAAAGTCTACCTTGCACCTTGCTAGGTATGTCCTGGACCTAGTGTGTCATCTTTTTCAAGATTTTTTGAAGGTAGAAGGGCAAATGCAAAGGACATCTACCTGTGAAATGGTTCATGAGATTGAAGTGGTAGAACATTACTCTACCATATCTGCCTTCACATGTTATGTATACCTGGATGGATTTGAGAAAGTGTTGCCTCTTTTCTTCCACGTAGGATCTAGGGATGTCAATTTTCAAAGTAATACATTTGTGTTCAGGTTTGAGATAAGACCTGAACTCAATGTCTTTTGTAGTGGTTGACTTGAACCATCTTTCACCAGTCCTAGGCATCTCTGTTGCTACTGCAACAATTGCTTCATCAACCTGTACCTCAATTGTTCCAACTTTGGCCTTGGCTCCATCAAATTTCAATGCAAATTCTTCAACCACACCTTGAATAAATCCTTGGAGTTTTTCACAAAACCTGTAGCAGCCAACATCTTTGAACATTTGGCAAATCTCAGGGTGATATTCCAGATATGTTATGTCATTGAGCTCCTTCCTAAGCAAAGCTCCTCCCTTCTTCATCTGCAATAACAGTTGTTAGTACTTGCAATACAATAAAATTGGGCTTGGGGAGACACAGTGGTGCTGATAGGGGACGAATTGAAGTTCGGGAAGAGGAAAAATGCGTGATATGGGGAAAATATTTGAACGAAAAACCCTTGATAAAGAATGAAACTCAAATCACAGTGATGATTGTATCATTCGACCAGGACGAAAAAACCACGTGATAGATCAGGTAAAGACAAATGATGTGGGATTATGGTGATTAGATCTACTAGATTAGGGTTAAAAATATGTCACTAAATAATCATATCAGACAAAAAATCACTTGCCCAGATCATATCATGATCCGATTCTAGTTAATTTCGGCAACACTTGAGATGATGATGTTGTGTACTGATGGTGGTTTGAGAGTCTGATGGGACAGTCTGATCGTTAGCCAAATCTGTGATTTCAACAAATTAAAACGCCTCGCACATACCATTCTAGCTACCGAGAGAGACAACTTTCGGTAGCTTAGAATACTTTGAAAAAATAGCCCTTAACTGCCGAAAGTGAAATTTTAGAGATTTTCTAATAAAATTAAAGACTCGTCACTTTTTGAAAAGATAAGTCTAAATATAATCTTAAAGACATTTAACTCAAAAATATTTCATCTAATGATCCATCTTATTATGTAATGACCATAATTTGGGAAAATTTATTTCAAGAGACAACAAGACCAACAAGCCATGAACTCCATCATGATACCCACCAATCATATTTGAATCGTCAGGTCTCCTATCATTATAGGACACTAACATAGGCTCCAATTGGGGATGGCATCTCCTGAGGAGGTGTCAAAAATCCCAACTCTCCGAATTCATAAATCAGTGCCTTGTCCATTGGGCAGATCCCACAACCTGTATTTTGATCTGTCTTGCACCCTACTTACCAGAAATTAGTTGATTATCCATTACAACCTTGACTGAGTCTTTGAAGTAAACAGAAAACAACATAAATCACATACTTTCCCAACAATTTTATTTGCATACGGTAAATCTGATAAAAACGTTGATCTGATGATCTTATTTATATACATACACCCTATTCTAATCCTTAGAATGCTTGATCCCAATCAATATGGAATATCCAGTGTAACCAGTAAAAAATTGGATATGGAACCTAGGATCTTTCACTATTCTTCACCAAACTCAGATGTAGATCTGGTAATGATATATGATAAGGATTTCTATTTTGATCTTCCTTACATGAAACTTGATCAGTCCGAAAAACCATTAAACTGCTGAAAATGTATGGTGGTATTTCCATGAAAAATTTCTCCATGTACATACCTATAGGATCCAAATATATCTGAGTTGTTCCTTGGCATTTGGAATTAGTCCATTTCATCTCCTGATTTTGTGCTGCTTGTGAGGTCTTCCAGTCTTTAAAAATTTTAAGATGTATTTGCATCTCATCTGATGGGTTTTTCACTAACATTTCTGCTGAACCAGATAGTGGGGTACACTATCTGATCATATCCATATCATAATAAATTTTTAATTCATTAGGAGTAAATGAAAATAGAGTTTGAAAACACACATTGCCTAGAATATCAACTATAGGGTCATATAATGCTTTTGATGATTGTGGAATGGGCTTTGCTAGCACTTCATGGTTTACACTATGACTTTCAACTATAATCTGACCAAGATTCCCTCTCAAAATGTGAGAAGAATTAAAACACAGAGGCAGTGAATCACAATGGATTAGCTCATTACCTGTTTTAGGCTTCATGATTTCATCAGAGGTTTGTCCTTCAAAAAGGCTCAAGGGCTGCACCTCTGGATCAACTTCTGTATCTCCCATGTTTTCCTCAACCAATGCATTAAAACATTTCTCATTCTTTCTATTCATGACCTGTTGGTAATGTTCCCTTAGTAGTGAGGCAAAACACAGGGGAAAACATTCTACATTTCTTGGGAAATTTTTTGCATTCTCCTCCTTGCAATCTTGTCGGGTATGCATAATCTGATTGTCATCTGTGCACTGTGATAACTGGGCTTCTTCTTCCCATGAAGATAATACTAGTTGCTTTGAAACATCATCTTCAATCTCAACCATATAGTCACCATTCTGAAGATCATATATGAGTATATTGTCTATGTAGAGGAGGTCATCAAACATGCACATCATCTCAGGGGATTTTTCCACCATCTTCTAATTTTGAACTTTATCTTAGAATACTTTGAAAAAATAGCCCTTAGTTGCTGAAAGTGAAATTTTAGAGTTTTTCTAATAAACGTACAGACTCATCACTTTTTGAAAAGATAAGTCTAAAGCTCATATTAAAGACATTTAACTCAAAAAATTTTCATCTAATGATCCATCTTATTACCTAATGACCATAATTTGGGAAAATTTATTTCAAGAGACAACAAGACCAGCAAGCCAAGAACTCCATCATAATACCCACCAATCATATCTGAATCATAAAGTATCCTATCATTATAGGACACTAACAACTAGTATGAACTTTTTAATATGGTCTTCGGGCAATCTGGAGGTTTCAGGGTCAAATTTGGGAAGTAATTTTTCTGGATGTCGAGGGAGGTTATGTACCTGTCCGGGGATTACCAAAGCATATCTGGCCAACCAAGGTTGATTATTTTGAGGTGGGTTTCCCCTTTCTTCATTATTATCATTTTTATCCTCTATGTCGTCTAACTATGAAGTTGAGTAATCAGAGTTAAATCCTTCCTCGTTAGATTCAAAATCGTCGGGCTCAGAGTAGTTACCAGCTGGTGTTTCAGGGATTAGATTAAGGGGATGTTCAATCTCAGTGAGGGAAAAATATATCAGGTCTTCTACTGTGTGGACAAAAACCTGTTCAGGGGTGTCAACAATTGGTTTGCTGAATTTTTTTGTACAAGGGAGTAACAGAGCTAAGGGTAACGATCCAATTTGTCAGGTGTAAGCTCTTGTGATTCTTCTGAACTGGTTCAAATCCTTGTGGGGAAGAGCGTAATGTATTTCAAGGAATAAATGTTCTTCCTCATGCTGGGGTGAGTTACTTGTTTCAGAAGTACTCTGAGTATGTGGGATGTCTTGATAATGACTAGCCATACATGTGGGCTGTTTTGAATCTGTAGGCTATGCGAAATAGTTTATTAGGAATATTGTTAGCCATTCATTCACATACCCTCCTTCTAGCACCGATTTTGTTGAGGGGTCCGAGATCACTTTAACTCAACAACAAGAACCAAACCCACCTTTAACTCAACAACAAGATCAATTTTGTTCTCCAGATCTTTCTATCTAGCCAATTTATCGATGGGATTTTACTTGGTGACTGACAAGATATATTCCTATGAAAGTTCCTCCAATTTAAATGTTCTTTTTTTTTTGTATTTTCTTTTATTAGATGAGTTTTATAAAATGAGATGTGATGGTATAAACCAACTGGTAGATGGGATTCTTAACTACTAAATAAGGCTGAGCTTGGGATAACCCTCATGGTCAAGCATGTAGACAAAGATATTCACACCTGCTACACGCCTAGTACTATTACATTAATTTGTTGGTATTTCAACATTGACTGAGATACAATTATTGGAAGAAAGATATGCATGTAATAAGATGATTGCAAGAAAAATAGTTTCCTTAGCTCCAACACCAATCACACATTAACACAATGATTTTCTTTCCATCATTAAGAACAAAAGAATTGTAAAAAATATTGAAACAAATAACTTATCAATAGATTTAGAAACTCTTACTCATTACAACATCATTTACTGAAGTAAAAGTTGGAAGTAATTCCTCCTCACTCCAATCACATAACGCCCTTGTTGAAAAATAGAATTTTGTCTCTGGTCCTAAAAAGGACTTCTCAATTAAAGTTGTTTAGAAATAGTTCTTTACAATTCCCAAAAGAGGGTCTTTTCCCAAAACCATCGACCTTTTCTAAAAGGTCAATCCTCCTATTGATAAAGAATCACTAACTAAAAATAGCTACTACAATTTTACGTTAAATAAACCAAAATATCACCATCTAGCGCTTGATCTCTTTGTTCTCTGAGAATCATCTCGTGGTTCTACTGGAGTGGATGATTCTTCTCATATTCTGACCATTGGATGAAGAGATCCTCACATCTGTTAGAATACAAGAACCTTTGCTGATCCATCAGGGTTGAAAGGATTTATTTCACTTCTACTGCCCGTTCTCTGTATTTGATAATGTTGACACTCAACTACTGCAGAACTGCACGAGCCTTGATTGGATTCTCTGTAAACTGTTGTATTTGACCTGGTTCCATGCTTTCCACCTGTGCAATCTCCAATGCCCACGACGAGGCTTGTTCTGCATGTCGCTTGACTATGTCATGCAGGTCGACAAAGTCTTCTAGTGAGACGAATTCTAGGAGGCCAATGCCTTTCATCTCCCGATTGATCTTTTCCCAACTCTTTTTGCACTCAGCCAACTTCTTCTATATCTCTCGTTGAGGTTCCTGGGCCATACTTACACAATATTTGACTACTTTTCTGATCCGATAAATGTTGCTATCCCTTATCACTCGAATACCATGCTCCTCTGCATCTTGGCCCTTTTGCATTGCGCTGATGTAGTCAATTCTTTCTATTACTTGGTATGATTTTTCATACCATCTCTCCACGTTCTTGCAGATTGCCAGTGCCATAAGGGTATCTTCTTGGAAATCAGCTATACCTTTAGTGAAAAGATGTCGTTCGTTTGTGAATTTTGCATAAACATCTTGAAAATCACTTTTCATAAGCACCGTGGCCTACGTTGAGTCTTGATAGTATTTTTCCAAATGGTGCAGATGTTCTAAATCTTTTAGTAAAGAAACCAGTTCCTTTTCATCTTGCCTTTCTCTATCCAACATGGCATTAGTGATAGCCATTCTGACGTCGATAAGATCAGATGACTTGGTGTGTTCTGTGCTAAGCAACTTCTCCTCCGTGGTGATGAGAATCGAGCTATCCAGCATGAGACTTCTCTTCTTGGTGGTCCTCTTCATAATAACTTTCCTCTTCCTGTAATAAGTGATCACCTGTATATCGATGACCTCATCAAAAGGCTCAGGGATTTGTTGTTCTCCCCAGGTTAGAGTGTTTCCTAGGCTCCCTGCTATGTGTATCTATTATAGGATTGGTTCCTGGATTTCTTTCACATGCTTTGATGGCTCGACCTCCGTTTGTTGTTCATCGGCTGGTGAGGTATCGACCAAAATTGAAGAATCAGTGATAGGTTCAATACTTACTTGGTAATCGGCTGTTGAAGTGTCGATCTCTTGCTATTGAACTTCCTCTTTTTGACCACCCAATTCTAGCTCATCCCTTGAGCTATCTTTTGGGGTCTTTGATAGGTCGAGAAAATCAGTGCGTAAGACACTTTCGACCTCATGGCCACTCTACAGAAGGTTTTGAACTGAAGCATCGAGACTTGGGGAAGATGTTTTCTCAGGTTCCTTCTCCTCTGTAATCAGTATCAGAGTTACTAGGGAGACCTCTGAACTCTCTTCATCTTCATAGATAGTTATTAGATAAAATAGGGGGTTTGATACACCTGTTTCACCCAACGTTCTTGAAACCTTAGGCTGGGTTGGAATTGTCACCGATGATTTTATCTATGGTGATGGAGCTCTAGGATTTTCCAGACTGGTGATTTCCTCTAGTTGTATTGACTCTAAGCCACTTGGCTCTTCCCTGATTGTGATTGGGTCATCCAAGGGGATCCTCATCATTTGTATGAGTTGAGGATCATTCTCTAACTAGTCAATGACTCTCTGGGATCCTTCTAGTAACAACAACCCTCTCCTTTGTGCCTCTATGGTCTCTGTTGCTCTGATTTCTTCTCTAACCATGAGAGCTTCTTGAGATGACTTCTCTATTGTATCAACCTTCTCATCCATGCTCATGGCTTTGAACCTAGTCATGTTCTGGTTGGATTACCTATGTAATACCTCCTCCCATTCCTGAGTTCATTCAATAAAAATATCATCCTCAAACTTGTCATGCGCGTATGGCCAACTGGACGATACTTGTGAAGCGTGTTGGGGAACCAGGCATTTGGGGTCGTGCTTGCAAAACTGGCCTATAGGGAACCTGAATTCAAGCTGAATCAAACCTTCTTGTTTGGTTTGAGCAGTGTATTTCACTATATAAAACCCCAGATGGAATTTGTAGGGTATAAATGCTCATTTCTTGTTCTTAACTAGTGTGGTATTATAACCCTATAGGATTGTCTGATAACAGATTTCTCCTACAATGAGTCGGTCTAGGATGTGAGCCAGGAGTAAATGGACTTCTCTGATGGCCCCTAACACCATGATATAGGTTGTGTGTTCATATAGATACCGGTGGCCTACCTTCGATATCATTTTATTGGCTACTATAGACAGCCTTGGGCATTCCTTTTTAAATAAAATGAAATAAACTCGAGTGATGAATTCATCACAAGTAAGGGCATAAGATTTTTTGTACATGTTCTCCCAAATATGCTGAAGTAGAAATGAACAGGTAGTTTTGCAACGTGCCAACCCAAATTCATCCTGGCGAATACATTCCTCGCACAGATTATGTCTAACAGATACGAGGCCATGTGAAAACCGGTTGCTTCTCCTTCTTTCGACATCTGAGCCTATTATACACTGATGCTCAATTGCTTGGATATAAGTTCTCCCTAGTTGAATCTACTCCCAGAGATCGCCACAGTGTATGCCAGGGGAATCCATGCTTATGATAACTTAGAGCAGTCCTTTTCTCCATAAAGTCGGCAGATTAGAGCCATCAAGTATATATATGTCTCCCTCAGGTTCACTGTCTCGTACCAGCCATTTCTCTGGTTTTTAAATTTCTTGTCTTCCTTCCACCAGGAAGCCATTAATCGGTTGGTGTCATGTAACTCATAGAACCTGACCATGAATTCTATGTTTAGTCGCTCCTCTGGGTCCCTGATTTTTTAGTACTTCTGAACTTCTGTCGGGAGAAAAACTCTGACACATCCACCATTCTCATCGTTGATGAGGCACTTCTGAGTGTCTGTATGATCAATTACCGACCTCAAAATATCAATGCATGGGAAAACTAGAGTTCGACAGGCTACAATGTGTAACAATGACAGTTAGATATTTGGGAACACTTGGTCATCGAGTGCCCTTACATCTAGGTAACTATGTGGGATACACTCTGGGTAATCTTCCTGGTTGATTCTGTTGAATAGATCTCCCCACTATGGGAGCATTATTTTGGATCCAGTGGTTTCTTATGTATCACCAAAGATCGGGGGTTGAATGAATGCTTTCTTCATCGAGGTTTTAATAACCAGCTCCACCTTGGGAGCATATTCCAACTTCCTCACAGTGCTGGGAGCCGAACTCTCACCAATTTATGCCTCCTTTAGCGGCGAGCTTCTGGTCGTTGGCTTTCTTGGAGGTATTTTTTTCCTATAGTTAGAACATAGTTAGACACTGTGTAAAAGATCAAATGATGATATATAACAAATTACAACCACCGAACTGATGAGATTTAACACATACCTCTATTGCTAGCTTAACCTGGTTTTGATGGTATGAGAATCAACACAGTCTTGAGACGCTCACTTCGCTTCTTCGGATGCTCTAGAAATGGAAACTGGTGTGCACAATGGAAGTGTTCGATGTTTTTTTCTTGATTTAAACAGAGATGTATACCTTGTTGCATCAACTTATTCAATTTGGGATATGAGTGTGGTCCTACAAAATCTACCGCCAGATCTTCATTATGTTCAAAATTAAATTCGATCATAGGTCGATAGCGCAGGCACGACCTATAAAGTGGCCTATCGATGATTTAAAATTCCCGTTGCTCAATCGGCGCACGGGGTGATAATGTATGTGGGGAGAAACATTAACTGGCCTATTAAATGATAGAATCCGATCGTATCTTGTGCTAAAAACATCCCATCGTTTCTCTAATCTAACTGGTGGATCGATAGTCAGAGCTTCACTTTAAACATTGTTCGTTGATATCTTTGAGAAAAAGATCTGATGCCGATCCATCTTGTCGTACAAAACTGATGTGGCAAAGATGACTTAGAAGTATGACTAGGACATAGGAAACCTTAAGGTGACTCGGGATGAAAGTAGACTGTACGAAATCCCTAGGCGACAAAGACACATGGCACTTGAAATCAACATCTTCGTTTAATCGTGTTATTCATAATCAGGGAATTTTCCTTAGCTAATCATTCTAACAACAGATCCTACCCCACCGACGTTGAAAAGTATAAAAGATCGGCGATCGATTATAATCTTAACCAAGTGCTCTCGGATTAACTCCCTCAAAAATTGCCTGTGTTGAAAGTACATCGGGGGTCGGCGATTGACGATGTGTTCAATGTGGAAATTTTCAATGATTTAACCCTTTGAGATTTCACCGACCCCGAACAAGTGCACCTGTCATTGACTATGGGGGGTTTTTCATGGCTCTTGTCAATGTTTATCTCTCGTATTTCGTCGAATCCCACGGGGATCAAATCTCTCCTGAATCTTCATGGCGAATAACTAACGCAAACTTACTCTGCCTTTTACCAATGCCGATGGTGCATCAAGGAGTAGTGTTATTGTGTGTCCATTTTACCAGCTTGGATTTTGACGATGATGAACACAAGTGCGTTAGTCGCAATGCGAGCTCCATATTATTAGTTAGAATGCCAAGTTATTTTAGACTGAAGGTTTCATTTAACAAGTTCAAACAAATATGATTTGATCGATATGAGTCATGAAAAAAAAATAAACCATCCCTCCACAGTGAACTCAATTCAGACAATAAAACAAAAAGAAAACAGGTGGTGCCCAAAAGTGACAAAATTTCATAAAGCTTTTAGTGTGTGTTGAGCACTTAATAGGTGGATCATAGGGAAGGGTAGGAGCATATTCTTGTGGTAGGTTTTCAGAATGGGGAACATCAACATCCTCTTCATAAACATCCTTAGAAATGGCCATAACAAGATTTTGTTTGTTACACTTGTGCCTCGGAAAATGTTTTTCATCACAATCATAACTAAGACCCTTAAGTTGGAATTCTTCCATTTCTTCCCTGATTAATTTGTGGATCTTGATAGGAGTGGAAGGAGGGGTTGGATTGGTGGGTCGAGGGTGAGGAATATAGGATGGTTTTCAGTTTTTGGAAGAGACTAACCATTTTTATTCATTGGTGCTGTGAGTTGCTTCAATCTAAGTCGGGGGAGGGGAGCCGTTAGGACATGGGCTCATATATCATCCTCCATGTCACTAATAAAGCATTCTTGGAAGGAGGTATCTATCATGTCGTCTATTTAGAAAGCCAATTTATCAAAAGAGGCTATAGATTCTTCCATTATACTTGACTATTTTAGCTTGGTCAAATGTACCAAATGGTGTGTGTCATGTCAAAGCATTCATACAATTCTACAACAAACTAGGTCCAAGCAATATACCCTCGAAATTAATTTTTTCACCATTTCCATCATTGCCATCATTTAGGATCCAAAAAAAGGACACCAACATGAAGTTTGGTCAATTCATCAGTAATGCCATGCAAGGAGAAATAATGTTCCATTTGAGTGACCCAACCCATGGGATCTGAGCCATCAAATTTGTTCACCTCAACTTTGGGAAGATGCAGTTCATGATGAAGGTGGTTGGAATGAAAGGCCATGGAATTAGAGGAGTCAACACCATATTGGTAGGAATTTTTTTCATAGGAGGTAGGGCCTCAAAATTGATTCATCAAGTTTTTCATGTCTTCAGAAAAGGTCTGCAGGGTCTGTTTCACATCTTTCCTCTATGAAGAGAGGACATCAACATTGGAATTGAGGGTAAAAATATTAGAATTTAGATGTTGGATGTCATTCTTGTTTTGGCCAATGTTGGTTTACAAGGAAACGATGGTGGTGTCAAGAACTTAGTTGTATGTGTGGGCCATTTGGGAGGTAGGTAAGCAAGAAGTGGGTAGGTGAGTCTACACAGAAAAAGGTTATGGGTGAGGGGTATCATGGTGATTAGTGCGAAGATATGAAGGCAATGGAATATGTCACAAAGAAGGGTGCTAGGAAAGGTAGTTGGGACGACATAAAAAATTCTTATAAGTGATAGATACTGCTGTGATCAAGGTGAAGAGAGGAATCCAATGGGATAGGTCCCAAATAAGGGTGTCGGGAAGGTTGGGTGGGACCACAGAAAAAAAAGGCTTATAAGTGATAGGTACCCCTGGGATCAGGGTGAAGAGAGGAATCCCGTGGGATAGGTCCCAAATAAGTATGTCGGTGAGACCACTATGATCCTGTCAAGTATAGGTCGGTTTGAATAATACTGCAGTGACCAAATACCCAAGTTTTTAGTAGTTAAAATTGTGTAGTAATTTTGCAACCTGGATGCAAGAGGTAGGGTTGTGCTACACAATTTTGATTCGATGTATGTGTTGTGATATTTTGGTAGAAAGGGTTATGGTTTTGAGGGTTCCTATGGAGAAGGGTTTTCCCTATGCTATAGCTCTCTGATATACCAGTGGGGTACAACAATAGTACTCATCCCAATATCTCAAGTGTTGATGTTAGTGGTAGCATCAGACAAGTACTTCCGCATTGGCATGTGTGTAGCATGTGGAAGTCGTAGAGAACCTTCTATCCTTGAGTTTACTTTAGTTACAAGGAATTAATTAAAGTAAAAGTGTTTTTATTAGTGAATTGAGTTATTTAAGGAAAGTGCTAAAAGTAATTAGAATGCAATCTAAGCATGTAAATATTAAGTGGGTGTGAGAAGCAATCTTAACCGTGGATCACTTTGGAGATTAGATTTAGATTATAACTCATACTTGTAAAAACAAGGCTAGGGTGAAGGATGAAGACACTTGACGCTCGACTTGTGTGCGATACACTTGTGAGAGACTTTGGTGAGAGATCAAGGTTGAGACTTTTGGTGAGATGCCAAGGTCAAGGGTAACAAAGAAGGACTTTTTCTAGTGTGAGGGGTGTAGAAGTAGAGAAGGAATTTTTCTTATAGGAGAGTGAGGAGATTTCACAGGTTGGGTTAAGAGATTTCATCCAAGTATTGATGTAGAGAGGTTTGGATCACAAAGGGCCATGATTCAAGATCTTGGATATGTGGAGAAGGAATTCCATCTAGAGATCATACAGGTCAAGGAGAAGAGAGAGAAAAGGAAGTTGTAGGTGGGTTCAGAGGATAGAAGCCATAGGAAGCATAACACCATACGAAAGTGTCCATACGAGTTTTCTGTACATGTACATGGGTAACAATGGAGACAATTGTGAACATACACGGTTCATAAGAAGGTGAATCACGTATACCTTGAAAAGTGTGTTGTCCAAGGGATGTATGACATATGTAACACCCCTGTTTCCCCCAACTTGTAATTAATCATAAAATAGGATTACCATGATAAGGCATGTGGATGATGTAAATGTATTATTGTTAAATTTACCATAATTGATTGTTGAGGGATGAAGCCTTGAAGTATGAGCCATGATATCTCTAGAGGAAAGAATCAATTAATGAAGGAAAGGACTGGTGGTTGAATAATCAACCACCCCCCTGAATAGAAACATGGGATGTCAGCTCAAAGTACCATAGAGACCTTTAGATCTGAGGTTCCTTCTGACAGAAGGAACAGGATAGGTCGAAAAAAATTCCAAAAGAAGGAAGGTAACTGTAATATAGATGGACAGATAGTGGGAGAAGAAACACTAGATGAGAGAGCAAGCTCGAAAGGAGATGTGAGAACCAAAAGGAAGTGCAAATAATACGACCTGAAGGACCCAAACACGAGATTGATTCTAAAGAAGCATATGATAAACCTCGCAGGGATACTGTGATAGAGAGAAGGTCTCTAAGAGATGGCGCAAATTTCGTAGTGATACATGGCTTGGAACGGGGGTGTCCAGAGTGCTAAGAAGGAATGCCTCTGAGCCTATGTTTGGGTGGAAAGGCACACATCCATAGTCAGTTAGTCGGTTGCAACCTGTAATAGATAAGTATTCTCATACCCTATGTAATTGAGATGTAACTATGCAATAAAGTTGGATATCCTGTGAATGACTTAGGGATGTGCCTATTTGCTTAATGGTTACACTATATCTCTTTATTCTTGTTTAAACTGTGTATTTAAGAAAGTATGGAATTGTCTTATTTGTACGTGTAAATTCCCAAGCCCCGTGGTGGCTTAAATTAAAATAAGTGGACTATGAGTTCATCGACCTTGGGCATAGTTTTCACGATTGCACGTCGACACCCCCAGTTTTCCTTAGTCTCCAGGAGGACGAATTCTGTTAAGCTCAGGAGAGGTAGTGCATATATGCACATAGTCTTTATGAGGTGGGCAGAGGCCAAGAACCTCTTATGTTTCATAGTTTGGTGAACGAGTGCAGGGGTGCGTGGGAGATATTTATAAATCTCAATATTAGGAGGAAGAGAATAAAGCACACACCAACACCTAAGTATTTCAGAGCTAACAAAGATCAAGAAGGATAGCGAGATCCAAGTATCAAAAGGGGAAGATAATTTGTAAGGAAGATGAATGAACAAGATTTTTTTGGGAAGAGCCAAGGTCTGTTGTGACTGTTGGATATAGGAAAGAGCATAGTAGTTAACCCGTTGAGTCCTTTAGACTTCACAAGTTCGGTGAAATGAGCATCTTCGTCGTTAAAGAGGTGAATCATCCGAAGTCCTGAAGTCTCGATGTTAATCTAGGACGTAGATATGAGGATTATTGGGAGCTATCCCGACTGTCAGATCTATGAGGTAGTCAACTCGACATTCACTACTTCGGGAGAATAGAAGTTTAGTAGCACCAAAACCCCCAAAGGAAGGAGCCGCGAAGTAATGTGGACAGTGGATCTATGGATCCTTTAGATCCCTCTCGGTCATTTGATTGAGGCAAAGTGTGCATCACGTCAAGAGCACGTGGGGATGCATGTGTCGAGTGGTGGTAATGCCATGCATGGTGCAACGGTGAGACTCTGAGGGAGGTTACGAACCATCGATCTGGGGGTCTACACAGAATGAATAGGACCGTTTATCTATGAGTTTGGAGTTCGCGCTTCAGGATAATTGCGAGTTGGAGTGACCAAAACCTTCGAAGGTTGAAGTCGCAAAGTGATCTAGACCGTGGATCTCTGGATTCTCCAAGATCCTTCTCGATCATCTGATCTATGAGTTTTGAGTTCGCACTTTAGGTGAATTGTGAGTTGGAGTGACCAAAACCTCTGAAGGCGAAGTTACAGAGCGCTCAGGAGTTAAGCCCCAGGTCATAGCCCGAGGTCATATCCCAAGGTCACATTTGAGAAGGGCCTAGCAAGAGAATATAGCTCCCATTGTTTTGGAACTCACCGAAGTGTTTGAGCTTAAAGTTTCGGTGGGTCGTTGATCTGGAAAGAGAGAAGGGACCGTTGATTCCTCTCCTGTCATTTCAGAACTTTTCCAGTTCGAAATTCAAATGAATTGGTGAGTGGTGAGGTGAAAACACCCAAAGCTGGAGTTCCAAAGCACCCTTTGAGTAGGCATCGGGTCACAGCCTGAGGTCATATGAAGGAAGGGGCTAGCATGGAGAGCTAGCACCTGTTACTCAAATCCTTCAAAGGGTCTAGGAAAGAGCCACGAGCTTGGAAGAACCTGCAATATGAAGAAAGAGGAACCTAGAGAGAGTTAAGGAAAGCGAAATTATGAGGCCCAACCCATTAAAAGAGCACTTAGGGGTCAAGTGTGTTAAAAATTGGTATCAAAGCATGGAAACAATACTTGGCCTACTTGGGCTCATGCACAAGTCGCATAAAGAGGTGTCATGATCTTCATTTACTTCTTAAGGAGAAGGACTGCAGATTGAACATGTGATTTGGGAATTCTTGCTGAAAATTCAATAGAAGAATTTCTTCATCCCTTTGTCAAAGTGATAACTACCCTTACGGGGGAAGGGATATGCTGATCAAAATTAATGGTAAGACTTGAATGTGTATTGGCATGAAAATGCAAGATGAGAACAGGTTGTGATGCATATGATAATGGTTTCATTAATGTAACATGTAAATATACTCAATTAAACCTATGGTTGGTTGTAGCGTAATATATGTTGTTGGTTGCATTAGTGCATAATGACCTAATGACAACAGAGGAGTAACAACGTGAATTAAATATAGATATATGAATGACGTAAAAAGGTGCAAGAGATGCACCTACGTATACACAAATATGTGTATACATGCTTAAAATAATAATAGGACTGCAATCCCTCAACTGAGGGGGAAGCTTAGTGTTGAGTGTCCCTATGAGGCTTATCATAAGGATGAATTGAAAGATCCTTGGGAGAAGGATCTAGAAGTATGATATGTCCATGTGTGTGAATGACATGGAAAAAGGTGCAAGCAATGAGCTTGCATGATGAATGTTTGGGGCTATGTGTGTAAATGCTTGAGTGCATGGATTTAATGCATTGTGAAGCTTCTTGATATGAAGCCTAGTTTTAATACCAGTTAGGTATGAATGATATTAAATGTACAAGTGATGCACATGTATCATGTAAGAGTATAGGTATGCTAAAGGCATGAGGTGACTACCTAGATGAGTGAAATGTGAGGCAAGCATTGCACTTACCAAGATTGAATGAATACCATGGATGCATGGCTGACTCCATCTAAAAAGTCACGAAAGTTATGTTCCAAATGATAGCTTGATGGGAATGTATTTCATTTCCTCAGGGAATACTAATATAATTAGATAAAAGGGTAAATGAGAAAAGATGCTATGTTTTAATGATAAGAGGAAAATAATTATGCCTTTGAGGATCACATGAGAAATATTGTGAACAATCCTGAGTGAATGATCTTAAAAGTAAAGATGTATGTGGGTTGTGAAACATACCTATGAAAACTATATGCAGGCTTAGGATTATGAATATGGCTAAGTACATCATGGATGTAAGTTAACAAAAACTAGAATACGTGTGGATACATAATCTGGATGCATGTCAGAAATGCATGTCTATGTTCCTTAAAGAATGCTTAGTAACAAGCTGAAGATAATTCAAGGTTGAGGCCATCACAGATAGTGATGGATATGCAATGAAGAAGTTGCATTTTGAAGGAGTTCCCTGTGAAGAAATTGTGTAAGTACTCTGTCAGAAGAACATAGTCACAACCCTAATAATTGATGAATGTTGAGAAATGGGATGCAAAGCCTATCTATATAAGAATCTTGGACTACATTTTTAAAACAAAATGTGTAAGTGGAAGAATAACAACTAAATATTGACCACTTTGAGAACCGAGTGATAATGTGCATGATGCACAGGTTCATGATCCACTATGAACAAAAAGATTTCTATTAAATCATGTTGTTATATCCAAAAAGGTTAGGGTGAGACCTAACCAAGGCTTCTCAAGGAAAAGAGAAGGGAGATCCCAACTTGGAGTAAATTGAAAAAGCAAATAAGAGGAAAAAGGAGGAACATTGGTCCACCCTAATAACTCTAAATTTCTTATAGAGTTGTAGGTCTTAGATGAACAGCTGTGAGAACAAGTACAACTGGAAAAAGAGAAGGGATAAATAAGTATGTTTGATTGAATAGGCTTGGTTGAATCCACATCAAGCAAAGGAAGTAAGGCGTTAGAAATAAATCAGCTGGGTTGAAATCCCTAGGTTGTGTGGAAGGAGATGGAAAAAGGGGAGGGCCCCTAACTCCTTTCTTGCTATGTGTTATGTTTCCTCTGGAATCAAAAAGTTGATTTACTAATAAAAGTAAATTTTTTGACACCCTAGTGATGATGATTGTATTACTGCAGAAAAAATTGAGAACTGTCTGTATTGCATTCATGAAAACCTTTGAGGATAATGAGATGAAGTGCATAAACATGTATTAGGACATGTCTGAAAATGTTTTATTGTCTCAACATTATGCACACAATTTTAAAAGGGAAGTTGTATGCCATGGATACCCAAGTAGGGTATGATTCAGGAAGCAGAGCCTGAATGATGGAGGTGTGAACCTCTGGCAGTAAAGACTAATTGTATGATGCAGAAGCATCTGAACCAAATGATCTCTGTTGACTCAAAAGTTCAAAAAATGTTGATAAGAAATCGTATAAATCCCTTCGATCAACTACAGATCGATATCGCAAGGATCGTGAAAGAAAACCCTAATCGAATGAGGTTAATCAAGAACCTAATGGAGGAGATGAACACGAGCCATTCATCATAAAGAAACCGATCTCATTCGTTAGATTGACTTCAAGATCCACTGGAGTTAATAGAGCAGATGCTAGTCATTCGATAAGATTGACGACCTGTATCCATTGCAAAGATCGAATGGGAACATGAGTTAACGACGGAGCCTATGCCCATAATTTAAATTCAATGTAGCTTTGTTTTGAGTTTGGGGTCCGATCATAGATCGGACGACTCGTATTGATTGCAGAATGCGAAGGAGGAATTAATGGGTACGCTATTTCATGGCCCACAATCGACCAACACCGTTATTTGTTAGGATATTTAGACACTTAGGAATTAGTTAAGATCTACTTGGTCTAATATGTCGTTAGGTAAAAGTGTGTTTCTTTAGTATGCATTAGTATGCATTTGTAGTTAGGCA
>JZKD02S1672957.1:491199-504741 GCA_000966675.3 Picea glauca | reverse complement strand
TGAAAACTTTCGGTTGTGAAGCATTTGTCCATATTGATAAAGAAAATAGAACAAATCTTGAGGCAAAATCCAAGAAGTGTACCTTTATTGGATATGGTGTTAATGATTTTGGTTACTGCTTATGGGATTATGAAAATAAAAAAATCATTAGGAGTAGAGATGTCATATTCAATGAGAAGGTCATGTACAAAAATCAGTTGCAGGGAAAGAAACAGGAAACAAAAAAACAAGAATACACAGTGCTTGATGAGATCACTGTGTTATCACTCAAAGAAACTCCTTAGGGTTGTAGGCTAAGGATGCTTGGTAACTTAGAAATAATGGTTTTTTATGTGTTTGGGACAATGGGGTCTTTAATGATCAATGAAATAAACAACTCTTCACACATCTAAAGAGACAGTTCTTTCAGGAAACAATAATCAGATCAAATAATTGAAAGGAGAGGATGGAGAACACTATTCTTGATTGCCAAATACAAGTGAATGTAGGGCATAATACAAGACAGATAGAAATCCTTTAATTTCAAGTCTATGAGCTCAATAAAGAGATAACAGTCTTTATGAACTAAAATAAACTGAAACAAAGTACAGAAAAGGAAAGATGGATAATTCTGATATTGAAAATGAAAGGAAACTGAATTTTATTTCTGCAAAAAGAGTCTATACAGTAGCATAAAAATATCTCTAGTTCTCAACCCTTGTCTCTTATCAAAAATAGGCATTTATAGCCTCTTACAATCAGTTTTATAGATCCTAAAAACATGGATCTGTGTTTAAAAATAGCAATTCGAATGTAACTAAACAACTTGATAATAAAGATTTAACAACTAAACTATCATTCAGATTGTGTCAAAAATTCGCCATCTATATCTTTCAGCTCCTGGAATCTGCAATGTAATGAAACATGGCATGACACCTGTCTTGACAGGTGGATTTCTTCAATGTTCATAGTCGATCTTTGAGGAAAATTGTTTTGCATGTGGATCCCAAAATTCTCTCGAACCTTTGATGCTGAGTCCTTTGCATGCGATATGATATCCCCTTGATACTCTGGAACCTCTTTATAATCTGTAAAAATTGACCTGTTCTATCCTTGGCTTCCAAAAATGCTTTTCCAGCTTTCAACAGCTAACTCATTTTATATTTCATTGGTTAGCTGGTGAAAGCACTGCCTTTCACCAGCTAACGGGTCATAAAATATCACTTTGCGCTGGTGAAAGCCCTGCCTACACCCAAAACGATTTTTCACCTTCAAAATTGTGATTCCATCAAAACTCAATGTGTCTCTGATTTCTCACCTTGCATATTAACATTGACTTGAGCAAGCACCTTCAAATCTGGGTGGGACTTTTGGTTTTCTTTTTGTTTCAATCTTCTTATCTTCCTTTTGAGGCGCTTGGCAAGCCACCATAGACTATTGTAATCTTTGGTGATCTTCTGCTTTCTTTTTTTCTCTTTAACACTTTCCCAAGCCAGTCTCTCAAACGCAGCGTTGGTTTTTGCGAAGTTATCAGACAACTTTTTGTACCTTTCTTTGATTACCCGTTCCAAAACCTCTTGCTGAGCGATTACCTCCTTCAGGTGCTTGATTTTCTGAGTTTTCTTTGACTTAGATATCTTTGATGTTTCTCCTTCCTCTGTATGAGTGAAGGTCTCATAATTCTGTGCAAACTCAGTTGACTTCTCAGGACTCTTGATGACAGGGCTCTCATCTTGTTGCTATGGTTCTGAGTCTGTGTAGGGCAAGTTTAATATGTTTTTTCTCTTCTCTGTAGGCTGCTCTGTGAGTTTCTCTATAGTGGTTTCAAAGTTTAACTTTTTCTTTGACCTGTGGGACTTCACTCTAGAGATTCTATCTTCTAGAGGTCCTGGTAGGGTCCTCCTCTTCCTCGAACTTCTTTGAGGAGTCAACTATTTCTTTGAACCTTTCCCCTATTCATTTACGGGCTGAGTCTATGATTCAAAGCCTTCCCAAAATAGAAATTGTTGCCAACTCCTTCCCTGCTGTTTTAATTCCTCCAGAATGATCAATTTAATGAGGCCAAAGTGGCACAGAGTATTCTTCATGCTTAGGGGTTGAGCCCTGATCTTCTTCCAGACCTTAGTTAAACTCTTATGTAGGAAAAAAGGTAAATTGAGAAGAGTTTTACCTGTGAAATGGTCTAGGAGCTTGAAATGATACATCATGAGTTTGTCATAGCTGTCCTCTGAGGTAATGTAGAGTTGGATGCCCTTAAATATCTCCTGCCACTCCTCTTCTAGATAGGAAACCGGCATGCTCTTTTTCCATGCATTGTGCTTAAACTCCTCCTTCAAATAGGCTCTAAAATTTAAGTTTTTGGTGGCAGTGTTTTTGAACCAACTCTGGCCCGATCTTGGTAGGCTGGTTGCTGCAGCAATGGCAGCTTCATCTACTATGATTTCCAAGGACCCAACATGAGCTTTATTCCCATCGAAAGTTTTGGCAAAAGCCTCTGTTGTCGACTGGTGACAACCATTCTGCAACCTCTCAACAAATTCAATGCAACCTGCGTTTGAAAAGTGCTTCTGTACTTCTGGATGTGTCTGTAGGAAAGATAGGCTATTCAACTCTTTTCTAAGTAGAGAACCACTGCATCTCCTCACCATTTGCAGTTTGAAAACCCCAATGATTCTGTATACCAACGCAACAAACTGTTATTCGGGCCGAGGTCTTGCACTGTTGAAAGCACTCGACTCTGTTCTTTCCACATTATAAACTTAACAAACATTTGTGAACGATGCGTGATAGGGAAGAACTGATCTGATTTGATGTTGTTAGCCTTGTGGTACAACTTCTGTACACACGCTAATGGATTTGAACTTGCTATCCCTGATGCCATGATTGTGGAGCGTGAGTTTCTGAACCGAATCCAATTTGTAATCTGACTTGGACGTGGAACTTGAGTTTTCATGATTATCCACTTTCACCAGCGCGTCTTTCTTGATTGCATGACGTGAGTTAATCGCCTCATCATTTGATTTTTGAAACGTGGATAAACGCACGTGATTCCCGTTTTCTCCAGCCAACGGCCCGTGGAAAACGCCCCTTAGCTGTTGAAACTTACCGCTTTCACCAGTGCACAATCCTATGGAAAATACCCCTTAGCTGTTGAAACTTACCACTTTCACCAGCGCACAATCCTATGGAAAATGCCCCTTAGCTGTTGAAACTTACTGCTTTCACCAGCACACGTTCCCGTAAGAACTTCTATGTAGTTGTTGGAAGTCGCCACTTTCACTAGCGCACAACTCACGGCAATGCTTCTTTGGATTTTCGAAAATCATCACTTTCATCAGCGCACGGACATATGAGAGATGCTCCTTAGCTGTTGAAAGTCACCACTTTCACTAGCTAACACTCATCTTCTAAACAAACGTTAGCTGTTGAAAGCATTTTTTGAAAATTTTGAAAAGAAGATCATTATGGGTCATCTTATTTCTAAAACAAAAAACCAAAACCTAAGTCTTGCAGCAAGAAAAACTCAAAATCAATTTGACAAAACTACCAATAGCCATGCTATCCACCACAAAATGCTCCCAAAGGGACGGGTTCATTTTGGGAGCTAACATTCGGCTCCAATTGGGATGGGCATCTCCCTATGAGGTGACCAAGAACCTAGCTAGACTCAGTAGCCTTATTACAACTTGAAATAGAAATTTGAAAGATAGTTTGCTAGTACCATTGGGCATGGAGTTATTTAAGTGACAGAAATAAAGAAAACATAACTATAAAAGAAATATGTACAAGCAGAACAGGGCTTCAAAAGAATCCTTATGAGAAATAGATCTTCAGGAAGTGCCTGTTTAAAGGGCCACCTCCTACTGCCTCGCCTGAAAGAGTTTGGAGAACAAAGGTATTGTTCTGCTGCACCACTGTTATGACAAAAGGACCTGTCCAGAGAGCCTCAAATTTTCCATGTTTCCCTTTCTCCTGCCTTGCTGCGTCCCACTTTAAGACTAAATCCCCTGTTTTGAAGACATTTGATTTGACTTTCTTGTCGAAAGCTTCTTTGACTCTTTCTTGATGCAATTCTATTTTTTCCAAGAGCTACTCTCTATCTTGCTATAGTTCTACCAAATTATGAATTCTTCTGGTCAAATCACTTGGTTCAGAATCAGTTTCTTGTAAGAACTTTGCAACCGGAAATGCAAGTTGAATAGGAAATATGGCTTCAGTACCATATACCAACTTGAAAGGAGATGTACCAATTGATTTCTTACATGTAACCCTGTCAGCCCACAAAGCGAACTTTAGTTTGGAACCCCAACCTCTGGCATTTTGTTTAAGCAACTTCTTTATAATTCTGACTAAACTCTTGTTGGATGACTCAGCTAAGTCATTCCCTTGCGTATAGTAAGCTGTGGAATGTACCAGCTGAATTCCCAGCTCTTCACACAATTTCACCAAGTGTTTATCTTTGAATGTAGTAGCGTTATCAGTGACTATTCTCTTAGGACATCCAAATATGGCAAAAATGTTTTCTTGCAGAAAGTTTATGATGACAGTATGATTGGCGTTCCGGGTGGGAATAGCCTCAATCCACTTCGTAAAGTAATCGGTGGCAACAAGGATCCACCGGTGCTGACCACTTGAAGGAATATGAATTTCACCTATGAAGTCTAGGCCCCACTGCTGGAAAGGCCCTGTGACCACTATAGGTTTGAGGGGAAGAGACTTCAATTGTTATTTACCTTCGAATCTCTGACACTTGTCACATGTTTTCACAAACTCATATACATCTGAAAATAAGGATGGCCAGTAGTAACCAGATCTTAAGATTTTGTGTGCAGTAGTTTTCCAATAGTGATGTCCCTCGCATTCACTACTGTGAAATTCAATCATGACCTTAGCTGCCTCTTCTTGGTTTACACACCTCAACAATAAACCTATGGGATTTTTCCAGAACAACAAGTTGTCATTGATGCAGAAATTTATAGCTTTGAGCTTCAAAGCCCTTCTTTGAGTCTTTGTCAAATCTTATGGGACTGATAAAGTTTGCAGAAACTGAATAATATGACTGAACCATTTGCAATCAGCTAAGTGAGCTGAGACCTGCGTTTTCTCACCTTCTTTGTTCTCTGAAGACTGAACATTTTCTGCATTAATACTCATCAGATTTATTTCGAGCAGCCTACAATTTTCCTCTGCCAGAAGTTTGGCAAGGCCCTGACCCTTCACAAGTTTTTCTGGTTTGATTTCAACATCAAATTCAATCAACCTTGCTATCCACTTACTCCTTTTGCCATCTATGTCAGGTTGGACAAGCACATCTTTAACTGAACTTGAGGGAACGAAAGCTATTACCTTTGCCTGAAGACTGTAAACTCTGAAAGATTTCAATGACTTGACAAGTGCATATGCTTGTTTCTCCAACAATTCATACTTTACCTTTGCGTCCCTCAAGACCTTACTAAAGAAGGCAACCGACTTCTCCTGATCATCAACATTTTTCTGCAAGAGTACTGTTGCGATTGTATCACTTGAAGCAAATGAAAAAATGTAAAATACCTTGGAGAAATCGGGGCTGATCAAAACAGGGGCTGTTGTGATGGCTTCCTTGATGGCATTGAATGAATTTCTGGCTACTTCAGTCCATTTTACCTCAGAGTCCTTTCTCAACATAGAAGTGATATGCTTTGTGAGTTCAACAAAATTTACTATAAACCTCCTGACAAAGTTTATAGTCCCAAGGAAAGACTGAATGTCCTTCTTTGATCTAGGAAGAGACAGATTTGTAATTTCTTCTACCCTCTTTGGGTCAATTTTAACCCCGTCAGTTGAAACAATATGCCCAAGTAATTTCCCTTCCTTAAGTGCAAAATTCAATTTTTTTGGATTAAGAGAAATGCCATACCTTCGACATTTCAGAAATGTCCTTCTTAAGTGATGCAAATGAAGTTCATGGCTACTTGAGAAAATGGTGATATCATCGAGATAAATCAGGACAAATTTATCTTTCTCTCCAACGAAAGCAATGTCCATGGACCTCTGGAATGTCGCTCCTGCATTCATCAATCCAAAGGGCATCTTCTCATACATAAACGTACCCCATGGAGTGGTAAAAGCAGTCTTTTTTTTGTCCTCCGGATGGACAACAATCTGGTTGTATCCGGAAAACCCATCAATAAAATACATCACCTTTGATCCTGATACCTTCTGCAAAATGTGCTCCATTTTAGGCAGAGGGTAGTTGTCTTTCCTAGAGCACTTATTCAAATTTATGAAGTCGACATAGAGTCTGATCTCCCCACTCTTCTTCCTGACTGGTACAAGATTCGCAATCCATTCTGAATATCTGAGAGGGATGATGATGTGGGCATCCAATAGTTTTTTAATCTCCCTTTCCATGGTAGGTAGCAACAAAGGATTGAAGGATCTAAGCTTCTGCCTGAATGGTTTGGTGTCTTTATTCAAGGGAATCTTATGCTGAATCACCTCTGTGTCAAAAGTCTTCAAGTTATGATACTGCCAAGCGAAGATGTCTGCAAACTCCTTTAGCAATTCACCATAATCAGCCCTTTATTTTTCAGTCAAATGTGAGGCTAAGTTGACATTCTTAGGATCTTTCTCACTAGCCACATTATACTGCAAAACTTCTGAATCCTTTTCCCCATTTTGCAATTTGACATCCACATCATTGTTATCAAACAACCTTTCCAATAGGACCAAACGTTTAGGAATTATGTTGGTAGACAACTGAACTATTTCATGTGCTGCGATTTTGATTTTGAACTTTGGCTCCTCAATTTCATTGTCATGTTTGTTCTCCTGATCAATTTCCAGATATGCAAACTCATCTATCACTGCAAGGAATCTAGTGAGTTCAGCATCATCTTCAAAAGCTTTCCAAAATTTTACATTATCAGGAAGAGAGGGCCTATATTTAACTTGAATTTCGTAAGTTAAATTATAAGGCAGAGGGGGTATGAATGCACAAGCAGACACAGCTAATGAATCAACTAATTCATTGATCGCTCTAGGTACATATGAAATTTTAAAATCTGCAAAATCGTGAATTGCCTTCAATACTTCATCTCTGTATGCCTTCAGCCTGACATGCTTCGCTTGAAAGGACTTATTCACCTGTTGGATAATCAAATCTGCATCTCCAAACACCTGCAATTTTTTAATGCCTCTCTCTTTGGCTGCATTCAGCCCCAAAAGTAGTGCCTCATACTCAGCAATATTATTAGTCACTTTAAAATCGAGTTTAAAGGACAAATGAGAAGTTTTCTTAGAAGGAGAAATGAATACCACTCCTGCTCTAGCTGACTCCTTAGTGCAAGCACCGTCAAAGAACATGGTCCAAAGGTCTTCTTCTGCTGTTTCCATGGTCTGAATTGTGGTCTGATCTGTGGGTTTTCTGAGCAGCAATGTATCAGGTAGTGAATCATCAATTTGCAAAATACAAGACCCCATATCTGTGTCAACCGAATAGATAGGGTGATTGGATGGATTTTTCTCGTCACTGATTACATATGCCAACTGGGATTCCCTGTATAGCCTTCTGTTCACCCCTCCGAAAACCAGGATAGTAGCGTAGGAGATATCCATTTGAAGAGTGCCACCTAGTCTCTTCATCCATGATCTTGATAGTAGGCATCCAAATTTGGGAGGTATGTCGGCCACCACTATATCCATCAGCATAGTCTTCATTGATGCTTGGGTTAAGGTCACAGCCAAATCCTTAATCATCCCAATACATTTGAATTTTCGAGAATCAAAAGAGAAAAGGTCATGATAAAACTTGGTGATCTCCAACCCAAGCTCATCCATGACTGCCTTCGGCATCAAATTATGCGAAGCGTCGGAGTCCAACAAACAGTTATGCAATGTTTTCTCATGAATATTTAGAGAGATGTAAAAGGGAGGACAGCTTTCATCTCTGTCTTCTATCATTTGGCTCAGAGTGATGGTTGGCTTATCATCATAAATGTTGAGGATATCAGCAGAAAGGGATACAGATTGGGGATCTAGAGTTTTGAGGATATCCTTTTTGAACATTTCATTTTTCATCAGCTCGACTAGAGGAATAGGAATCTTAATTTTTTGTATTTCCGCCTCAAAATTAAAAGAATATGGAACTTTATCAGAAATTTTATCAGAAACCTTTACCTGATTTGAAGGGGCTTCCTGATTTCTTTGTTGTTCAACATGAGACTGAATTTCTGAAGTTTGATGCTTGACAGGGGCAGCAGTCTTCTTAGGAGGAGCTGATGCTTTCACCTTTGAAGGATTTACTTGTTGATCCTCTGATGTTTGATCTTTTTTCTTAACAGGGGCAGCAGTCTTTTCAGGAGAGGCTTGTGCATCTTGTTGAGCAGTATTAGATTTGGATCGGAGGTTATATCTATTTTTATCTTCTGTTGTGAAAATGCCATCGCCAAGAAGATCATCTTCTGTCTGTTCAGTCATTAATGATTCCTCATAGTCTTGTTGTGTTAGATAAGACTTCCCTGTCTCTTCTCCAACACAATGAATGTCACCTTCTCCATCTTCTTGATCTTCACCATTGTCTTCGTCCATCACAACATTTTGAAGAGGGACCTTTATCCTATGATCTTCAGTAGGATTCCTTTCTCTTTGCAAGATCTGAGTTGGTTGATTACTTCTTCTGAAGTTGTTGGGATTTTGATTAGGATTTCTGCCTGCAGAATCATAAGTGCCTCTTCCCTTCATAGGCTGTTTATTTTCGATCTTGAGCTTAGATACCTCAGAGGTTAGAGACTCTAGCATTTTGGCCATTTTATCAAGTTTTGGATTAGCATTTGATGAAGATGAGGCTTCATTCTTTGATCTTGTCCTATCAGAATCTCCTTTCCACTTTTGGGAGGCTAGAATGTTTGATTCCACCTCAAGGGCAGCATCTTGCATGAGATATAATGTTGGTGACCTCCTTTCTCTCAACAGTAAACAAAAATCTGAATCAAAAGCATTAGAATATGTGATCTTGGCAGAAGCATCCGACGGTTTTATCTCAGTTGGTATTTTGCCATACATCCGGTTAAACCTCTTAGTGAAATCAGAGACTGACTCACTACTTTGTTTCCTCAAGTTTCCGAATTCTGTGATGTAGTAGACAAAATCTCTTCTGTCACCCCAATGTTTCAGAAATATCTCATCCAATTGCTTGATTCCGGCAATGGAACCAGCAGGGAGTTCTTTGAACCATTTCCTAGCATGGCCATCTAGGCTTTGGACAAAGACTCGTGTCCAAACATCTTCTTGTTCGATATTTAGGTTTTCAGCATAACTGTAAAAAGCCTCAATATGTTCTTCAGCAGACACATCGCCTTCTCCTGTGAATTTGGGCATATTCTTCTGATAGTCCCTCGTTGGCATGGATGCTATTGGATTTGGCAATACGAGTGGTGCATACCTAGCAGCTAGGATTTGTTGCATCTTCGTCAAGGGAGGTGGTGCATCCATAACTATCAAGGGTGAAAAAGGTGGAGACTTCTTTTTCAAGTCTTTAGCACTAGAGGAAGGTGAAGGAGATGAATTTACTAATGGGAAAGAGGTCTGATATGAGGCTCTGTAGAAATTTGCAAGCTGTCCAGCTAAATTCTCTTCTCCTTTAGTAGATAGTTCTTTGAGGAGATGTTCAATAGCAAGGAGGCTAGTATAAATGTTCAAATGATCTTGTTGTTGTTGAGAATGAAAAGACTCAAGGGAGGAAGAGCTATGGCTTCTTTCTAAAGTCTTGGGTGTTTTTTCAATCAAATTGAAATCTATCAATTTATCATCACTAGGATTTTTCTGTTGATCAAAAAGAATTTGTTCTTCTACAGTATTTACAGCTGTTTTTTCATCAGTGTTATCTGAAAAGAACTCAAATTTTTCGGTAGTAGATTTTCCAGAACTAAAAAGAGGATTACCTTTTGTATTTGAAGTTTGACCTTGAATCGTCTTTCCCTTTCTGAGAATTAATTCTAGATTGGACACTGGTGTGATCGATGATTCTTGAGGATTCACCCTAGTACTGATCCTGTTAGGAGCCAGGATGAACTTGTGCAGTCTCCAGATAGATGATTACAACCAACTGAAAATGTCTAATCTTTGTCTATCATCAAAGATCATCTCTGTGTCATATCCCAGGAAAGCAGAGCTTGAATTTCATCTCCCCGGCAATGGTGCCAATTTGTTATCACTCCAAGAAAATCCTTAGGGTTGTAGGATAAGGATGCTTGGTAACTTAGAAATAATGGTTTTTTATGTGTTTGGGACAATGGGGTCTTTAATGATCAATGAAATAAACAACTCTTCACACATCTAAAGAGACAGTGCTTTCAGGAAACAATAATCAGATCAAATAATTGAAAGGAGAGGATGGAGAACACTATTCTTGATTGCCAAATACAAGTGAATGTAGGGCATAATAAAAGACAGATAGAAATCCTTTAATTTCAAGGCTATGAGCTCAATAAAGAGATAACAGTCTTTATGAACTAAAATAAACTGAAACAAAGTACAGAAAAGGAAAGATGGATAATTCTGATATTGAAAACGAAAGGAAACTGAATTTTATTTCTGCAAAAAGAGTCTATACAGAAGCATAAAAATATCTCCCAGTTTGAACCCTTGTCTCTTAGCAAAATTAGGCATTTATAGCCTCTTACAATCAGTTTTACAGATCCTAAAAACATGGATCCATGTTTAAAAATAGCAATTCAAATGTAACTAAACAACTTGATAATAAAGATTTAACAACTAAACTATCATTCAGATTCTCTCAAAAATTCGCCATCTATATCCTTCACCTCCTGGAATTTGCAATGTAATGAAACATGGCATGACACCTGTCTTGACAGGTGGATTTCTTCAACGTTCATAGTCGATCTTTGAGGAAAATTGTTTTGCATGTGGATCCCAAAATTCTCTCGAACCTCTGAAGTTGAGTCCTTTGCATGCGATCTGATATCCCCTTGATACTCTGGAACCTCTTTATAATCTGTAAAAATTGACCTGTTCTGTCCTTGGCTTCCAAAAATGATTTTCCATCTTTCAACAACTAACTCGTTTTATATTTCGTTGGTTAGCTGGTGAAAGCGCTGCCTTTCACCAGCTAACGGGTCATAAAATATCGCTTTGCGCTGGTGAAATCCCTGCCTACGCCCAAAACGAGTTTTCACCTTCAAAATTGTGATTCCATCAAAACTCAATGTGTCTCTTATTTCTCACCTTGCATATTAACAACGACTTGAGCAAGCACCTTCAAATCTAGGTGGGACTTTTGGTTTTCTTTTTGTTTCAATCTTCTTATCTTCCTTTTGAGGCGCTTGGCAAGCCACCATAGACTATTGTAATCTTTGGTGATCTTCTTCTTTCTTTTCTTCTCTTTAACACTTTCCCAAGCCAGTCTCTCAAACGCAGCGTTGGTTTTTGTGAAGTTATCAGACAACGTTTTGTACCTTTCTTTGATTACCCGTTCCAAAACCTCTTGTTGAGCGATTACCTCTTTCAGGTGCTTGATTTTCTAAGTTTTCTTTGACTTAGAGCTCTTTGATGTTTCTCCTTCCTCTGTATGAGTGAAGGTCTCATAATTCTGTGCAAACTCAGTTGACTGCTCAGGACTCTTGATGATAGGGCTCTCATCTTGTTGCTCTGGTTCTGAGTCTATGTAGGGCAAGTTTAATATGTTTGTTCTCTTCTCTATAGGCTGCTCTGTGAGTTGCTCTGTAGTGGTTTCAAAGTTTAACTTTTTCTTTGACCTGTGGGACTTCACTCCAGAGATTCTATCTTTTGGAGGTCCTGGAAGGGTCCTCCTCTTCCTCAAACTGCTTTGAGGAGTCAACTGTTTCTTTGAACATTTCCCCTGTTGATTTACGGGCTGAGTCTGTGTTTCAAAGCCTTCCCAAAATAGAAAATACTGCCAGCTCCTTCCCTGTTGTTTTAATTCCTCCAGAATGATCAATTTAATGAGGCCAAAGTGGCACAGAGTATTCTTCATTCTTAGGGGTTGAGCCCTGATCTTCTTGCAGACCTTAGTTAAACTCTTATGTAGGAAAAAAGGTAAATTGAGAAGAGTTTTACCTATGAAATGGTCTAGGCGCTTGAAATGATACATCATGAGTTTGTCATACCTGCCCTCCGAGGTAATGTAGAGTTGGATGCCCTTAAACAACTCCTGACACTCCTCTTCTAGATAGGAAACCGACATGCTCTTTTTCCATGCATTGTGCCTGAACTCCTCCTTCAAATAGGCTCTGAAATTTAAGTTTTTGGTGGCAGTGGTTTTGAACCAACTCTGGCCCGATCTTGGTAGGCTGGTTGCTGCAGCAATGGAAGCTTCATCTACTATGATTTCTAAGGACCCAACATGAGCTTTATTCCCATCGAAATTTTTGGCAAAAGCCTCTGCTGTCAACTGGTGACAACCGTTCTACAACCTCTCAACAAATTCAATGCAACCTGCGTTTGAAAAGTGCTTCTGTACTTATGGATGCGTCTGTAGGAAAGATAGGCTGTCCAACTCTTTTTTGAGTAGAGAACCATTGTGTCTCCTCTCCATTTTTAGTTTAAAAACCCCAATGATTCTATATACCAATGCAACAAACTGTTATTCGGGCCGAGGTCTTGCGCTGTTGAAAGCACTCGACTCTGTTCTTTCCACATTAGAAACTTAAAAAACATTTGTGAATGATGCGTGATAGGGAAGAAATGATAGGATTTGATGTTGCCAGCCCTATGGTACAACTTCTATACCCGCGCTAATGGATTTGAACTTGCTATCCCCGATGCCATGATTGTGGAGCGGGAGTTTCTGAACCGGATCCGATTTGTAATCCAACTTGGACGTGGAACTCGAGTTTTCATGATTATCCACTTTCACCAGCACATCTTTCTTGATTGCATGATGTAAGTTGATCACCTCATCATTTGATTTTTGAAACATGGATAAATGCACGTGATTCCCATTTTCTCCAGCCAACGGCCCGTGGAAAACGCCCCTTAGCTATTGAAACTTACCTCTTTCACTAGCGCACAATCCTGTGGAAAACGCCCCTTAGTTGTTGAAACTTACCGCTTTCACCAGCGCACAATCCTGTGGAAAACACCCCTTAGCTGTTGAAACTTACTGCTTTCACCAGCGCATGATCCCGTAAGAACTGCTCCGTAGCTGTTGGAAGTGGCCACTTTCACCAGCGCACAACTCGCGACAATGCTTCTTTGGATTTTCGAAAGTCATCACTTTGATCAGTGCACAGACATATGAGAGATGCTCCTTAGCTGTTAAAAGTTGCCACTTTCACCAGCTAACACTCATCTTTTAAACACACATTAGCTGTTGAAAGCATTTTTTGAAAATTTTGAAAAGAAGATCATTATGGGCCATCTTATTTCTAAGACAAAAAACCAAAACCTAAGTCTTGTAGCAAGAAAAACACAAAATCAATTTGAGAAAACTGCCAATAGCCATGCTATCCACCACAAAATGCTCCCAAAGGGACGGGTTCATTTTGGGAGCTAACACACTGAAAAAGAAATTCCAAAGGAACCAGAAAATCAAAATGTACAACA
>JZKD02S1672957.1:466810-491189 GCA_000966675.3 Picea glauca | reverse complement strand
GGCAGAGTATGTTGCTGCTACAGAGGCTAGTAAAGAGATTATTTGGTTACAAAGGTTTATGGAGGAATTGGGAAAGAAGCAGGAGAACAACAGGTTGTACTGTGACAGTCAGAGTCCCATTCACCTTGCAAAGAACTTAGCCTTCCATTCGACGACTAAGAATATACAGTTGAGGTACCACTTCATATGATCTGCCTTGGAAGATGGACAATTGAAGCTGGAAAAGATACACACTAGCCAAAATCCTGCAGACATGTTAACAAAGGGAGTAACCAGGGAGAAGCTGAGTTCTTGCTCAGTTTCAGTTGGTCTTCAAGAATGAAGATGAAGATGAGAAATTTTGTAGGTCCAAGAAGTTTAAGAGTCCAGCATATACAACAACGGTGGAGTTGTTGAGATCAGTCTCCAAGTGAGAGATTGTTGGTTGTGGAGCCTGATTATCTTCCTGATTCAGAGGTCCTTGCTTTCAACCATGTTTATACCCCATGAAGTATTTACACCCCAGAAGTATGTACACACTTCCACGCAGGGGATTGCAGAGGGGGAGTACCCCCTCTGCGGGGTCCGGGGGGGATATCCCTCTGGTTGGGGGGTCTGGGGGCAAGCGGGCCCCCAGTGGGGGTTCGGGGGCGAAACCCCCGAAGCAAAAATTTCCTTGTAAAATTATATTGTAATTTCATTGTAAATCTGGACTGTTCATTATAAGGTCGTAGATCTAATGGTAGAGATTATGTTAGGGTTTTTTTCCCTAGAAGGCAACCCTCTTTTACGAGGGAAATGTATCGTGGCTATGATTGATGGTGAATATTGTATTCTGAGAGAGGAGACTGTGAGAGAAAGAGGAGGAAGTTACGGTGGGTTTTGCTGTAGGTTGTATCCCTTCATTTGCTGGATAATAATAAAGGAAGGACCTAGAAATTTCTCTGGTGGACGTAGCCCACACTGGGTGAACCATGTAAATCTGTGTATCTCTTGTATTGTTTGTCTTCTTTGTTTTGTTTCTGCATTTGTTTTATTTTATTGCTCCGCGGTCCTTTTTTTCTAACACGACCCACTTGGTAAAGTAATCCACTGCGACGATGATGTACTTGTGTCCATTTATAGATGGAGGATTGCAAGTCATGAATTCTATGCCCCATTTGCAGAAGGGGTTGATAGTGATGACTGGATGTAGAAGAGTAGGTGGTGCTCAAGCTTTGTTTACATAAATCTGGCATTTGTCGCATCACTTGAGAGCATTTATGCTATCATGAAACAATGTGGGCTAGAAGTATCCAAATCAAATGATTTTTTGGGTGGTGGACATCCCTAAAAGGTGGCCACCACAAGCACTGTTATGGCAATCATTCAAGACTCTGTCGGCTTCGTCGATGGTCAAACATCGACAGAGTATGGTGTCAACCCCACGTCGATACAAAATGTCACTGATAAGGAGGTATCGAGGGGCCTGATGGTGGATGTGTCGACGATCGTATTGAGAGAGATGAGACCCAAACTTCTGTGTCTGAAGGTAGACAAGAAGGTCTCCATACCAGGGGTCATATGAGGGGATGTAGAAGAGGTGTTCGTCGGGAAAATCCGTATTGACGGGTGAACTTGTAGCATCTGAGGGAAACACTTTGATGAATTTGGCGAGAACAAGTGCTTTCTTACTTTTGGGAGTGTAAAAATCTAGGTCGTATTCGTGCAGGATGACGATCCATCGAGAAAAAATACCATTAATTTGTCGTCGACTAAGCAAGTACTGCATGGGGTTGGAATCTGCCACGACGTTGGTAATGCGAAGAAAGATATAATGACATAGTTTCTGGAATGCGAGGACAACTGTGAGGGTGAGTTTTTATTCATGATTGTACTTTAGGGGTGGTCCTAAAAGGTTTTTACTAATATAGTAATTAACATGTTCGTGACCATCATCCACTAGTTGGATGAGAAATCCTGCTAGTGGGACGGCTGAGGCTGACAAGTAGAGCTTATAATCACGATCATAGTTGGGTGGACTAATCAAGGGGGCATTGCAGAGCGCTGCTTTTAAATCATCAAAAGAGGGTTGGGCATGTTCATCCCATCAAAATGGGATATCATGACGTAGTAAGTGAAGGAAACCATGTGCATGAGTGGCATAATCTAGGACAAAGCATCATAAAAAGTTGGCTTTGCCTTCTAGGCTCCACAGTTGGCGCAAATTCCTAGGTGGTGAAATTTATCTGATATCTTGGACCTTGAGGGGGTCTATTGTGATGCCATGTTGGGAGACGATGAACCCAAGAAGGCATCTGACGGTGACAAAAAATACACACTTGAGGGGGTTAAAGCGTATATTGTATTGGAGACACCATTGAAAGACAACCCGTAAGTCATCTAGATGCTGAGTTCGTTTCTTGGATCGGGCGGTGAGGTCATCCAAGTAAGCGAGGATGATGCGAGCAAGATCATGGAAAACATAATTCATGGCCCATTGGAATGTAGCACCAACATTATTGAGTCCAAAAGGCATGATACGATACGCAGAATTACCCCACGGGGTGGTAAATTGGGTTTTATACTGATTTGCTGGATGGATTTGGATTTGATTATAGCCAGAGAACCCATCCATGAAGGACAAGGCCTCGTGGGAAACACAATCATCAATAATTTGGTCGATGAAAGGGGTTGGAAAGTTGTCTTTGGGACAAGCATGGTTGAGATCATGAAAATCGATGCAGACGCGAATAGTGTCCTGTTTTTAATTAACGAGGATGGGGTTGGAGACCCATGAAGTGTATGTGATGGGGTATATGAACCCTGCAGTGTGTAATTTGTCAATTTTGGCTTTGATAGCCATGGATTTGGATGGGTGAAGTGGGCATTGCTTTTGATGAACTGGGGTGACATCGGGCCATGTGTCGATGCGATGTTCGACGATAGAAGGATCAAGGCCGTGTATCTCTGTATATGACCAGGAAAAAATATCCTTGTATTCCTGAAAGAGAGATTTGTAAGCTGTGAGTTCCTGAGGGGAGCATGCATCGCCCATGGTGATTTCTTCTGTGATTCTTGGTTTGATGGAAATGTTGATTTTGACAGTGGGGGAAATGTTGGCGATGTTTCCTTCTTCAAAAGCATCAGGAGCAAGGATAGGGTTATTGAACCAATCTATGTGCCTTGATAGGATAAAATCCTTGTTATTGATTGCACATATGGAACCTTGGATAGAAGGGTTAAAGGCTTCCTGTGAGAGAAAAAGTGCTCTATGATGGATCGCATTCCAAGGGAAATCGGGGGTAGTTAGTTCGTCCAAGATATCTTCGTCGCAGTGGAAAATGCGAGAATATAGGGGATCCAGGAAAGTAACATTGGTGACTGTCACCGTGTGATTATATTCTAGTGGTGAAGACGTAGAGTGGGTATCACAACTACGGTGCGATGGCATGCTTGACATAAACCAAATGTCCAGACACTGTGGGTCGTAAACTGTGGTCGGGGGTAAGATTTCCTCAGGGAAATGAACTAGAGAATTGGGAGGATTTAGGGGAAAATCCTCAGACAGTCTATCCATGAACCATGGAGGGGTAGGAAGTGATTCAGGTTCAGGGTAGGTGATGTGAATAGTCTCTGTAAAAGGAATAAGGGGAATTACATGCATCACAGGAGGTGAGGTGGGTGGGTGGTTTTGAGTAAGGGCCATTTGATGATGCCTGTATTCAATGATCGTAGGGCACTGGTACATGAAATGATCAATTGATTCACAGAGAGAGTAAGGGAACCTCATCCGTTCATTGACTGAGGTCATGACATACCAGATGTCAGTGACATGGCTACTTTTTGACATGGGTGGAGAGGGTTCTTGCTGAAAACTTTGGCGTACTGCTGTTAGCTTCTATCGAAACTGAGGTAGAGTAGGGAAATGATGAGTGTAGTGGCCATACTCGGAACATATGGCACACGCAAATTTGGTTTGCAACCCTTTACTTCCTGTCATGGGAGACGTTTTGGTAGTACTAGATGTGCTTGGTGAAGATATGAGCGATGTGGTTGCTCGATGGAGTTGGATCAGATTGCGTAACTCAGGGAGGGATGGACATCGATTAGTGGGGTGTCCCTCTCTCTCGTAGAGTGTGAAAGGAAGTTGAACTCTGGTAGGAAGTGGAGAGGTGGGATCCTTCTTCCGTATGCCCCTAGTTGTCATGGGTGTGCTAGCCAGTAGGGGTGAGGGTGGTGTGGTTGGATTTAGTATTGGAATCTACATTGGGATTCCCTCGGATTGGGGAGGGAGAGATAGTTAAGAAACCATCGTGGGTGGGTGTAGATACAATACCAGAATAGCCAGCACCATGTCGGGGAGGGTAAGCGTTGCGGCTACCTGAAAATATTGTACGCACAGTGGGGGGTAGAAGAAGGGGATTTGCGTAATGGATTGGGGGATTATCTCCCAAACTGGGATTTTCCCTTGGGGAAGGGTGAAATCGGGGATAAGTGGTGTCATAGGAATCTCAGAGGATGCATGAGGTAGGATTTCCTCCATTAGGGGGATGTCAGGGAGTGGAGAAGTCTCGTTTGGAGGAATGGTATCTCTAGTTTCCATTCCATCAAAATATATGACACACACTTGTGTTGAGGGATGTATGAGCGATGGTGCTCCATGGTATGCCCCCAACAAGGATGGGTCTTTGCAAATTACAGGGCCAATCTCCATGAGTGGGTATGTGTTAGCACTAGTGCAGACAAGAGGTAATATGTTATCGATGTTGGGGGAGTGGTTAGGCTCGTAATTTGAAACTTGGTCAATGGTGATGATCTTCCCATTGTGGGGGAACATCATTGTTCCAAATAAAGAATAGGCCACTGCCTTCATAGAGTACATGTAGCTATGTCCAAACAAGATTTTGTAATTGAGCAGGTTTTCAATAACCTCAATGTTGATAAGAATGGTTTTTTCCTCGAGTTCAACAGGGACATTTTGAAAGATCCCTTCAGGAGAGGATGGTCGTCCATCATAATATCTCAAGGTGATGGCGAATGGAATTAGCTCAGGGGAGCCATGTTTCTACCATACTTTTTTGGACATGGTGCATGTGGATGCACCTTCATCAATGATACATCGATGAACCATGATGTTATGAATCTTGACTCGTATCTGGAAAGCTACGAAAGCGGGAAGATGAGGTTCCCCACAATCTAGATCAAATGTGATGAGTCTAGTATCAACAGGGTCGACTGTCCCCAAGGTGGAAAGCAATGATTTCTGTTGAGTGGGACATGTTTGGAGGACCTCCAATACTGACATGGCTGCATGAGGTTGCACCAAGTCGTTTACCAAACTGTAATTGTGTGCCACCCTAGCCTGAGGGTTGTTGACATTTTTTCATAATGGGATGCGAGGGATACAAATGGCGGGTTCAATGTTAGGGCATGGAATCATCAAGGTTTGTCTAGAAGTAGCTGGATCTGCTTTCAAAGTGGTGGGAGTATATTTAGGGGGTGCGTTGTATTGACCACTGTGTATTTACAGAATAGTTTCTTCTTCACTAGTTAGGAGGATATTGTGATCCACTGGATTTCTAGGGAGTTGATACTGTCCCATTTGTGGTGGGTTAGGATGCATTTCCTGCTGGGTATTCATCACACCTTAGTGTGGAAAAGGGTTTTTCAAAAAGTTTAGGGGTGGTTGTTGCAAATACTATTGTGGGGCCTGATGAGGGGCAAGCGGTGCTGGAGGATGTGGTGCATTCATGGAATATTTCATCCGTTTGAAGTCAGCAATTTGAGGGCAATGGTGAGTATAATGACCATGCTCACCACAAAGGGCACAGGGTAAGTTCGTCTAGAGGTTGTTGTTGTTCCTCTCTTGGCATTTTTTGTTATTTCCCCCTTGGGGGTTCTGGTTTCCCTCGACAGGTTGGTTTTTTGGGGCGTTATGTCCCCCTAGTCTTGTGTTATTATTGTTTCAATTTTTTCCTTTCTTTTTGGCATTATTAGACTAATGGACAGGATTTTCCATATTCAACTATTTAAAAGCCTGAAACTGTTGAATGGGAGAGGGCTAAAAAAAGTTAAAACCAATGTGTGGTTGTCCTTGTGAAGGAGAAACCGAATGTGGAGGACCAGGAAATGGATAATACAGATTGTGTTGTGGAAATGATCCGTAGGGTGCATAGGAAGGCATAGTGCTTTCACTAGTGCCCAGGCTATAAGATGAGGTGGAAGGGGTACCTGAACTTGGTGGAAAAGCTGGGCGCATGATGGGTGTCGACATGGTATACTCATGGGTGGCGGGGGCACCACCAGATATGGTTGTTGGTAAGGGGAAGGAGGGTATGAAGATGACCCTCCATATATCAATGGATATTGGGGTGTACCATACATAGGTGGTGGTTGGATATACAAATTGTGGTGTGTTGTGGTACCAATCAATCCATCCTTTGCATGAGACATTCCAAGTTTGTCCTGGATGAATGGCATGAGTCTCGGTGTGTCAGGTATTACAGTGTATAAGTACCCTGACTAGGCATAAATGAGGTCGTATTGTTGAGCCTTGTTGATGCATTCCTCTTCAATTTGGGGGAAGGTGGACGCTACATCTTTGGCAAGGATAGAGATGGGTGATCTGAGAAACCAATCGAGGCATTGTTCTTTGGTGTTTTCTGCTTTGCATAAACTATGTCACTGACACCATTCATGAATGTGGTCGGTGATGTGCATGGTTGAGGATTGTTTACACTCAGAGAGAAGTTATATACCATTGTCATGATGAACTGGTAGTTGAAAGAAGGTCAAAAATGTTTTTTCCAATGATTCAAAAGTCACATGGGACCCTGATTTTTTGTCCACATACCATTTGGATGATGGACCTGTGAGTGAGTGCTGAAATAACCTTAAACGGACAGATTCATCCATGATGTTGTTTGAAGAGCACCATAAGTGGAAAGTCATGATATGGTTGGCGGGATCTTCTCCTGCCTTTCCTTTAAACTTGGTAATGTATGAAGGTAGTTTGGTAGGTATAGCAGGCCATGTAGAGTCATGCAATATAGGGTCATTCGTGAGCTTACTCAGATCATGTATGTTGAGGGAGGCCAAATATGGCATGTGGAGTGGCAGTGGAGGATTAGTTCCAACCATGGTGTGAGAATGTTGTACCTGACCCTTGGGGGTTGGGTAGGGTTGTACTTCCCCCTTGAGAAGAATTTTTCCCCCTCCTTCCTTGTAAAGGAGAGCTAGTGGATGGCTGGGCTTGGGAATTGGACCCAAGTAAAGTTGATCCCAAAATAGTAGCACTCATAGGGGTGTGAGAGGGTTGAGCAGATGAGTTGGCAGGACTAGGAACTCCTCCTAGGATACCAGGGAGGTTTTTCAAGTGTCTAGAACGACGGGGATTTTATGGGTCCACTATGATGTCCAACTAGAAAAGTGAATGTGTGTAAATGGTGATGAGGGAAACAACTAAACAAGAGACTTGTATAATTTGGACCTTCACAATATATCTCATAATCACATGTAATCAAAAGAGAATCATATGTAAATCAATTGAAAAGAGGCATTCATGTGGGTAGGTGGATTTTGTTCGCGTGAGAGAAAAAAGAAAAAAAATGCTCGTGTCCTAAAAATACGTAACACCCTTCATCACAAATAGCACTAGACCTTCTAATAGCACTCAACAGTGGGATCTAAAGTCACCGGAAGAGAAATTAGTGAAGGATGAAACAATCCATTATAATGAGGGGTAGAGGGTGCATATCCCGAAAGAGATGACAATATTTCCCAATAGCCACACAAAATCTTTTCAAGGTGAAATTGTAGCCCACAATTTCCACCTGGTTAGATGTCCTAAAATTTGGTCACTAGGTACCTCCATCAAAGTGTGACATTTAGATTTTTGGCCTCAGAAATGGGTCACAGGTTGTATCCCTTCCAAGAGGTGGGTGCCTCAAGGGGGAACACACAGAACAACTGGACCTCAGCCTTTGACCCTTCACGGGTATCTCCCTGCCTTATGGTGTTAGGAACACTTGACTTGGAGGATTTTAAAGTTCCCTATTTGTCAACTTCTAATGTTTGAAGATGTGAGAACCAGATAATGGGGGGTTATTTGGATGCCTACCCCCAATATCCTACCTAGACTAAAAAATTTCTTTTGGCACCTCTTGTGGAGGAAAACTTAGTGATTTTTTATAAATATTTTAGATGTGGTTGTTTGAGATATTGGGGGTGTGAACCAATCTCATTTGAATTAAGTGGGTGTGGGTAATTTCTTCAAGAAAATAGTGGGACATTTTAGAATCCCTTTGGAGGAAACCTACTTCAACCTCCACAAACTGAGATGAAATTACGTGAGTGAGGAGTGACTTTGTGTGTGTGAGAAAGTGTACAAATGTGCCAAATTTTTAATACGTTAGGTGTCACCTTGCAACATGTGGGCTTCTTGTGGTCCTTACAAATCTTGATTACATATCTTACTAGATGCTATTGGTACAAACTTGCGGAATTTTAAAGTCACTAAAGAACTAGCATGTGGACATATGGGTCCTTACCAATCCTTTAAACTCCCTAATGCAATTTAGTCTAAGAAAGATTCAAAAAACTATCCTAGATTGTAAGCATGTGGGAATGTATGGGCCTGTTACTATAATATTTAAACTCCCCTAGTGATGTAAACTAACAAAGTAGCTTCAATACTATCCTAACTTTGCAACATGTGGGCATGTATGGGACCTTACAAATTTAAGATGTTTGGAAAAGAAACTAAGAGGGGCCCTAGGGGGGCTTTGTCCTCTCCTAAAGATTGTGTTAAGGGAGATGAAATCTTCCCTCAAACACTTTTTTGATTCTCAAGATCGCTCTATGGTGCGAGAGAAGAGCATATTCAATGATTGAAGTTTGATTTTTGGTCCCAATGCAAGTGTTTATATATGTGATAGTAAATTATCTTAACTTAACTTTTACAATCAAAACAAGCCATCCATGTGGCAACTCAAATCAAAAGAGGGTAAATATGGTTCTTTTTAACCCCCTAAGTGCCTAGGTTTTGACTAACCCTTCACGTGGGAAGGGAATCTAAGTGTGGTGCATTTACAAATTGCATAACAACAAGATTTTGAAGGCTAGGGGCCTTCAAAAAATCACAAAAAAATATTACAATTTCAAGTCTCTCGACATATGAGCGGGTTACAGTTCAGACAGAGGCACGGTGGGTGCACAATGCACAACAAACAAAAAACCTTTGGGCGCACTGTGCGTAGAATGCGCAGAGAATAAAAGCGTTGTGGGCGCAAAATGCTCAAAATGCGTGTCTGTGGGCTGGAAAACCCACGGACGTTCTAATATGCATCTAGGGGAAATTTTTTAAGTGGAATTCTCCTCTTCTAGCTCCAAATTCAGCTCTTTGCAGGTAGGGCTAGGCCGGTTATGATCCCTGCAAGGAAAATAGGTCAAAAAGAAGTGCTCAAACAACCCAAATAGGGAGGAAATTGATACCTTACCCTAGTATGGTTGCCAATATATTGTGTCCTTTTCGTCACTCGAATGAGCAAAAGAAGGGAACTTGCAAGTCTAGTTGGGCCGGTTAGACAGGACAGAGGTTAGTGTATGAACCAAATGATTAAATCACATGAAATAAATAAACAACTAAGCTAAAAACAACTAAAGAAATAACTAAAGAAACAAAACCAAAATGCATAAGGAAATTAGAACCAAAATTAATCAAACAAATGACCAATATTCATGCCACCAATGGAGAAGTATATTAGTGGGAAAACACTGCAGTGAAAGGAGGACTTATGGATCCCCTCTTCCTCCTTGGGAGGGCTCTTGAATCCCCTATGTGAGAGCTCTTCTTACAAATGGTAAACTAAAAAGCAAATTTTGAAGAAATCCAAGCTTATTCCCTCAAGAGGTGAGGTGAATAGCTTAATGAGATGATGCTAGTATGCTCCAAGAAGAAAAGAGGTTTCTTGTAGGAGAATAGAGGCAACATAACAATACAATGAGATTCTTGAATTCATAGTGCACCCATCGCCTCTTTTTATACCAAGTGTTTGAGGTAATATCCAACCGGTCTTTAGTGTGAACAAGGGGCCCTTTAGGGCACCCTTAGGTCGTTGACCAGCCCCCCATTCGGATTCATCTCAGATTTGAGGGTCAAATCAAGTTGGGAGATGGTCCAGAAGTGGGTGATGGGCCAACAAGAACAATAAATGCATATTTCATAGGAGTACATGGCTTTTCTTGTACACATTCATGCATCGGAAACATGTGCGCTTTTCTGGCATTTTTGGCCTACACACGTGCGTGCGCTTCCTTTAGTGTTTTAGTGCATGTTGATTATTTGACTAGTTTCATAGTTTGTGCCTTTTGGAAATGTATTTTTGGGGCTGCAGGTGAAACAATAGGTGTTTGGAGGTGCTAGATTCCTGTAACCATTTGCGGACGAAATTTTAGTGATAACATAGAGAACACGACCTGAAGGACCTGAACGCGAGCTTGATGCTGAGGAAGCATCTGATAAACCTCGCAGGAATACTATGACAGAGAGAAGGTCTCTGAGAGATGGTGACAATTCCCTAGGGATATCATGGCTTGGCACGAGGGTGGTCAGAGTGCTAAGAAGGAATGCCTCTGAGCGTATGGTTGGGTGGAAAGGCACACACCCACAATCATTTAGTCAGTTACAACCTGTAATAGATAAGTATTCTCATACCCTTTGTAATTGATCTGTAACTATGTAATAAAGTTGGATATCCTGCGAATGACTCAAGGATGTGCCTGTTTTCTTAATGGTTACACTATATCTCTTTATTCTTGTTTAAACTGTGTATTTAAGAAAGTATGGAATTGTCTGATTTGTACATGTAAATTCCTGACCCTTGTGGTGGATTAAGTTAAAATAAGTGGACTGTGAGTTCATCGACCTTGGGCACAATTTTCACAGGTGCACTTCGACACTCCTAGTTGCCCTGAGTCTCCGAAAGGACAGATTCTGTGAAGCTTAGGAGAGGTAGTGCAAATATGCACAGAATCTTTATGAGGTGGGCAGAGGCTGAGAACCTCTTATGTTCCATAGTTTGGTGAATGAGTACAGGGGTGCGTGAGAGATATTTATAAATATCAAGCTCATAAGGAAGAGCATAAAGCGTGCACCAACGCCTAAGTATTTCAAAGCTAATGAAGCTAAGGAAGGATAGAGAGATCCAAGTATTGAAAGGGGAAGATCCTTTGTAAGGAAGACAAATAGACTAGATCATTATGACCATTATGACCATTGGATATGGGAAAGAGCGTGGGAGTTAACCCCTTGAGTCCTTCAGACTTCGCAAGTTCGGTGAAATGAGCATGTTCATTGTTAAAGAGGTGAATCCTCCGAAGTCCTGATATTAATATTGGACGTAGATTTGAGGATGCCCGGGAGCTATCTCGACCATTAGATATATGAGGTAGTTATCCTGGCATTTATTTCTTCGGGAGAATAGAGGTTTAGTAGCACTAAAACCCCCGAAGGAAGGAGCCACAAAGTAATGTGGACTATGGATCTATGGATCCTTTGGATCCCTCTTGTTCGTTCAATCGAGGGAAAGTGTGCATCACGTCGAGAGAATGTGGGGATGAATGTGTCGAGTGGCGGTAAGGCCATGCATGGCACAACAGTGATACCCCGAGGGAGGTTACAAACCGTCGATGTAGGGGTCTACATAGAATGACCTGGACCATTCATCTATGAGTTCGAAGCTCACGCTTTGGGAGAATTGCAAGTTGTAGTGACCAAAACCTCTCAAGGCTGAAGTCACGAAATGATCTGGACTGTGGATCTCTGGGTCCTTCTCGATTGTCCGATCTATGAGTTCAGAGTTTTCTCTTTGGGAGAATTGCGAGTTGGAGTGAAAAAAACCTCCGAAGGAGAAATTACAGACCACTCAGAAGCTAAGCCTCGGGTCATAGTACGAGGTCACATTTGAGAAGGGCCTAGCAAGAGAATATAATACCCATTGTTTTGGAACTCGTCGAAGTGCCTGAGCCTGAAGTTTCAGTGGGCCCTTGATCTAGAAAGAGAGAAGGAACCGTCGATTCCTCTCTCGTCATTTCAGAACTTCGACAGTTCAAAATTCTGATGAATTGGTGAGTGGTGAGGTGAAAATGCCTGAAGCTGGAGTTATGAATCACCCTTTGAGTAGGAGTTGGGTCACAACCTAAGGTCATATGAAGGAAGGGTATAGCATGGAGAGCTAGTGCCTTTTGCTCAAATACTTCAAAGGGGCTAGGAAAGAGCCATGGGCTTGGAAGAACTGACAATATGAAGAAAGCGGAACCTAGAGAGAGTTAAGGAAAGCAAAATTATGAGGCCCCACCCCTTAAAAGAGCACTTAGGGGTCGGGTGTGTTACAACAGAGAATACTTGGCCAGGTTTGTTTGTAGTTTTATTTCTTTTAGTGATCCATTTTCCCTGTTATGGGAGCCCTAATTTGATCTTAATAAAATCATCTTGGAATTGGTTTTCCCTCTATGGTTTTTCCAAGGGTAGTTTACCTATAAATATTGGTGTTTTGTGTGTGATATTTTGGTTTCCTAGTTTATGATTTTGCTGCATGTTTAGTTGATTACTTAGCTATTCTTTTAGTAGATAAAGTTATTTTATTTTGAGATAACTACCTAGTGTTGGGTTGAAGTGGTGAAATATCAACATGGTATTTGAGCATACCAAGGGTTGAATCCACAGGAAAATCAAAGTGGTATCAGAGATAGGGATTCAAAGGGAGGAAACCAAGAGCAAAAATATCAATAGATGCAAGAAGGTCTTGACAAATCTATAACCAAGAGGTAGAAATAAAAGGACATATTTCAGTGAAACAACAGTACTGAGGCAGAACAAGGGTTTTTGCAGGGGTATGGAGGTGTACATGTGTCATAGTGGTGATGATCGTGTGCATATGTAGGTCACAATGGTATCATTCATGTACATATGTGGGTCATAGTGGTTACAATCACGTACACACGCGGGTCGTAATGGTGATAGGTGCATACATATGTGGGTTGTAGTGGATACAATCCTGTACATTATCATACATGATAGTACGCATATAGTTTCAACAGAGGGTTATCAAATAAGATCTTGGAGATGGAAAATGGATTGTGATTCGAGGATAGGTTGGATGGGGTTTCCAAATACAATCCTTGTAAGGAGAGGATCATGTTGGTGTTGATGGAAAATGAGATATGGGAATTTGCGAATACTTAGATAACTCCACCAATAGATGTGACAAATCTAGTCATCCATAATCAGAAGGATGTGAAAGTGATCCAGGAGGATCCAAAATGATCAAAAGTGATCCAGGAGGATCCAAAATGCTCAAAGGTGATCCAGGAGGATCCAAAATGCTCAAAAATTAATATTCTCAAATTATTTTTAAAATCACTTCATTGTGCATATCTCAGTGATAGCTTTCCAATGACACAACAATTGCCTCAAACACAGTTCATATGAAGAAGTTATGGCTGGTCAAAGTTTGGTTAAAATAGGTCAAATGTCAAAGTAGGGGTGCCACATGGAAGGCCCATAGGATTCCACATTTCTTGTTCATATAGGTCATACAATTGATAGATTATGTCATGCTGACATCAGCATGGTGACATGGCATCACGACAGGCTGCCATGTGTCACCCGAAAATGAGATTTTTTGGGGTCCATGTGCACCAATAAAAAAGTGCCAGGTGTCATCCGTATGGATGATACGTGGCACCCATATGATGATGTGGAAGGTACAGGTGGCAGGTGACTGGATGATGAGGTGGTATATAGGTGGACCAGTGAAAGCATGACATGTGGACTAATCAGATAGTGCCACGTGGCACTCTTCGATATGCCAATAATGGCTTAAGGGAGAATCATAATTTGTTGGAGGTTGAATGCAATAGAACCCATGACATATCGAGGAATATTCAAACATTACAAAGAATATTCCTTAGTCTTAACCACAATCCTTCTACCAATATGCCATGCACGTTAGTTTTTATAACTAACATTAAATATTATATTTATATTAAAACCAGTTTTTCCCAAGATTTTGGTTGGTGGTTTGGTCGACCTAGGCCTATTTAATTGATAAGAAAACCAATTCTTGAGGCATAGAAATGCATGCCAAGAAGCATGTCTACATAAAATTTCATGCCAAGTATGCATTTTTCTCTATTTTCATGCAAGAGGTGTCCCTCTTTTGGGATTGTCTCGTTTTGCATGACATAGAGTTCTTTGAGGGAAGAATAGAGTGTTTATACTCATTTTTATCAAAATTTTGAGAGAAATCTGATGGTGATGTTTATTTTCTATAAAAATGATATGTATGAAAAGTATTAGTCCAATTTGTCATGTATGAGACACATAGTCTCGTTATGTGTGCAAAAGGGGTCTTTAAGCACCTATTCAGAACATAGTCGTTTTATACTCATTTTTCTCAGAATTTCATGAGGAATTCAGTACTGAACTATGTTCATGGGATTGAGTAGCAGAATGGAAGGTGTTGGAATAGGGGCAGACCCAGGGTTCAATGCTTCAATAATGCACCAACAAAACCCTAAATACTGGCCCTTTCCGCAACACCTGTGAAGTAGATGAAGTCTCACCCGAGGTAGAGGTAGGGGGGGGGTTGCAGGACTCAAGTGTCTACAACCTAGATGGGACATAGATCCATGATAACAAGGATTAACATAGCACTTAGCTAATAACATTCATTAGTCTTTAACATTTATTCACATCGTAGGCTAAAACCCTAATTACATAATCAAAACAGTATTAATCAAGCTCTAAGCACATCTAACCATTCAACACATAACATCAGAGCATATCCAGCATTCATTCACATCACAAAGCACTAAGAATTCATAGATCTAACCATCATACATCAGGAGAAGAGAACTAAGAAAATAGATACATAAATGACAAGAACATCATAGCATAAAGCACATTAACACAGGATATACGTGGTTCACTCCAGTGTGGGGCTACATCCACCAAATATTCTCTTCTTTATTAGTCTCTTCAATCTTCTTACAGGCACAGATCCATGAGGCCCACTTCGCATAGGACAGGAGATCTGTGCACACCTCGCTAGATCCTCCTTCCCCAAGTTATGTCCAAGCACATAGCCTTTAAATAGTATGTGCGCACAACACTTACAAACGATTGCACTTATCTCTGCAAGCCTCAACATACAGTATGCACAAAACATTCACAACTATTTGCAATTAGAAAAATACAACCGCGGTGCTCTTACATTTCTCAACCACTTATTTATACATTACAAAAGAGGCCTAAACATGGGTAAAACCCATGGGCTGACATCCCATACCCATTACATAAACCCTAATATCCCAAAAAGATCACAAAAAGGGAGAGATCCCACGATCTTCGTTTCGCCTGGACCCTCCATCTTTGACCAGCCTGTCGAAGTCACAAAAATGGTCAAACACGACCAATGTTTCAACAAAACTTGTTCGAGGGCCAACAGGCCCCCAGCACTCACCTGTGACTCGTCCCGAGTCACTCTGATCTGGGCAATATTGCTTCAAAGGTCTCAAGCTTAGCTCGAGATACCTCAACTTACTGCTTCACCAGAGCCTCCTGCTCGACGAACTCATGAATGACTTGCTCGGTGACAGGCCCTTCCAGAAGTTGTTCCAGTGTCGTAACCACCTATTCTAGCTATGATCCTTGTCCGTTGATCTCTTCGAAGAAGGTGAATGCTTCGTCTTGCACTGGATGGAGTCTTTGTGTCACCTCTGTTGTTTCAGAGTCTTCACTTAAGGCTATAATGTATAGAGTCTAGGAATCCAAAAGAGGGTGAATGATATAAAAATAAAAGAACAACCTTTAGGGAAAGAATCTATGGCTGATTTCTGAGTTGTCTTTGTCTAACTTCCAAAATTTCTTGGATGCTTATATCTCGTTCAATGGCTTCCCATGAACGTTCGAGTTCTACCTGGGTGGTGGAAGTTTTTAGTATAGTATAGAAAAGGTTTAAAGCGATGCTCGTTTGATATAAAAGACCCAGTTCAATGTTGGGTTGTCTTACAATGGGCACATCCATGAGGGAACATAAATTTAAAGTGTTTGATGATGTTTCAAATTTAGATCATATAAGAAAGACTTCTCAGATCCGAATTAATACTATAACCAATCCAAAGGAATTCTCTTGTAACTGAGTTAACTTTGAAAAGTCATGCATGAAACAAAAAAAAACATTAAATTGTCAACAATGTGAGGCTTCAACCAGGGAGGAATCTCACCCTGTGACAGAAGAAGAAAATAGATAAGAAAATTTTGATGAAGCATAAAATATAGAAATCTAAATAATTCACAGGTCTTGTACCTACTAATAGCCGATACAGAGGAAAAATTGTAAACGATTAGATGACTAAACAGTTGATCACCAGAGTAGAGGTTGTACTAAACCGAAACTAAGCATTCATCAAATATATACATGAGAAATGAAACTAGATATGAAATGACAGAGAAAAACACATAACTCAGTCTTCACAGAATCTGGAGTCTTCAAATTGCTTTGTATTAATTCTGGCACAGGAAATGCATCTATTACAATTGGCCAAAAAAAAATCCCTTGTTCCTTGTTTCAAAATTATACTTATACCAAGGTAAAACGTTTCGAATTCCAATCATTTCAAAGTTTTGGTTACAAATGAAAAAATGAAACGTTTCATTTCCTTGTCCTTGGTTTTCATTCATACTAGCAGGGAAACTTCTTTTCTTGTTTTCTCTAGCTTTCAAAAATAGAATGGAATAGACATCTATCATTTTTCGCCTCCAACAGTTTGTCCTTTCCCCTATCCAATACAATTTACGCATCTTTCTACCAACGGGGCTACCAACTTGGAAGGTTCTGTTTGGTTGTTAGCCTCAAAGTTTAACAATCTTTTGCCAGCTATGGAAGTCTCTTTCCTACTTGTCTGTCCTCTGTGATAATAGACAATAATTGTAAGTTTGTCTTTACTAGCCATTTATCCACCTGGACCATATCAACCTGATTTATCTGGGACAATTCGACTTGCTCTCTTTCTACACTCTCCTTGATATCCAACAAATGTTTGGCTATGTTGATTTTTCCCAATGTTCCAGAACTAGTCTCTTTATAGAGATCTAATAAATTTTTATTTATTAAGCCAAATATTTCTTCACAAGCATCTCTCATATCTTTAGCCCTTTTCTTATTCTCAGATATATTATGCTCCTATGTCTTCAGCAAGATATTACCCCTGGTTTTCTCTGGAATGGACAACCTGGAACTAATGACCATTTATTCTTTCGCTGTTGCTATAAGAGCCTCCTGGAAAGTGACATGAGCTGCCCCAACTTCCCTTTCCCTCAAAGAGATGTTCTTTAGTGATTGATATATTGTTTGAAAGTGGTTCTGGATAGTTTCTACTTTAGCAAGTAGATTCTCTTGAGCCATTTCTACCTTCTTCCAGATTTTGATGGCTTGGGATTGGAATATGTTTATGTCTATGACCTGATTTTCGACAAAATTCAATTTTGACTGCAACTGTGTTATTTGATCCTCTGTTGGCTTACCTTTGTTTGGATTATTTGTGCTAACTGATGCATCTGCTCAAGGTTGGATTTAAGTCTCTCGATTTTCTGCAGATCATCTACTTTGGCTTGCTTGAGACCCTTTCTCGCCTCATCCCTGGCATTCGCCTCCGCCATAGATACCCTAGCCTCCAATTTGCTGATCAAAAGGTTCTTTTATTTTCTCCATGCCCTCAAGGTTCCAACGGAATATTGGTTGGTCATAGCATAAGCCTCCAGTGTTCCTGCTACCTCATCGATGAATTCCTCCTCTTCCACGGCCTCTCCATCTGTCAGGATTTTGTATTTTTTAGTGACTGCGCCTGCTCTTTGATATATTTCTTGCTTCACCATGGCCTTCCTTTTCTTACTAAAGAAAAAATTGTTAGGAGGAAACTCTTCTACAGAGATAGGCATCAGGCCCTTATCGAAAATCCATTTTGCATCGGGATTCCCCTTTTTGAATTGTAAAGGTGTGATGGATGCAATGGGTTTGCTGATTTCCTTGGATGACTGTTTCAAGATAGCATCCATGGTCGTTTATTCTAATGTGAGCAATGGTGTGTCACCTACACCTTGCCAGGGTGTTCCATCTTGACCTTCGACCTGTTTTCCTGGAGTAACTATCTCTGGATTTCCCTCTTCTTGGTTGGGGATCTTGGTATCCTCTATTTTTTTGGGAGTCTCATTTTCCTCGTTCTCCCTCAGAGTTTCTTATTTGTTAAGGTTTGTGTCTGTTGAGCCTTGGGCTTCTGCATGCTGTGTATCTGAGGGTTTTGAGTTTCTGCACTGTAAAATTTTGGGCAGGAAAATACTCTGGTGCTCCTGGAACTTATAGAAATTGATCATATCTCCGAGCAGTAGAGCTTAAACCCGACTCAAGACTTCTCTGTAGGTTCTCGCTCCTCGAAAGATTTCGTCATGAGGTGAGTATCCGTGCTCATACCTCATCAGACTGCAACTCACCAGGTGATTACTCACGACCTCGTTTGGGTCGTGTCTCTTAAACTCAATGTCTACTAATTTCATTTCTTCTAAGGCCAGGGCCTCCACTCTGGCATGGACGAAATCTAATAAAAAATATGTACCAATGTGAATGGGAAAGGGTGGCCATACCTTTTTCGATACTCCTTTGAGCTCCTTTCTTATCCCACCAAGCACATTCTGCCTGGAAATATCACGACATACTAGCTTATCTGACAAAAATAGTGGCAGGGCATGTGGGGGAACAAAGCTGCCAAAAACCCTAATATATGAAAATTCTGCTTCTATATACCAATCTTCCACACTGCTTAGGTTGGTCATGATTTGGTCTGAAATCCTGGGAGGTGGATGGCCGAATATGGAGACATGCATTGGTACCATTACCCAGTTGAAAATCTCGTAGAAAAATTCTTTGGCTTTATCTTCCTAGAGTTTTGAGTGGTAGACATGATTAGACTTTGCATTAGATGGAGTCCAGATCCAACTCATTAATGGGAAAGGTGTATTGAAGAAAATAACATCCATTATTTAAGCAAACATAAAGAATGAAGTTGCTTTCCCACTCATCTTCTGTGCTCGATATTCAGTAATTCAACTGTCCAGACTGTTTGACAACAATTTGGCCCAGTCGAAAGAAAAACCCTTAGCTACTATATGAATAAACGGTACCCATGAGAGGAAAAAGTGAGTGGTGTCCTCCTTGTCATATAGTCTACAGTCCATCATCACTATATACATGAATTGTGGCACTAAAGATGAGATTGAATAAATTCCATGAGTATCAGCCCTGAATTTTGTGGGGTGCGAAACCCAATCTTTGATAAGATCGGATAAGTTTTTTCCAAACTACTCGCATTCCTTCTTTTTGAAACCCTCTAAGAATTCGACATTGTGAGTAAGGTTTGGTGTGGGTGACAATTTATACATTGCTTGTAAATTCTCTGGTCTGAATGTCCCAATTGCCACCTTCTGTTCATTGAAAATTGTCCTAGTCGGGATGTCTACATGGTACAGTGCTCATCTGATCATATCATAATAGGGAAAAATCCATGGCCTTGTTGCTATTTTGTGCATCTCTACCTGAGCAATGATTTTGTATTTGGTGGACAAGTCATCTTTCTCGTTATCGATAGAATCATTCAGACAATTTATTAGCTCAGACTGCAGAATGTTGGGAATGTGCATCCATGTTTTGACAGTATTGATACTTCGAGGAGAGGTATTAGAAACAATATATGAAACTTGACCTGAAATCTCGACAACTGCCTTGGGAACTTTCCGCAGAGCCATGATACAGAACCTCGCAATTAGATCCCTTGTCGTAAAAGTGAAAACACAGACAAAAGTTATCCAGGTGAAATGGCTTTGCGCACAATAGAAAGAAAATCTAAGATAATGAAAGAAACCCTTTTGTCTTGATCGCTTAAGTGCATGTGAGTCATTGCAGATAGAACAGTTAAATCAATTAATGGAAATATTTTTGAAATAAAACAGGATCTTACTCTCAATCACCTCACTAAAATTCAAATAAATGCCATAAATGTTTGACGACGTGACTTGGGAAAAAGGAAGAAACGTTAAAACTTCATCCGTAGATTGTATGAGTTAAACATTGCTTAAGGAATTAATTAATCTATTTTAGTTCCTTTAATTAAGTGTGTTTAGTCCTTAATCCCCTTTTCAGCGTTCGTTGTATCGGATGATTTCGCTCCTATTCTTTGAACCCCAAAAACCTGAAATCGCGATAGTGCGATTTGGTTGATTAGTTGTGATTTGAATTAATATTTTAATTAGCCGTGCTTAATTAATGAATATCGTGACTTCAGGGATCGGATTTGCAAAGGTGTTGTTTTTGAGGTAACAATTGTCAAGTCATGAAATCATGATAAAGATTAACTATGGCTTAAAGTGATTACTCTTGAAATTAACCTGAGTGACTTAAAACAGCTTCGCACGTCGGAGATTTAAAAAGCGTTTGACGTGTAACTCCTGAAATGCGAGAGCACAAGGTAATAAAAGGTGACAATCCTTGCTTAGTGGTTCAGAAATGGTGATTAGAACTAAATCACTTAACACCATCTCGCATGTCGAGATACTAAGGCTTTGGTGGGTATAAATGTGAAATAAACAAAGTCCCAAAATGTGGCTTTTTGGGCTTAAGTATAACATTTCACTTACTTAGAAAAATGGTGGCTCCAACCTTTGAAACTAGAGTATTTGGAAAATACAAGCGTTCCAACATAGGCTCCAACTAGGGATCTCGTCTCCTTGTGGGACGAGAAGAACAATAGATCAAGTGTCTGTATTGGGTAAATGGAGTCATTAGTCTATTTCTGTGAAACTAGTTTTAGAGAAAAGATATAGAGGGAACTTTGAGGTTTCATCTTTATTTCCGAAAAGCTTTCAAAACTCAGTCGCTTTCCAATCTCAACTACAGTCCATTCGGTGACTTTCCCTTTCTCGACACTGAATTTGGGCCTGCTTAAGATGACCAAAACAATCTTAGGAAATTCAACAGGTCTTGTGTGTTTCGTCTTGCATCAAAACAAAGTAAATTCCATGCTTTCAATCAGGGAGTACTGCATGAACTTGGGATGTAGATCTAGTTTTGAAAAAGCTGATTACCATAATACAGTATAATTCATGTATGAAAACCTTATAGATATCTTAGATATTTCTTCACTGCCAGCGAGCCTGTTTAGTACCCTGGTGAAGTTATCTGGTTCCCTTCATTGAATTTCCTTTCACCACTTCAAACTGTAATTATGCATTTAAATGCTGAGATGAGGGAAATCATTTTATGAATTTCCTTTCATCATCTCTTTGGAATAGATGGGGGCAGTCAATTATGAATTTCCTTTCACCATCTATCTGATATTTTATTTTTTAAACTATGAAATGGGGGCAATCAAATGGTATAAAGCACACCAGGGGCAATATCTGTGTAGTATTCGTAACAGAGGCCTGTCAACTCGCTTTGATTACACTAGACCAACTTTCTCTTGACTTTCAAAACATCTTAGTCTGCAGGAAATTATGGGAGAATTTATTTCTAGGGGTCTTCCTTTGAGCAAGACTTAGTCATTTAAAACCCATTAAAAGACCTAAGAGAGTTAGAATCAACCTAGGAATGAATTGTCTTAGTAGGAGACCAAGGAGTCATGAAGGCTGGCTTATTTTCTACGATTCGTTTGCCAACTTCCAGAGCTAAAGAATAACCTCTTCTTCCTCCGTAGAGGCCAAGGGAAGGTGTTTGGTGTTTAAGGAGAGAAAGCCAAAGATAGATAAAGGATGACAGAGAAGGGTTTGAATCTCAAAAACAAAGGCGTTATAACACAATCCTGACTCTTGGAACTTTTTCTTTGGGGACACTTTACTTCCTCTGCTTATTTTAATTATTTTTTTATCTTATCTAGGTGAGATTTTTAGAATCCACAGTAACAGTTGTTCCTTTAAAGACATGTCAGGTGAATATATCATACTCATGAGATCGTTGTTGCGCTTAAGTGATATTCGTTTGGAATACAGACATTTCGGAAGTTCATACCTTTGCCTTATCATTTTGTTCTCTTCTTAATAATTTTTTTTTTTTTTTATCACCTGTTTCGGGCGAATCAATTTCCCGATACATGAACGTCTATTTTATCCCTTTGCTATTTGGGCTGCAAGACGAGATCCTATAAGAAAAAAACATGAAGAGTATCAAGGCTTTCAGATTTATGGAATTCAATGTGTTGAAAATTTCATATCCCTACTTCTAGAAAATCACTAACCTGTTTTATTTGCGATGAAAGTAAAACTTACCGAAAAGCTATAAAAAAAAATACACAAACCAATATATACAGTGGAAATTTGGAAATCATTTATTGCATATAATGCTTCAAATAACGCCCGTTGACAGGGGCGTTGAGGGTTTTACACTCTAACATAAATAAATTCTTCCCTTCAGAGGCTGTGATTTTGAGTGGTCCATACCAGATATGATCAAATTTACCATGTCTTGTCGAGTCTTCCCACCTAGCATCCCATTTCAAAACCAAATCACCAGGGAGGAATTCTCTATCTTTGGCCTTATGATCGAACAACGCTTTCATGTTGTCCTGGTATTTCTGCAACCTTTCATCCACTTTAGCCCTGTGCTGTTGAACTTCAATTAGCTGATTTATTCTCCTTGTGACATGGTTTGTGTTGAGACCTGAAATTGACATTCTCATTACCCTATTATACTCTTCACCTATACCTTTTTGGCCTACCTAGAGCTTGAGTGAATGACAAGAATGCTACCAATTGCTAGTAATAAGGTCATAAGGTAAAGTATGGTTAATTCATGTATTTTGTGGTTTATTGAGTTAAGGAATTAAATATTTCATGTACTAATGCTCGATTTGTCATATGTGAATCTTTGACCTCCAGATGTCTAGCGTTCCTGTACCAGCTCTAGCATGATCCAGTACCTGCGCACCAAGATTGTTGCTGTTTGATCCGGTACCAAACACATCTGGTACTAAATCTTACCTGTTGTGATCCGGTACCAACAACACGCACTATTGTGATCCGGTACCAACGACCACGCTTTGTCATGATCCGGTACCACCATTTGCGCACTATCATGATCTGGTACCATCTACCTGTTACGATCTGATACTCATATGGAAGAGCCCAATGCACTAAGTTAAGTGCTAGATATCGCCTAAGTCAATTGGTGGACGCCTATTTTCTATGATAAGGATAGTTTGTTGATTGCCTCATCCTCATGCACTTCATGTCATGAGGATGAAGCTAAAGATGTAACTGAATGATTAAACTTAACAACTGATTGATTTGCAAATCACTTCGCTTCTTTGTGTTTCACGATGTACACTATTAAATAGACGTGGTAAGGATGGTAGAAGAGTAGGAGAGTTAGCATATCATCAATATGTAAGCAACATATGATAGTATAGAACATATTTCTGAGTGAAGATTAATGGAATGTCATTTTATCTCCATATTCTGATTATCTATGATTAAGAATGAGTTGAGTTGTTAAAGAGAGTTTTGATTTTATGTATTGAAGTTTGAGTGAGAGCAATGTGTGTGTTAAAAGCAAGCTTCCTGTAGACTTTAGTAGCTGACCTGTTGAAGCGAAAAGGGCCCACTGCCCAACAAAGGTCAGCCTCTTCATAGATTATCATTAGTGTTTGTTTTCAGTAGTATAAACATTGAATTAGCTAAAGATTTAACTCTGTTAAATTAAGATTTTCATTCTATAATTGCTTAGAGATCTTTAATTGCTCTGTTTTTGCATATACTCTATTTCTGTTCTCATGAGTTTGATTTCCTTGAGTGATCATAGCTGTTGGCAACAATAGTCAAAACTACTTGGGTAAGAACTAGTGAAGTTCATTGTGAACCACAGTAGAACCAACATATTGACTATTGAACTACCCATGCTATGCTGATTGATGTGTGATTTCCTTTCAGAAAGTGTGGATTGCATAGTTAGTTTTCTGGGTCATACATCAGAGTTGATCTATCAAACCAATTCCATCTCATACTTGCATGTGCTATAATGGAATAGATAGCCTCTCTGAGAAGGACAACCAAAGTGCATTATAGTTTTCTATTTTGATTTGTTTCCAACATACATAATCTAGTTTGATTCTATACTCATGACATTAGGAATTACCTTTCTTACTGGTGTCTTGTAACTCTGTTGATTACGAATTCCATATTGAGAATTAATGAGTGCATTATATTAAACATATAAGTAGCAAAACATTTTGGTGCCGTTGCCGGGGAGTTGGAAACAGTAGGAAGTAATTTTTAGCTTAGATTGTTTGCATAAATTTTAATGTTTTAAAAGGCTGC
>JZKD02S1672957.1:445890-466012 GCA_000966675.3 Picea glauca | reverse complement strand
ACTTTAAAACAGACATCTTGAGCACAATAAGTAACCAATTAGATACTCTGAAACTGAAAAAGAAACAAGAAGAAGATGCTTTAGCAATATTTTGTCATAGATGCCGAAAGAAGCAAAACAACGAGAAATAATGCCCATTAAATGTCATAGAAATCTGTGGTTTGTGTACACTAGAACACCCCACATTTGAGTGTCCAACCTTGCTTGAACTACAAGCCATGTATAGGGGAGGAGGAGTCTCATAAGAACAACCATACCCTTCTAGAATACCTTGGAGAGACCAAAATCCAAATACATTTTATGATCCTAATACACAATATCAACAACAACAATGTGGTCCTTCCCCAATGACTTATCCACAATGGACACCTCAACAAACTCAGCCTTGGCAACAAGGTTGGAGGGGACCTATGTATGGAAATCCCTCTTACCCTACATATCCACAGTACCCTGAAAACATTTCCCAATTACTACCTGGATTCAACCCATTACAGATGCAAGATTTACTCCCACCTCCTATACAACAACAATTTACAACCCCCTTGAATCCTAATTAGCAACAACAAGTATCTATAAATCCCAATCAACAACCAAAAAACCAAGCTACCCACAATCCTCCGAGACCAACAACAATCCCTGCCCAACCAATACCTAACCCCAATAATCGACCCACCCACCCTGTGTAGAATATAGAAGTTCAAACCTTTCCCACCTATGAAATTCAACTATGATCGGGGAAAGTGGTAAACCAATCAGATCCTGCAGTATTAATTCAGGAAGAAAATGATAATCATTCTGAGGAAGAAAACACTCAAACCATCCCTATAGAATAAGAGGCATCTCCTCCCAATCACTTCTCAGTCTATATGAGTACCCTAACAAATTAATCTTCCACCTTACCCTGAAAGACAATTAGTGAAGAAACCCGACCCACCCTTGCACAGAGATATACAAGATGAATTACGAAATGTGTGCATAAAAATACCTCTGCTACAAGCTATTAAGGATATCCCTATTTATGCCAAAATTATAAGGGATCTTTGCATTAAGAAACCAGGAAGGAAGAAGAAGGAACCTCCTTTTGTTCAGGTAGTGGGACAATTATCTGAATTCATTTCTGAAATGCCATACAAATATAATGATCCTGGAAACCCAATTGTCACTATTAAAATTATTGGCACTTCTCTACCAAATACACTCATTGATTTGGGTGCAGCTATTAATGTAATTCCTTTTGACACTATGCAAAATCTCCAAATCAGTAAGCTAAGACCAACCCAAACCATGATCAAATTGGTAGATAAGTCAGTCATTAGCCCTGCAGGAAGTCTAGATGATGTCACAGTCACCCTAGCTTCTTGGGAGTATCTAGTAGACTTTTTAGTCATCTATTCTAAATCATCCTCCAAACCAGGACACCCTGTGGTTCTTGGCCACCCTTGGCTAGCCATAGTAGATGCCTTTATCAACTGCCAGTCTGGTGAGATGACTATATCCAATGGCACACATAGCCAAAAACTTGTTCTCTTCCCTCTTGCCCAATCAGCACAAGAAATACCTATTTGGTTAGAAAAACCTTATGGAGAGGAAGATTGCATCAGACCTCTGTTAAAACTTGAACAAATAAGAGGAATAAAAGAACAATCAGATGAACAAGTCTTAAGCTTATTTTTGGCTGACACAAATAACATTGAATACCCAAGGTCTTTTGCAGAATTGTCACATATTTTTAGTTCCGAATTTCAAAAAACTTGGCACCCTGATATCACTCAATTATACACTTTATCACAAGCCTCCTCAGATAAGGAAGAAACTACTTAACTTGTTGAGATTATCCTAGGAAAACCTTTGCATATCAACTCTAGTTTGGAACCAGAAAAAAAGACACAAGTGATTGAAATGCTCCAAAGACAATTTGATGCCTTTGCATGGGATTATGCAGACATGAAAGACATTCACCCTGACACATGCACACATCATATCTACACTAATGACCAACTCAGACCAGTCACACAGCCTCAGTGAAGGATGAATCCAACCCTTAAAGATATTGTAAAAGAGGAATTGGAAAAACGCCTCCGAGCCAATCTCATATACCCCATTTCAGATAGTCAATGGGTATCTCCACTTGTCATAGTTCCCAAGAAAAATGGTAAGTGGAGGATATGTGTAGAATTCCTAGAATTAAACAAAGCCACCCATAGGGATTACTTTCCTTTACCATTTATTGATCAGGTGCTGGATACCCTATCCAGAAAGAAGTATTTTTCATTCTTGGATGGGTTTAGTGGTTACAACTAGATACAAATAGCACCCGAAGACCAGGAAAATACCACTTTCACCTACCCTTGGGGCACATATTCTTATAGGGTTCTCCCTTTCGGACTTTGCAATGCGCCAACCACTTTTCAAAGAGCTTTCCTAGCCATTTTCTCTGACTTGACCAATGATTGTGTGGAAGTCTACATGGATGACTTTACAGTCCATGGACAAGACTTCCAGGAAGCATTGACTAGTTTAGAAAAAGTATTGATTAGGTGTAAGGAAACTAACCTTTCCTTAAGTAACGAAAAATAAAAAATGATGCTCACTGAAGGTATTGTTTTGGGACATCACATTTCTCGTTTTGGCATGAGAGTTGATCCGGCAAAGATTTATATCATCACACAAATCAAAATACCTTCCTCACAAAAGGAAGTTCACAGCTTTTTAGGACATGCTGGCTACTATAGAAGATTCATTCCAAATTTTACACGCCTAGCTACCCCTCTATTTAAATTATTATCCAAAGAAGCTGAATTTAAGTGGGATGATGAATGCCAAATATCTTTTGAAATTCTAAAACAGAAATTGTCAACTACCTTTGTATTAAGAGGACCAAATTGATCCCTTCCTTTTCATATCTGTATCGATGCCTCAGACATAGCCCTTGGGGTAGTCCTTGGACAAAGAGAAAATCAAATTCCCTATGCTATTTACTTCGTCAGTACAAATCTGTCTCCAACTGAAGTTAGTTATACGGTCACAGAAAAGGAATTGCTAGTTGTAGTCCATGCTATCAATAAATTTAGACACTATATTACTGGATATCAAGCTTTTGTACACACTAATCATTCAACCATCTGATTCTTAATGAACAAACCTGTAACAAATCCTAGAGTTACAAGATGGATTTTATTATTACAAGAGTTTAATATCAACATTATTGATAGAACTGGTAAAGATAATCTTGTGGATGATTTCTTATCTAGAATGATTCACCTGGGAGATAATGCACCAGTAGAAGATACCTTTCCCGATGAAAATTTATTTTCTATTTCTACATTCACTCTGTGGTATGCAGATGTTGCTAACTATCTTGTGACAGGGAAGATGCCTCAGAAATTGTCTCCTAGAGAAAAACAAAAAGTAATTCAACTAAGTGAAAATTACATGTGGAATGATGATTGCCTCTACAAAATAGGACCAGATTTGGTGATCAGGAGATGTGTAAGGGAAGATGAAATTCATGATATTTTACATGCCTGCCATGATGGCCCTTGTGGCGGACACTTCACAGACAAGAGGACTGCTTACAAAGTGCTGCAATCAGGTTACTACTGGCCTCATATTTTCAGAGATGCTAAAACCTATGTATCCAATTGTGATGAATGTCAATGAATGGGTAAGCCTACTGCATGATACCAAATGCCACTTCAAGCCCAAATAGTCATTGAACCATTCGAGAAATGGACATTAGATTTTGTAGGGCCCATTAACCCTGCATCTAAAAAGAAAAAGTATATACTTGTATGCACTGACTGTGTGACTAAATGGGTTAAGGCAAAGGATTTACCGGCTGCAAGTGAACAATCAATGGTAGGTTTCCTTTTTAATGATATCTTTACTAGATTTGGTGTACCATGAAAAATTGTGACTGACTAGGGAACTCAATTTACCTCTCATCTAGTTAAAGCTATTACAGAACAATACCAAATCAAACACAGGAAATCTACACCCTATCATCCACAAGCAAATGGACAAGTAGAATTCACCAACAAAGTTATTGAGTCCATTCTTACCAAAACAGTACAATTGCACCATAAGGATTGGGCTGACAGATTATTAGAAGCCTTATGGGCTTATAGAATCACCTGGAGGAATACAAYRGGACATACACCCTATGAGTTAGTGTATGGGAAGYAKGTGCTTYTCCCCATAGAATTTCAGATCAAAACCTTCAGGACTGCAGTACAAGTTGGCATGAACTTGGATGAAGCCCAACAACAAAGACTCTTGCAGCTTAATGAGTTGGATGAAACCAGGCAGGAAACTCTTCAAAGGACTACCCTCATTCAAGAACAGAGAACAAAATGGCATGACAAGTATCTCAAAAAGAAAAAATTTCAACAAGGAGATTGGGCTCTATTGTATGAAAGGAGATTCAAGAACTTCAAAGGTAATTTAACCACCTGTTGGATGGGACCTTACGAAATTGACACTATCTACTATAATGGTTCAATTAGGATAAAGACAATTGATGAACAACAGACGCCACTGCTTGTGAATGGTCACCAGTTGCGAGTTTACAACAAACCTCTATCAAAAGAGGAATTCCTAACTCGTATACTATATAATTCAGACATGCACATGATCAATAAGGAAGGAGATCCTCCTACTGACCCACATTGATTGATTGGTTTATTTGAAACTTTTTGTACATAGGTGTGGATCGAATTTTGTTAATAAGATGAAGGTAACAAAAGAATCTTACCTCCTTTTGTTTTACTTTCGCAAATTTTCATTTCTTTTGTAAGAATTTTTTTTTATAATCTATTTGATCCTTCATGAACTTGCTAAAAACATCAGTTGTAGGCATCAACAATATTCTGTTATGTTTCGGTACTCGAAATCCTGTTCTGGTCCAGTACCAGTCCGGTACCAGAATCTGTCCTTCTACAGTACTATCAAGACATATTGACAAATCATATTCCAAAATCTTGTGTCAATGAAGCCATGCAACAACCACTTAAGATGGAACCATGAAGCCAACAACACTCTCAAATGGCAACCCTTCTGTTGACAACTAAAGGGAAGTATTTTAATTTCTTTTGGTTCTGTTGCTAAGAAAAACTTTAATTTCTTTTGGTTCTGCTGCTGAGAAGTATTTTAATTTCTTTTGGTTCTGTTGCTTAAAAACAAAATAAAAAGAGGGACACAATCTTTTTCTATGATTTCTCAAAGAGCCATAATCCACTTTAAATACTATAAGTTTCCTTTACCCAGTATTTCAGCATGATTTAAAGGAAAAAATATATTAGCCTATAAGAAACTATCTCACCCTAACCAAACTTCAATAATATTCATTGGATTATCTTATTAAAGAGTAACATATGAGTATATGAACACTCTCTACCATGGGCACACTACCAAAATTTTTATGGCAGAGGATGTACCAGTACCCCAAGGAAACTTTAGGTCATTCTCTTATGGACAACTTCAGACAAAATTATACATCTAGATCACTCTAAAGAAATAACGTGCATAAAATTTTATTTTTCCTTCAGACAAATATTTAAAAGACATACAAAAGAAGAGTATATGCCTTCCAACCCAATACCATCCCACCCTGTAAAAATGTTTTCAGACGAGCCTCCCCTGTCACTGTGCAAAGCACTCTTTAATACAAACCAAAATAGGTGACTATGGACAAGAAGCCTCTGATGGAAAAAGGGTTTAAGAGACTAACCCGCCAGGATACTGAACAGGTCTGCTAGCAGCGGGTACCAGTCTATGGTATGACTAGGCAAACCCATCAGGGTACTGAACAGGCCTGTTGGCAATGGGGCATTTTGCCTGGGGAAGGCACCTCTCACAAATTATCACAAATACCCCATCGAAGTACTGAACAGGCTTGCTGGCAGTGGGTTATGGTTGAAACATGTCTCATCTATACTTGTTTAATTGAAAAATCCACTTTTTTCCATCTAAAACAAAAAGTCATTATTGGATTTCATGAGATACAAATCCCAGATGAATTAGCAACATAATTCTCCAAGCAAATGTCCATTTGAGAATCACCCTAAGTCAACTTACCAGTCTGAATTCCAAAGCCTACACTATCTAAGAAGGAAAATTCTTAAGAGTGGAGCCCTAACTAGGGAGCCTAATCTACTTATATTGTGAAATTTATCTATAACAACCAATGATAGTAAATCTTTGAAGCAAGTTAGGTGGGATATGTTCTTCTGGCAAACATATATGTATTCCCCTATTTCACTGCTGAATGCTGCCTTTGTCAATAATCCATTAAAAGAAGGGCAATTTCATTTTTGGCATGAGATGCAAACATATATGTATTCCCTTGTTTCACTATTGAATGCTACCTCTGTCAATAATCCATTAAAAGAAGGGAAATTTCATTTTTGGCATGAGATGAAAACATATATGTATTCCCCTGTTTCACTGCTAAATGCTACCTCTGTCAATAATCCATTAAAAGAAGGGCAATTTCATTTTTTTGGCATGAGATCATATGATAAGTGATAAGCTGTACTTCTAAAAATTTGATTGGTTTCTTTTGCTCTTATCATGATATGAAATGATTGAATTTTCTTGTCTACAGAGATACAACATCTTCGACATGGGGGAAGGTCAAAGAGCCCCTTCAAAACTCTTTTCCAGACTCATATAATCCACTTGCAGAACCAAATACAAAGAAAATAAGCACAGAATAACAGAAGTACAGGACATTCCCGTACCAAGTTTTCAAGAAGCTTCAGTCTAAAAGGATGAATCCTGACAATTTACAAGCAGTCACACATGTTATGAGCATCGATCATACAAAGGTGAAAGCAAAGGTAACATGGTATTTATTTTCCTATGCTCATAAAACTACAATAAATATGAAAATCTATACTAGATCTTACGACCTTAGTATTAAACCCATGTGCCTATCCCTCATACCCATATGCCTAAACCTAATTAATCCTCTCATAGCTCTTGAACATGGTTAAAGGAAAAAATCATATCAAAATATGAAGCATGCATAGAAATGATAAGCCACGAATATATTTCATCCTTAAACAATTCACGAACCCATCGTATATCATGAACCATGATACAACATTAATTTCACCCGCCGAAATTCCAATCACCTATTCCAAAACGATGCCCTGATACCCTACATCTTGTCCTCATAATTACAACAATGGGTAGATATGAAATGGCTTATCTGGTGGCAAAGCCATCCAGATAAGCCTTATTTGGTCATAATTTTTCCTTGTAGCACCCTCACTTAAACTTACCATTCGCAACACCATCACCATATTTCCCCTTGTCGTGAGCTTTTCTACAGTTACTAGCCTGCTCCTTTCCGGTACCAAACCCTTCATCAATCAACTAAACCCTTGTGCTACATACCAATCCTTTTCTCAACTTATAACGATGGTCGTTACTAGACACGAACCAGTTTTCCAAATTTATAGGGAAACCGAGGAATACCAATTATGTCAAGAAAAATATGCTAGATTAGGGTGGATACCATTTATGGAAAAATTTACAACCTGGAACAAGAAGATATCTCAGGAATTTATACAAGGTTATGATGGAGAGACAACACGTATAGGAAATCTACAACTGATAATTATTGAAGCAACCGTAAGGGAGGTTACAGGACTGCCTAGCAGAGGAGATAAATACTTCAAAGGTGTGGAAATTAACAAAGAAATATGCCAACAATTCTTGAAGGCAGATCATCAGCACCCCAACTGGAAGAAAGGGATCCCTAGAAACTACATCAAAGAAGAATACCATCCAATGATTACTAGTCTTCAACAATTTGTCACCTGTGAAGGTAGGTATGTCGTGACTTTCATTTATCACCTTAGGCTCCTATTGCATTTTGAAGGAGGCTCAGAAATCGATTTTCCATATTTTCTATGGATGAGTTTGAATAAAATGGTAAGAGGTGTTAAATACATCTCCAAAATAGAGAAGACTAGCATCTACCATCAAGGTTTCATTAAAATGTTAGTTTTGCATGAGCTTAGGAAACAAAGGACTAGTTGGAAAACCCTTATCACACAACACCTTCCCACAGGAAACAAATCTGTGGGGGAAACCCAGCATGGTCCAAAGAAAAGTAAGGAACCCCAAGAGAAAAAGAGCAAGAAGGATAGTGAGCCAACATGAAAAGGCAGGGTCCTCTTCCACAGTCAACAAGACTTCTAAAAGCTCTGAATCAAAAGGTAAAAACAAACTAGTAGAGGAGACTTCAATGGTGGCAGTTGAGAAAGAGGACCATCAGAAAATGATGAAGAAAAGGAAGCATAGCTCAGAAACTAAAAGCAAACAGTCTATGGCACAACCCCCTGTCACCATTTCACAATTAGAGAGGAAGAAAAGGAAGCCTGTAAGCATCCATGATACAATACCTCCTTGTAAAAGAACTACGAGGAACATGGCAAAGAATTGAAAAACAATAGTTAGTCCTCATACACAGGAAGATCCAATCGACCTTACCTCCCCTTATGAGGATTTACCAATCCAATATGACATCCCTAGTCTGACCGAAGAGCAAGCCACTATTACTTTATGTGGGATGAGGGAGGAAGTTGAGGAAAGGGAGTGCACCTAGCCAGCAATGGTCGAATCAACAAAGAACTTGACAAAAGAAAAAATGAAGAAAAGGATTGGGGAATTACAAAAAGAAAATCAGGAACTCCAACTGAAAGTAAAGGAATATCAGCTCTTGGATAGATATATCAAAAAGGAAAATGCATAGCTGAAAGAAACCAGCCAACAAATTCAAGACGACCATGAAGAGACCTCTAACAAGCTCAAGAAGGTATTATGACTCCTACAATACATTAGGGTGATCAAATGGGAGCTAATAGAAGAGGTTTCAACCATCAATATCATTGATCCACCAAAGTAAAGAACACAGTCTCAAGTTTTGAAAAAATTTTGGTTTTGTTTTCAGTTGCATGAGGACATGCAATGATTTTGGCATGGGGGAATGTTGAGACCTGAAATTGACATTCTCATTACCCTATTATACTCTTCACCTATACCTTTTTTGCCTACCTAGAGCTTGAGTGAATGACGAGAACGCTACCAATTGCCAGTAATAAGGTCATAAGGTAAAGTATGGTTAATTCATGTATTTTGTGGTTTATTGAGTTAAGGAATTAAATATTTCATGTACTAATGCTCAATTTATCATATGTGAATCTTTGACCTTTATATGCCTAGCGTTCCTGTACCAGCTCTGGCATGCTCCGATACCTGTGCACCAAGACTGTTGCTGTCTGATCCGGTACCAAATGCATCTGGTACTAAATCTTACCTGTTGTAATCTGGTACCAACGACCACGCTCTGTTATGATTTGGTACCAACAACACACATTGTTATGATCCGATACCAACGACCACGCTCTTTCATGATCCGGTACCATCGTTTGTGCACTGTCATGATCTGGTACCATCTACCTATTACGATCCGATACTCATATGGAAGAGCCCAATGCACTAAGTTAAGTGAAAGATCTCACCTAAGTCAATTGGTGGACGTCTATTTTCTATAATAAGGATAGTTTTTTGATTGCCTCATCCTCATGCACTTCGTGTCATGAGGATGAAGCTAAAGATGTAACCGAATGATTAAAATTAACAACTGATTGATTTGCAAATCACTTCACCTCCTTGTGTTTCACGATGCAGACTATTAAATAGCCATGGCAAGGATGGTAGAAGAGTAGGAGAGTTAGCATATCATCAATATGTAAGCAATGTATGATAGTACAGAACATATTTCTGAGTGAAGATTAATGGAATGTCATTTTATCTCCATATTCTGATTAGCTATAATTAATAATGAGTTGAGTTAAAGAGAGTTTTCATTTTATGTTTTGAAGTGTGAGTGAGAGAAATGTGTGTGTTAAAAGCAAGCTTCCTATAGACTTTAGTAGCTGACCTGTTGAAGTGGAAAGGGCCCACCGCCCAACAAAGGTTAGCCTCTTCATAGATTAGCATTAGTGTTTTTTTTTTCAGTAGTATAAACATTGACTTAGCTAAAGCTTTAACTATGTTAGATTAAGATTTCCATTCTATAATTTCTTAGAGATCTTTAATTGCTCTGTTTTTTCATATACTCTGTTTCTGTTCTCATGAGTTTGATTTCCTTGAGTGATCATAGCTGTTGGCAACAATAGTCAAAACTACTTGGGTAAGAACTAGTGAAGTTCATTGTGAACCACAGGAGAACCAACATATTGACTATTGAACTACCCATGCTATGCTGATTGATGTGTGATTTCCTTTCAGAAAGTGTGAATTGCATAGTTAGTTTTCTAGGTCATACATCAGAGTTGTTCTATCAAACCAATTCCATCTCATACTTGCATGTGCTATAATGGAATAGATAGCCTCTCTGAGAAGGACAACCAAAGTGCATTATAGTTTTCTATTTTGATTTGTTTCCAGCATACATAATCTAGTTTGATTCTATACTCATGACATTAGGAATTACCTTTCTTACTAGTGTCTTGTAACTCTGTTGATTATGAATCTTGGATTGATAATTAATGAGTGCATTATATTAAACATATAAGTAGCAAAACAATTTGGTTCTTCTTTCTCATCTTGCCAAAGTTTCATCACAGGAAGTGCCAGATTTATAGGTAATACCACTTCAGTCCCGTATACCATTTGGAAAGGAGAAGTGCCAATAGATTCTTTTGTACCTATCAGATTCACCCACAAGGCGTAGTTCAAATGCATAGGCCAATATTTTTTGTTTTCGCTTAACACTTTCTTAATTATGGTAATTAAACTTTTATTTGAGGATTCAGCTAGCCCATTTTCTTGGGGGTAATATGCCATGGAGTGAACCAATACGATATTGTATTTTTGGCAAAAGTTGACCATTTCCATAGATTTCAATGCCTGGGCGTTATCTGTGACTATCTTTCGGGGACAGCCAAATCTAGATAATATGTTCTCTTCCAGGAAGTCTATTACTACTGAATCAGTCGCCTTTCTAGTTAGAATAACCTCCACCCATTTGGTGAAGTAGTATGTAGTAGTCAGGATCCATTTGTGTTGAGCACTGGAATGCAGGTTGATTTCGCCTATTAAATCCAACCCCCATTGTTGAAAAGGGGCTTTTTTTTTGACCAAAACCAAAGGTAGCACTGGGAGCTTCTGTTTACCTGCGAACAATTGGAAAGGGTTACAGGGTATGACTTTGGCGTTGACATATGAGAATAGTTTATTCCAATAATATCCCGCCCTCGGGATTTTATAAGTTGTTTCCCTCTAGGCATGATGCCCTCCACACACTCCTTCATGAAATTTGTTTATGATCCTCTCTATTTCTGATTCTACTAAACAAACTAGTAGGAAGCCTAATGGGTCCTTCCAGTACAATTGGCTTTCAGATATACATTACTTCACCGCATGCAGCTTCAGTGTCCTGGATTTAGCTGGAGATAGATCACTTGGGCATTTCAGGGTCAGTAGGTAGGAAACTATGTCTTTATGCCAATCAGATGAGGAAAAATTCTCTTCAATTCTAGTTGCAGCTATTTGGTTATTGAGCTCATTTACATCCACACATCCTTCATATCCCTATAGGTTATTCATTTTGAGTTCTCTGAAATTTGATTAAGCTAAGAGCTTAGTCAAACCCTGCCCTTTTACTAGTTTCGTCGGTTTAACCTCCAGATCGAATTCTTGAATTTTAGCAAGCCACCGACCCCTCTTCCCGTCGCTGTCGGGCTGAACCAATATGTCTTTTACAGAACTAGTGGGTATGTATGAAATTACATTGGAGTGTAACACGTAGGTTCTGAAAGAATTTAGCGCCTTCACCATATCATACACTTTCTTTTCCATTATATCATATCTCAATTTAGCGTCTCTAAGAATTTTACTGAAAAAAGCTATTGGTTGCTCGAAACATTCTTCATTCTTCTGGAGGAGTACTGTCGCAACTGTGTGTTCGAATGTGAACAAGAAAATCATAAAATCTTTTAGATAATCAGGGCTTGCTAGTACTAGCGCTTCGCTTATAACTTTCTTGATGCATGCAAATGATTCTTTAGATTCTTCCATCCATTTCACTTTGATGTTCTTCTTTAGCATATTTGTGATCAATTTCATGATTTCAGTGAAGTTTGGGATAAATCTTCTCAAAAAATTTATTTTTCCTAAAAATGACTGAATTTCTTTTACATTTCTAGGAATATTTATGGTGTCTATAGCTTCTACCCTTTTAGGATCGATTTAAATTTTGTCTCGAGACACAATGTGGCCCAAGAGTTTACCTTCTTGAATCGCAAAGTGAGACTTCTTGGGGTTTAAGGACAAACCAAATTTTTGGCATTTCTCGAATGTTTGCTTGAGATGTAACAGATGATCTTCATCAGATTTACAAAAAACAGTTAGATCATCAAGGTAGATAACCACAAATTTATCTCTCTCACCGACGAAAGTGATATCCATAGAGCACTGGAAGGTAGCACCTGCATTCATCAAACCAAAAGGAATTTTGTCATACATAAATGTTCCCCAAGGGGTGGTGAAAGTTGTTTTTTCTTTATCATGCTCGTTGACAACAATCTGATTGTAACCGGAAAACTCGTCGATCATTGACATCCTATTTGCCCCAAATACTTTTTCCAAAATGTGATCCATTTTGGGTAGAGGATAATTATCTTTGAGAGAGGATTTATTCAGATTTCTAAAATCTACACACAGTATGATCTCCCTCTCTTCTTCCTAACTGGGACCAGGTTAGCTACCCAGTCAGAGTATCTCAGTGGTACAATTATTTTTGCATCCATAAGATTTTTGACTTTCCTTTTGACCACGAGCAATAAAATGGGATTGATTTGTCTGAGTTTCTGTCTAAAAGGTTTGACACCGGGCTTCAAAGGTATGTTGTGTTCGATCACAGTGGTGTCATAAGTTCTCATCTCATCGTAAGACCAAGTGGACACATCTTTATATTGTTCGAGTAAATCAACATACTTACCTTTTGTCTCAGGAGGAAGGTATTTTGATATTTTTACTATTCTAGGCTCCTCTTTGGTCCCTATGTCGCAATCTTCGACCTCTTCTAGTTGAGGTTGCAAAGTAGATTTTAAGGGCATGTCATTTTGGTCAAACAGAGGAAAAACTGTAAACGATTAGATGACTAAACAATTGATCACCACAGTAGAGGTTGTACTAAATTGCAGCTAAGAATTCATCAAAGATATACATGAGAAATGAAACTAGATATGAAATGACAGAGAAAAACACATAACTCAGTCTTCACAGAATCTGGAGTCTTTGAATTGCTTTGTATTAATTCCGGCACAGGAAATGCATCTATTACAATTGGCCAAAAAAAAAATCCCTTGTTCCTTCTTTCAAAATTATACTTATACCAAGGTCAAACGTTTCAAATTCCAATCATTTCAAAGTTTCGGTTACAAATGAAAAAATGAAACGTTTCATTTCCTTGTCCTTGGTTTTCATTCATACTAGCAGGGTGCCTTCTTTTCTTGTTTTCTCTAGATTTCAAAAATAGAATGGAATAAACATATGTCATTTTACACCTCTAGTAGTCTGTCCTTTCTCCCGCCCAATACAATTTACACATCTTTCTACCAATTGGGCTACCAAATTGGAAGGTTTTGTTTGGTTGTTAGCCTCAAAGGTGTAGCAATCTTTTTCCAGCTGTGGCAGTCTCTTTCCTACTTGTCTGTCCTCTGTGATAATAGACAATAATTGTAAGTTTGGCTTTACCAACCATTTATCCACCTGGACCATATCAACTTGATTTATCTGGGACAGTTCGGATTTCTCTCTTTCCACACTCTCCTTGATATCCAACAAATGTTTGGCTATGTTGATTTTGCCCAATGTTCCAGAACTACTCTCTTTATCGAAATCTAATAAATTTGTATTTATTAAGCCAAATATTTCTTCGCAAGCATCTCTCATATCTTTAGCCCTTTTCTTATTCTTAGATCTATTATGCTCCCATGTCTTCAACAAGATATTACCCCTAGTTTGTTATGGAATGGACAACCTGGAACTAATGACCATTTCTTCTTTCGCTATTGCTATAACAGCCTCCTGGAAAGTGACATGAGTTGCCCCAGCTTCCCTTTTCCTCAAAGAGATGTCCTTTAGCGATTGATCTATTGTTTGAAAGTGGTTCTGGATAGTTTCTACTTTAGAAAGTACATTCTCCTGAGCCATTTCTACCTTCTTCCAGATTTCGGTGGCTTGGGATTGGAATATCTTTATGTCTATGACCTGTTTTTCGACAGAATTCGATTTTGACTGCAACTATGTTATTTTCTCCTCCTGTTGGCTTACCTGTGTTTAGCTTATTTTTACCAACTGACGCATCTTCTCAAGGTCGAATTTAAGTCTCTCAATTTCCTGCAGATCATCTACTCTATCTTGCTCGAGACACTTGCTCACCTCATCCCTGGCATTCGCCTCTGCCGTAGCTACCCTAGCCTCCAATTTTTTGATCGATAGGTTCTTTTGTTCTAGCCGTTCCCTCAAGGTTCCAACTGAATACTGGTTGGCCGTAGCATAATCCCCCAGTGTTCCTGCTACCTGATCGGTGAATTCCTCCTCTTCGATGACCTCTCCATCTGTCATGATTTTTTATTTTTTAGCGACTGCACCTGCTCTTTGATATATTACTTGCTTCACCATAGCCTTCATTTTCTTACTAAAGAAAAATTCGTTAGGAGGCAACTCTTCTATAGAGATAGGCATCATGCCCTTATCGAAAATCAATTCTGCATCGAGATTCCCCTTTTTGAATTGTAAATATGTGATGGATGCAATGGGATTGCTGATTTCCTTGGATAACTATTTCAATCTAGCATCCATGACCGTTTAGTCTGATGTGAGCAATGGCGTGTCACCTACCCCTTGTGAGGGTGTTCCAGCTTGACCTTCTACCTGTTTTCCTAGAGTAACTGTCTCTGGGTTTCCCTCTTCTTGGTTGGGGATCTCGGTATCCTCTGTTTTTTCTAGATTCTCATTTTCCTCGTTCTCCCTCAGAGTTTCTTGTTTGTTAAGGTTTGCGTCCATTGAGCCTTGGGCTTCTACATGCTGTGTATCTGAGGGTTTTGAGTTTCTTCACTATAAAATTTTTGGGAGGAAAATACTCCGGTGCTCATGGAACTTATAGAAATCGATCATATCTCCAGGAAACAGAGCTTAAACCTGGCTCAAGAATTCTCTGTAGGTTCTCACTCCTCGAAAGATTTCATCATGAGGTGAGTCTTCGTGCTCGTACCTCATCAGACCACAACTCGCCAGGTGATTACTCATGACCTTGTTTGGGTCGTACCTCTTAAACTCAATGTCTACTAATTTCATTTCTTCTAAGGCCAGGGCCTCCACTCTTGCATGGCCGAAATCTAATAAAGAATACGTACCAATGTGAATGGGAAAGGGTGTCCATACATTTTTTGATACTCCTTTGAGCTCCTTTCTTATCCCACTAAGCACAGACTACCTGGAAATCTCATGACATACTAGCTTATCTGGCAAAAATAGCGGCAAGGCATGTGGGGGAACAGAGCTGCCAAAAACCCTAATATATGAAAATTCTGCTTCTATATACCAATCTTCCATGCTGATTAGGTTGGCCGTGATTTGGTCTAAAATCCTGGGAGGTGGATGACCGAAGATGGGGACATGCATCGGTACCATTACCCAGTTGAAAATCTCGTAGACGAATTCTTTGGCTTTATCTTCCTAGAGTTTTGAGTGGTAGACATGAATAGGCTCTGTATTAGATGGAGTCCAGATCCATCTCATTAATGGGAAGGGTGTCTTGAAGCAAATAGATTCCATGATGTAAGCAAACATAAATAATGAAGTTGCATTCCCACTCGTCTTTTGTGCTCGATATTCAGTAATTCGACTGGCCAGACTGTCTGACAACAATTTGGCCTAGTTGAAAGAAAAACCCTCAGCTACTATATGAATAAGCGGTACCCATGAGAGGAAAAAGTGAGTGGTGTCCTCCTTTTCATACAATCTACAAGCCATCATCGCTATATACATGAATTATGGCACCAAAGATGAGATTGAATAAATTCCATGAGTATCAGCCCTGAATTTCACGGGGTGAGAAACCCAATCTTTGATTAGATCGGATAAGTTTTTTCCAAAATACTCACATTCCTTCTTTTTGAAACCCTCTAAGAATTTGACATTGTGAGTAAGGTTTGGTGTGGGTGACAATTTATACATTTCCTGTAAATTCTGTGGTCTGAATGTTCCAATTGCCACCTTTTGTTCGTTGAAAATTGTCCTAGTCGGGATGTCTACATGGTCTAGTGCCCATCTAATCATATCATAATAGGGAAAAAGGTGTGGCCTTGCTGCTATTTTGTGCATCTCTTCCTAAGAAACGATTTTGTATTTGGTGGACAAGTCATCTTTCTTGTTATCACTGGAATCATCTGGACAATTTATCAGCTCGAACTACAGATAGTTGGGAATGTGCGTCCATGTTTTGACAGTACTGATACTTCGAGGAGAGGTATCAGAAATAATATCTGAACCTTGACCTGAACTCTCGGCAGCTTCCTTGGGCACTTTTTACAGATCCATGATACAGAACCTCGCAATTAGATCCTCTGTCGTAAAATTGAAAACACAGACAAAATTTATCCCGGTGAAATGGATCTGTGCACAATAGAAAGAAAATCTGAGATAATGAAAGAAACCCTTTTTTCTTGATCGCTTAAGTCTGTGCGAGTCCTTGCTGATGGAACGGTTAAATCGTTTAATGGAAAGATTTTTGAAATAAAACGGGATCTTACTGTCAATCACCTCACTAAAATTCAAATAAATGCCATAAATGTTTGACGACGTGACTTGGGAAAACGCAGAAACATTAAAACTTCATCCGTAGACTATATGAGTTAAAAGTTGCTTAAGGCGTTAATTAATCCGGTTTAGTTCCTTTAATTAAGTGCATTTAGTCCTTAATCCCCTTATTGGCATTCACCTTATCGGATGATTTCGCTCCTAGTATTTGAACCCCAAAAACCCAAAATCGTGATAGTGCGATTTGGTTGATTAGTTGTGATTTGACTTAAGCTTTTAATTAGTCGTGCTTAATTAATGAATATCGTGACTTCGAGGATCAAATTTACAAAGGTTTTTTTTTTTAGGTAACAATTGTCAAGTCGTGAAATCATGATAAAGATTAACTATGGCGGCTCCAACCTTTGAAACTAGAGTATTTGAAAAATACAAGCATTCCAACAACCTCCATAATTATGCTCTAAATGGCACTGACCTACTGTTGAACTGTGCATTGCTCATGTGATATCTTCATCTTCTCTACCATCGTAAGAAGCTTCAACTGCACTTGCACAATTGATGCTTGTTGCTTCGCTTCCTGGAGATGTGCTTCCAATGTTCTCATTTATGGGTCCTCTGCAAGGCGCTCATAGGTCTGCACACTTAGGGCACTTAGTTGCTTGCATTCTAAAGCCAACGCCTTGATTTGTTTGGCTGTGCTCCTGATAGTTTCTTCTCTCTGATCTCGCACTTCCTGTGGAGTGCTCGACACTGCTTGCAGCTCTAACTCGACTACTCTTGCTTGAAGATTCTTAATGGATTCAACAAGCTTCCCCACTTGGCTCTCGACTGTCTCTTCTTCTATCTGGGTCAAGCTGGTCACAGAGAGAAGTGATCTAATTACTGCTTCTCTAACCCCCATCTTCTCCACGAGCAACTGGTAGTTTTCTCCCTGGATGTACTCTTTGTGCTCTTCAAACTTTGCTCTAAGGTCATCTTTCTCTTGCTGCGCAATCCAAAGTTGCTCTGGGGATTTCTTCTATGCTTTATTCAAGGCCTCTATGGCCTGCTCTTTTTCCTCATGTAATTGATGAAGGTGAGCCTCTGTCACATTTTCTATCCTTCACAATTGGATGGGCTCATCCCCCAATTCTATACCTTCTGATGACGATGGTGCAGTAGACACTGCGCGGCTTGAATAGAGAGATTGTTGTACCCCCTTCATCTCCCCTTCGATTCTATCATCCATTGTTTCTTGTTTTTCTTCATTGCGCTGCAAGATATCCTCTAAGTAATCTTCTACAGTGGTGATGATGAGTTGGATATCATCCACCATGAGTATGTTATGTGACTGAGGCTTATTGGTTCATGAGTTCTTCTGCACTGAGGGTTTCTTCAGAGAAACCATTCTTTTCTTTCACATATTCACCTCTATAAGGGGAACCTTTGGCAGTGTTACTTCACCCTGTTCCTGCTTGGTTTCTTCCCCTTCCTTTTCTTGGATTACTTCGTCGCCTCCTCCTCCTCCTCTAGGTGAATCAAATGCAGTTTCCTCCGATGCGTTGTTTATGTCATGCACTTCTTCCTTCCTCTTCTTCTTCTTAGCACTGCTCGGTCAATCATATTATTCTTGGGTGACCATGGGACTTCCGATGATATTGGGGTCGGAGAGCTCTATCTGTTCGAATGGTACAAGGAATTTTGTAGGCCATTCCTTGGTTATCTCCTCCATATCTTCCTCAGTCAATTTGTAATAAGATTGTAGTTCCTCCTTTCTTTTGTCCCTGCGCGCAGTGATATATATGAAGTGGCAGTCTACATGGAAATTTTCTAGTGGTCTATAAGTGTGCAAGGTGTTCAGAGTCATTCAAGGGAATGACTCAATGGCTAACGTGAGTTGTAGATAGTAAGTGTGAAACACAGCATTGGACTGCCATTTCTTTGCCATGTATCTTGTGTACCACAAGGTGGTGAAACTTGTAGCCAATGGTTCTGATGGCTCAAATTCAGGGGATGTTTCTCCCTCTGACATCTCCCAAGTGACAAATGAAATAAGAATTAGCAGCCAACTAAAGTGGAATTCATAACCTTGGTCATTTTCTTTGCGACAATCCTTCACCAACTCGTTGACTAGCTAGCTCACCCAGTTCATCTGCATACCTTCAACACACTTCCCTGCGAGGTTGACGACGAACCCCGTGACTTGCATTGTTTTGTTCTCCCCGACGAGCTTACCAACAATCAAATCATAAGCTAGGCTCATTGCACCATCTTGGATGGAGGCTACCTTGTAGCCTCACTTCCCTTTCTCCACATCGCCATAGGTTTCCTTTATACGCTGAGCCAGGGTGTGATTTGGAGCTTTCCCTAGATAGAATTTATGAGGGTTTGGTCCCTGCATGCTCAATCCAGTGATCATGTAGATTAGTGCCGAATCCACAATCACATGCCTATATAACCATAGATATCCTCCATGGTAGCACAACATGAGGATTTTAATGCAGGTGTTAACCTCCTGATGTCTGCTGAAGTGGGGTATCTTCATCACATTAAGGATGGTGGATCTCGCAATCTCCTTAATCCATGGTTGGGAAACTATCTTCCTCTTCTTCCAAGTCATATTTGTCAAGTACCTATGTGGTGCATGCATCTCATAATTCTTCCTATCTCCCAGGTTGAAATTGTTGATCTTAATATCAGGGATAAATCCCAACTACGGTCCTACTGTGTGTATCCCTTTCGGGAGGTATGCAATGATGAGTGTGTACTAAAAATCTCTTGGGACACTGCCATGACTAACCGTGCCGGCCAAAGGTGGGATGTAGTCAGGCAAGACCGACGGGATTGTTTTAGGATAAATCCGTAAGTGCGGACACAAACCGATCTCCCTAGATCCACCTGGATCTAGAACAAAATAGGACAGACTAATAATCTTTCCCTAGATCTAGACTATTGAATGAACTAAGAGGCAAGGATCATGCACATACCTTATGAACGCTTCATTGAATCTCTGTTGTTCCAAGCTTCACTCCAATGCTCTTGTGCCGTTCAAATCACAACAGTACAAACCAATCGAAGTGAAGACAAATCAATATATTCAATAGATAATCTATACATATGATCAAGGAGTTATGTACTAAAGAAGACATATCTTTATGGGACAAAATAATATTGTTGTATTTAATTAAATGTGAAAGAGAGATTACAACCGTTGCCTTGATGTCGTAAGGTCCCTTCCAACTGTCCTTCATTCCCCACACACTTCTTGCTCCAAGGATTCTGAGACCATAGATCTGAT
>JZKD02S1672957.1:346768-376792 GCA_000966675.3 Picea glauca | reverse complement strand
TAGTTGTAATTATACCTCCTAGTCTCCTATATATACCAAGGAGACATTTTCATTTGGAATCATATTGTACTTGAAAATTTATGTGGGGTAAAAGGAGGTTGCCCCCTCGAAGAGGCTTATTATTTAAAATTATCTCTTTTTCAAGGCGTTGAGTACTTATTTTGAGGTTTTTCTATGCTATATTGATATTTGGTTCTTAAAAATTGCTTCCTAAGGAGGGAGGATTGATCCAGGTCGATATCGGTGGCCACCCACCTCTTCCAGTTGGCTCAAAACAACTTTCTGGAAATTTTGGTAATTTACTATTTTTAGTAGTTTTTCGGGTCCTGAACTTCCAGAGTCATTTTGAGGCCCTAAACGACGTTTTTTTTGGGTATGTTGCGATCAAAATATTTCATCATGAAATTTTCATCAACTGTTGTAGTCCTCGGATAGATCTTTCCAACAGGATACCGTACACCTAAAACGGATATCATATGCAAAAGTTACGACCCCGAGAAGTTGATGTACTAACTTACCCAAACGGGGCCTACATGACTTTTGGCGCTTCATCTTCTAGGGTTAGGTTTTTGGATGTCTAGGGTTTTTGACACTCATGTTTATTGTAAAAAATCCCTCAGAGCCTCATTGTAATCATTTTCTTGCGAATGAGCAAAATCGTCACATCTCTTCTCAGAGATAAGCCACCACCATTCCAACAATCTTGTTTTCCGCTGCATTTTACAGTTTTAGCTTATTTCCTTATTGATTAGAAAACCAGTTTTATTGTATCTCTGTTATTCTGTGTTAAGAATATGTTAATAATATATAGTCATTTCATTTTTCTCATAAAATCTGGATCAGTCTTCTTATGAACTAATTGACATCTAAGGATTTTCGGGATGAATTGGTATCAAAGTTTTATTGATATTCCAAATCAAGTTGGTATCAAAATGTTTTTTATATTTTCAGATCATGTGGTATCAAAGACAATTTTGACATGTATTTGCAAGTGAATGCTTATGAGGTCCAAGTCCAATTAAGGTGAAGGAACGGTTGAAGAATTTAATCCTAAAGTTTGACAAATATTTCCAAGAAAAGAAATGGAGCATGAAGATATTTTTTCTGAGGCTGATAAGGATTTTCGAAAAATGTTCATTGAGATGACAACCATGGTGAAGGAATTGTGGGAAGACCTAGAAATATGAATATGAACTCCTCATCAAAATGAATGTGGTCCATTAGGAAAATCAATTAAAGAAGAAGGTGAAGGTGAAGAACCTCTAGAGCTTCCTTTGTCCCCATCATCATCATCATCATCATCATCTTCTTCTTCTTCTTCTTCTTCTGATGGAAATGAACATTCTTCTCATAAGAAAAGGAAAAATTCTAAGAAGTCTTCGCATTCTCATGTTTTTCCTTTGTTAAAGATAGATGTAAAGTTTATTTGCCTACTTAATTATGATGGAGAGTTGAGTGCAGAGAAGTTGGATAATCGGGTCAAGCAAATTGAAGTGTATTGTAGGATACATAAAATCATAAAGGATATTTCAAGGATACAATTGGCTACTCTTCGCCTGAGTGCCACAACTTTGATATGGTGGGAGAGTCTGACACATGTTGATCTTATTCAACATGGTAAAATCATCTCTTCCTAGATTGATTTTACTGTTGCGTTAAGAAAGCAATTTTATCCATTAGCTTATATGCAAACATCAATGATTGATTGGAAACATTTAAGACAAGGAAAAGAGAAAATGGTTCAAGATTATACATAAGAATTTAAGAGGAAGGCATTGTCTTTGGGAATTCCATTACATACTCCTGAAACTCTTCTAAATTGTATTGGTGGTATGCACTCATATCTTCAACACACTATATTGATGTTTAATCCTACTAATATTGACGATGTATCAATACAAGCTATTCATCTTGAAGCCAACAAAGGAAAACATGGTGTTGAGGATGTGTTAGAGGATATAGATGAATTCGAGGAGCAGTCGAAGGAAAAAGGGAAGAGTAAGAAGACAAATAAAATGAATAAGGATGAATAGAAGAAACCTACATGTTCTCGCTACGAGAAGAAATGACATGATGAGAAGCATTGTTGGAAGTTGCATCCAGAATTGAAGCCAAAGTGGACTCAACTTGGGAAGGGTAAAAATAATACCACGACCATAGTTTGGGATCTTGGATTAGATTTTGAGGATGAAACCATGGTTACAACTATGGGAATCAAAGGTAAAGATTTCGTTGCAAGTTTTAGTTCGTCTACTTCTTCTACAAATTCTAAAGAAATCCTCGATGGAAGGAAAATAAAAAAAAATGTTTCATTTACGAGTTATCTCAAAGAACAATAAGATTGATACACTTATTGATAGTGTATCACAAGTGAATCTTATTTCAGAGAAATTTATTCAGAAGTTGGGATTGGAAACTATGCCCCATCCGAGACCGTATCCTTTGGGATGGATTTGTGATAATTCTTAGGTACATGTAACTAAGCAATGAAAGTTATGGTTTGTGATCACATCCAATTTCATTGATGAGGTATACTTAGATGTTGTTCCACTTGAAATTTGTGGGATGGTTTTGGGAAGTCCATACTTGTATGACATGAAGGCCATTTTTTATAAGGAACAGAACAAGTATCACATTTTCAAGGATGGAATTGAGTTCAATGTTAGAGCTCATCAGATGAAGATGAATTTAATAGGTGTCACTAAAGGGCACGTGAAAATGCTAGTTAATGCTAGTATTCAGGATCCATATTTACAACCTACAATTGAAAGTAAAACATGTCCTTTGGTTGATGTTGTTCTTGTTAAGAAGGGAAAATATGTTGATGGTTCATTGTCTTTCACATCTATATATTCCGTTTTGTTGTTCAATTTATTACTAATCAACAGAGTATGGTTAGCTACTGCAACAATGAATGATGAAATTTGTGAATTTAAGGGAATGTTTAACTTGCTCACCAATATTGTTAAAGTATTACTTATGGTTTTGATGAGTCAGGTGCTCATTATCCAAGAAGGAAGGATGAATGATACTATACAAGTGAGGTGAAAGCATTCTCACTTCATTTTTGAATGATCCATACTTTTGGAGATCCAAAAGTTCTTTAGTGGGGAGGTGTGATCCAAGAGGATCCATAATGCTCAAAAGTGATCCAGGAGGGAGGATCCATAATGCTTAAAAGTGATCCAAGAGGGAGGATCCAAAATGATCAAAACTTGATATTCTCAAATGATTTTCAAAATGACTTCATTTTGTAGAGCTCAGTGCTATCTTTTCAATGGTGCAAAAATTGCCTCAAACAGAGTTCATTTGATGATCCATATTTATGAGCGGAACGAAATGAATGTTGGCCCTCGACCAAGTTTTGAGGAAACCTTGGTCATATTTGGCCCACTTTTGGACTTCGACACGATGGTCGAAGAGGGAGCACCCAGGCGAAGCTGAGATCATGGATCTCACCCATTTTTGCGGGCTATGTGGACCCAGTAAGGGATTCTCTAGGGTTTTTGTAATGGGTTTAAGGGACATCGGCCCATGGGTTTTCCCATGTTTGGCCCTATTGTAAGGGTTTGTAAAAGTATAAATATAGAAGGAGTCCTTTTGATCTAAGTACAAGTAGTTTGAGTGGCTTTGTGCAAGGGAATGTATGTGTGTTAAGGATTTGTGCTTGATAGAGAGTTGGATCTGTGCTTTGACCTAATTTCAGAAAGAGGATCTAGTGCTCAGTGTGAATATCTCCTATCCAGTGCAAAGCTTGACTCTGTGGCTTAGTCCACATTGGGGTGAACCATGTATATATGGTGTCTTATGGTTTTCTTTATGCAATGTTATCTCTGTTATGTTTTTTTTAGTGCTTATATTAGAGGGTGTAAATAATATATATGTTTTTCTTAAATGCCTTGCTTATGTTAAAAATGCTAGATTTGATTCATAGTGCTAAGTGCTAAGTGTTTGAAGTGCATAATCTTTTTTGTTACTATGTTATATCTATCCTTGGGTATGTTCTGCGATGTTAATAAGGTTAATGAACTAATGCATGTCATGTTCTAAGAGTTAATAGAATACTATGTGAAGTGTTATTATCACAGATCTATGTCCCATCCTGGTTACAGACACCTGCGTCCTGTAACGCCCTCTGCTTCTACCTCGGGTGAGACTTTTCTTGCTTCACAAGTGTTGCCGAAAGGGTCAATAGTTGGGGTTTTGTTGGTGCACTGTTAATCATTGAAACCTAGGTCTGCCCTGTGCCAACAAATGGTTTTTTTGTCGGGACCTGGAACTATGATTGCTGGGAACTAAAGTAAAGAAAAAGAGAAGCTTTGTGCATAGATCTGCCACTGAAATGCACAGTACTCTACTTGAATTTCAAATCTTTGTGCCAAGAAAGTAAGTTGATATGAATAAAAGAGGTAATATCCTAAAGAGGTAAGCTTTGTGCTTTGGAAAGAGAAAGATAAGTAAAAAATTTTGTTTTGAAAGCATGAACATAAGTATGTTTAATATTTTTGTCCTAGTCTAAAGGCTAGGGCGTAGTTGAACGAAAGAGTTGATTTGAGTAAATTTAATGGAAATGAAGAAAGATATGTTATTCCTATGCATAGAAAGAGATTTTGGACTAATAAGTGGATGTAGGAACCTAGAAATTGTTTTTGCAGATTGCAGGTCCAACACTATGATCCTAAAGAAAATGCACAGTACAAAAAAGGTTGGGGAACATATAAGAGAAAAAGATGATTGAATTTGTGTTATAACTACAGAAGACTGGGAGATCTTGCTAAGGAATGTCATGAGGTAGGCCCTGTTTGTCTTTATTGTAAGATTTTTGGTCATGAGGTTGACAATTGTGCAAAGATGATTGCTAAAGTTGAAGGGATGAACAAAAGGCAAGAAAACTATGAAGGAAGTCAAGAGACTAAGGGAATGTTAGAAAGTCATAAAGAAAAGGGTTAGAGGAAGTTCAGAATATGTTATTATAGTTGAAAGAAACAATGGATGCTCACAAAGATGTCAGTTTACCAGAGATCCTAAAAGAAAAACAATGCATAAGTGAAAGAATAGAAGACTTCGACACAGACTGTGTCTTGGTGAAGAAACACAAGTGAATATTATGACAGAAGAAACTTGGGAAATTTTTGGAAAGCCTACTGTGGTACCTTCATTGGGAAGGATATGCTTGTTTAAAGGTAAGATGATAACTTTATGTGGAAGAGTAACTAATATACCTATTATTGTTCAGGGAACATCGACTAAAGAAGAATTTGAAGTCATTAAGTTTGTTGGGGACAACACCCCTTTCCCACTTTTGCTAGGTAAGACTTGGATTGAGAAGGATCAGATTAGAAGGAAAGAAGAGGAAGAAGCCATAGAAAATAAAAAGAAATAATTAAGGTATTTCATAGCTAAGAAAATAGACCGACTAATAGAAGAACGAGAGGATTAGTCGAAGAAACAAAGCAAAGTAACAACGCAGGAGGGACATAAAGAAAGAGAATTAGTTGTCAAGGTTGAAAGAATGCAAGAAGGCTTGAATAACCTATCTATGCAAGAAAGAAGTATGTCCACTCAGGAAGTGTTAAGAAAAGGGATATTAACTTTAGACCCTTTAAGGGCACCTCAACAGTACAAAGCCACTATGCTAGGGAAGATAAGAATAAAAATGGAAAGAGGATTACAGAAACAATTAGAGAGACTCAGATCATAGGGAAGAAGGAAAGGAAGCTCAATAAAAAGAAGGCTAAGTTGGAAAAGCTACAAGAAGTTATAGAAATCAGATGGAAGACTTCGCAGACTGGAACCTCACAGTAGGAAGGTTCGCAAGATTTGAACCTCGCTGGAACAACAGGACCGCACAGAATGGGACTTCACCTTGGCGAAGTTATATGACCTTTGGAGGCACCCCAACCGTTAGAATGATGCTCTGGAAAAGTTATAAAACAAATTTATGGTTTGATGGACCACTTTTGGGACGTTGATACCACGCCATAATAGACAGATTTACACTGACGAAAGCATTTACCGGCCATTGGAAGATCCGTTATGGTGCCCCGCTTATTTAACTCGTTGGTCGTTGTGCTGAGACCACTTTTTTCTACCCATGATTAATTGATTCAAGAAGAGAATTGTCCATGTGTCGAGCTGTGAAATCTGTTATTATTTGAAAGAAGACCCCGCTTGTCCATTTGTCTACCCCACCTATCCGTTTTCCTACCCCGACCCATCTGCTTAATAGTGAGAATATCGGGCGAACCTAGTGAATTAGAGATGTCTGTCGACGAAGTCCTTAAGAAGCTAATGGTCACCAGATTGATATCCGAAGGTGTCTAGGAATCGTTGACTAGGGGACTGCAGGATTCCCCTTCGACTAGATGTCGTTCTGGTTATGTCAACCCCATGACTGAGCAGTGAAGTAAGCACCGTGGTGATATGGCTAATGCAAAGTAGATCCCATCGATCCTACCCGAGTATATCCAACCTTTTATTGGTTTTGTTAACCATGATAACATTCCCCAATATTTTGAGTACGCCATGTTCACTACGTACATTTCGAAAGGAATCCGCATAGTCTGGAGTCAGTTAGGACAGATCCCGTTATAATTGAAGAACAACGATTTGAACCTTGGAGACAAGAAGAACTATGCCATGTTAGCACCCCACTGCTACTTGATGAAGTCAACTGGAAAGAAGCCTTGCCTCATCTCCCAACCATGGATTAAGGGGTTGGCGCATTTCACCGTGTTGAATGTGATGAAGATCCTGCATTTTGGATGCCATCAGGAGGTTAACACTTGCGTTAAACTCCTCCTATCATGCTATCATGGAGGATACTTATGGCTCGATAGAAGGATTATTGTGGATACGACGCTGATCCACTAGATCATAGGCTTAAGTGTGAAGGGTCCTGACCCTCAGCAGCTTTATCTAGGAAAGGACTCAGACCATTCCCTGTGGTAGCGCATCAAGGAAGCTTACGGAGAAGTAGATAAAGGAAAGTGAGGTTACAAGGTAGCCTCTATATAGGATGGCGTAGTGAACCTCACTTTCCAACTCCTAGCTAGCAAGCTCATGAGGAAGAGCATCCCCACACACGTCACCAAGTTCATGGTGGACCTCTCAGAAAAATGTGTGGAGGGCATGTAGATGAAATGGGCAAACTACCTCGTCAATGAGCTAGAGAAGGATTGTCATGAAGCCCATGATTTGGGATATGAATTCCATTACAGTTGGCTGATCATTTTGATCGCATTTGTCATTTGGAAAATGCCTAAAGGAGCCACCTTTCCAGATATTGAACCCTCGGAGCCATTGGCCACTCGGTTTTACACCCTATGGTACACCAACAACATGATGAAGTAGTGGCAGTCCAATGCTGTGTTTCATGCATACTATCAGTAGTTGAAGGTTGCCATCGAAACATTCCCATGGATTTCACTACACACCCTACACCAATACTGACCAATAGCAAAGTTCCACATTGATCCTCATTTCATCTACATCACCGCACGCAGAGATGAGAACTAGTAAGAATTGCAGTCATACTACAAGCTGACGGATGATGATATGGAGCAGATCACAAAGGAATGGCCAGAGGATTTTCTTGTACCTATCACTGATGAATAATTATCTGACATCGACACCATAGGAAGCCCCATAGTCACACGGGTTGAGCATGTTGCACAGTCCAGTGGGACGAAGAAGAAGAAAAAGAAGGAAGAATTCCAAGACATCGAGAGCGATGAGGAGGACAACACTTCTGAAGATAACATGTCTGGCTCACTAGGAGGAGGAGAAGATGAAGCAAAAGGATAGGGAGGAGGAGATGAGGGAGAAGAAGAGAAAGGAGGAGGCGAAGCTACCACCCCTCCACTTGAGGATACCCCTGTTGGGACAGTAACATCGCATAAGAGGAAGGTTTCTCCGAAGAAACCTTCAGTCGGGAAGAAGACGCTCGCAAATAAGCCCTAGTTGGAGGCCACACTCACTGAGGATGACATCAGTCTGGTCTGTGGAGCTATGGAGGATGCTTCTGAGGACATATTGCAGATATATGGAGAGAATCAAGAGGAGCTATATAGAAGGATCGATAAGGAATTGAAGGAGTACAACAAGTTGTTCATTTAGTCTATGTAGTTCCTACTGCATCGTCTGCACTTTCCTTGTCGTAGACTGTAGAATTGGGGGATGAGCCAACCCAATTCGGAAATATTGCAGATGCAACAGAAGCTCAATTTCAGAGAGCTCACGAAGAGAAGGAGAAGGCTACAAAAGCCTTGAAAAAGGAGAAGGATGAAGTATTGGTGCAGTTACGAGAAACGCAAGATAGTGTAGTTGCTCATGAATATGACAAAGTGGAGCTTCGGGCGAAGCATCAAGAGGAAAAATACTAGATACAAAAAGAAAAGGAGAGGTTTCTCTCAGAGTGATCCATGGTCAAAGAAACGGTGAGTAAAGCATGTCGCTCTGTGCAGCTCGCTGAGACCCTCCAACAACTTCAGACTAGGATAACATAATTGGAGGCCCAAACAGTATCAAGCATCCTGCAGGAGGTGCATGACCAGAGGGAGGAAACCTCTAAAAACATAGTAGTAAGAATTAGAGCCCTCACCTTGGAATGTAAACAACTAAGTGATAGGAGCACCCATACATATGAATGCCTCGCCGAGGATCTAGAGCTAAGGAGTCTGGAAGTGCAGTTACAGGAGGCGCAACAATAGACATTCTCCATGTAGGCATAGATGAAGATGCTCACCATAGTGGAAAGAATGAAGAGATCTTAGGAGGAGCGTGCAGTTCATTAGAATATCACTGTCCTTCAAGGCAAGGTAATGGAAGTCGCATATAAGCTACAAACTGTGCAGGAGGAAGCCTGCAATATGTTTTAACAGATTGGTGGACATGGCTCGCAATTTGATCAAGTGGTTGCAACAGTTGAATGACACCTGGAAGGGATTATTACAGAGCAGACAATCCAAGAGCTCGCTGAGAAGGATGCTCAGCCGAAGAAACAAGTTGAGGAATCTCGAGTTAAGCTCGAGGCTTTCAAAGCAGCGTTGTCTGGACCAGAGTGACTCGGGACATGTCACAGATGAGTGTTGGGGGCCTATTATCCGTCGACCAAGTTTTTAGGAAACCTTGGTTAGATTTGGCCCACTTTTGGAATTCGATATGATGGTCAAAGATGGAGTGCCTAGGTGAAGCTAAGATCACGATCTTACCCTTTTTTGCGACCTATGTGGACCCAATAAGGGGTTCTCTAAGGTTTTTTTAATGGGTTTAAGGGATATCGGCCCATGGGTTTTCCCATGTTTGGCCCTATTGTAATGGTTTGTAAAAGTATAATTAAAGAAGAATGTATTGTAGAAGAAGGAGTCCTTTTGAGCTAAGTACAAGTAGTTTGAGTGGATTTGTGCAAGGGAATGTATGTGTGTTAAGACTTTGTGCTTGATAGAGAGTTGGCTCTGTTCTTTGACCTAGTTTCAGAAGGAGGATCTGGTGCTCAATGCACAGATATCCTATCCAATGTGAAGCTTGACTCTGTGGATTAGTGCACAGGAGTGGATGAATGTAAGATTCAGACGAATAATAAAGAGGCAAGAAGTTGGTGGATGTAGCCCCACATTGAGGTGAACCATGTATATCTGGTGTCTTATGGTTTTTTTGTGCAATGTTATCTCTGTTATGTTTTTCTTAGTTCTTATATTAGAAGGTGTAAAGAATATGTATGTTTTTCTTAAATGCTTTGCTTATGTTAAAAATGCTAGATCTGATTCACAGTGCTCAATGCTAAGTGTTTGAAGTGCATAATCTTTGTTGTTACTATGCTATATCTATCCTTCAGTATGTTCTGTGATGTTAATAAGGTTAATGAACTAATGCATGTCATATTCTAAGTGTTAATAGAATACTATGTGAAGTGTTGTTATCACAAATCTGTGTCCTAGCCTGTTTATAGACACATGTGTCCTGTAACCCCCCTGCTTCTTCCTTGGGTGAGACTTCGCCTGCTTCGCAGGTGTTGCCAAAAGGGTCAATAGTCGGGGTTTTGTTGGTGTGTTTTTAAGCATTGAAACCTGGGTCTTCCCTGTGTTAACAATGAATAACATATTGAATACCATAACACAGAGATATAGAGAACAACAACAGATATCCAATGAACAATAAATTTTATTCAATAAATAAAATAGGTTGAAACTGTAAAACTGCAGAATTGAAACAACTTGCTCGAATGGTGGTAGCTATCTCTAAGAAGAGATGTGGCTGCTACACTCATCCTCTAAGTAGAATGACTACAATGAGGCTCCAAATGCTTATTTAACATTACTCATGAATTCCAAAACCATAGACATCCAAAAACCTAACCCTAGGAGAAGAAACACCAAAAGTTATGTGGGCCTCGATGGGTAAGTTGGTACCTCAACTTCCCAGGGTCATAACTTTGGCATATGACCTCTGTTTTAGGTGCATGATAGCCTGTTGGAAAGGTCTTTTAGAGAACTACACACTATGCCATCAAAATCTAACTTTATTTATAATTTTTCTGTGGCAAGCCAAAAAAACATTGTTTAGGGCCCCAAAACAGCCTTGGAAGTACAAAAAGATGTACTGACATGAAAAATTTAAAAATAATCCAATTGGATTAGGTGGGTGGCCACCAATATCCACCTGGAAGATGTGTAGGGATTCATATAGCCCCAAAAGTGTAGAACCTATTAGCACATGAATTCACAACCTACTTCATAGGACTCAAATAGTAACTAAGGTTTACCATCAAGAGCATTATGGTGTAAATCATGTGGCATTCTTCCCATGATTTATATAGGAAGACTGAAAATGTTTGAGGTTTGAATAGCTCAAACACCCTCAAAATCCAGTCAATGGGTGTTTTTTCGACCCCTTGTTCAAAAGTTATCACGTAAAGTTGTCAAGGGCCATAAGCATGTATCGATATAACCATGTTTGTAGACTTTCATTGTCTCTATATCTTTCACAGGCTAGGTCTTCAAGTATTTCCCCTTTGTTGTTAAAAATGACCTAATTTCCCTTAAAGACTCACATGAAAGGTCTTGGCCTAAAATCTCTCTTCTTTACCTTAAATCTGAGCACTTATCTTGTTTTTTGTCTTGATCATTGATATTTCTGCTTTCCTGAGCTCACCATTAGTCGTCCAAGTATTTATTTACACAAGCTGCAACAATGAGCATAAAGCAAAGCACTCAAAGAACTCAGTCCAGAATCAAATCAAGCAAGCAGGAGAGATTATTTTTCAGCAACGGAGATCCCATCAGGTAGTTCAAATCGACGATTTTGCGGGTGTTCAGAGTTCGAGAGTTATACAAAGTATAGTGCCAGAGAAAATCTCTGGAGAAAGCATGAGCCATTTATCTTTGATGGGGACAGGTGGGAGTTGATCCAAGCCTTCGAGGAAATGATATTTGAGAGTTTCAGAGTGAGAAGTGCGTGAATTTCCTAAAGGGCCGAAGCCTGAAGTGGTCAAGGACCTGATGTGTTGATTGCCGATATGTCAAAGTCCCAAAAACCCGAGATTCATGGGAGTCATATGATCCTATGGGGACAGGTGGCAGTGGATCAAACGATTTCATAGAATTGAGTTTTGGGGTTTTTGAAATGATCCACAAGTATTGTCGTGAGTCACAAAATTGTGAAATAGATCTAGGCCGTTCAAACTAATGGAGCACATGGCGCTTGATCGACAATTTCACGGTTCGGGAATTTTGAAGTTAGGAGCATGGAATCTCCTAGTAAGCGAAGTCCCAAAATGCCTTGGGAAGTTTGGGCCCATGGTCATAACCCCTGGTCTTATGGTGAACGGGTTCAAGAAGGAAGGTTAGCACTCAACGCGTAGGGCTGGCAACTTGAGGCCTTCGAGGAAGCATCTTGGCTGTCAGTTTTAAAGTAGATCCAAATGTTGATCTAGGTGGGATGATTTCACAGAATCAAGTTTAGGGGGTTTTTGAAATGAGTCACAAGAATTGTCGCAAGTCGTGAAATCACAATATAGATCTGGGCCATTCAAAATAATGGAGCATGTGGCACCGGATCAACAATTTCACGGTTTTGCGGTTTGAGAATTCTGAAGTTGGGATTATGGAAACTCCCAGTAAGCGAAGTCCTGAAATGCCTTTGAAGTATAAGCTCCAGGTCACATCCCAAGGTCACATGTAGGGTCAGGCTGATGGGCGAAAGTGCTTGTATTGATTGTAGAGGAGGAGAAAAAGAGCCTTGAGGAGCCAGGATTGACTCATAGAAATTGTAGGCGCTGCCTAGAAACATTCACAGGCATCAGGTATCGTCCCAATCCCAATGAAGGAAGTTATTGAAGATAGAGGCGATAGTTGAGACCTTGCCTCACCCCATAAATGGAAAGCGTAGAAGAGAGCAGAAATAAAGTCAGACTATCCATCAAAGCTCCCTCCTAAACGGATGTTTCTGTAAAGAACATAACTGCGCGGATCTCACATCTAAAAAATGAAGGCATGTATGGTCTAACATAGCGGGCACCAACTAAAGATTTGAATGTTGGGGGTCTGATCATAGTCATGGTGGTTGCAGCATTTTGCCTATATATAGGCAGTTTTTATATTTTGTTAAGGTCGAATGGTTGAGCTAGGCTCCCTGATATTGTATTATTTTGATTGAGAACATTGGTTCTCTAGTTATGTATTTGTTTTTTGATACAACTTGATTAATCTAAGTCAACTTTCTTACTCCATCTTATTTGCCTCTGATACTGGGAGAGTCCATGTTTGATTGATTCACATGGATTGTTGTAACTGTATTATGATAAATGTTTGATTATAGTACTGTTATGATTTCTTTCAGCTTCCATGAAATTTGAATCCAAGAGACTTGGCGTTTAAATTTTTCCTCCTTAGGCTTTTGGAAAATATGATATTCATAGCATACCTCTACACTTTTCTCACTAAATCTTCCTCCTACTCACCCTTACTCCAACTTACTGACTAAAGTTGATTCAAGACCTCAATGGATGGTGCATGATAGTCCAAATTTTTAAGTTAGAATGCTATTTTATTTTGATTCCTCTCCATTTGACCATCTAAAACTCATTTACGATTACTATAAAACCGATGAGTACTAGGCTTACTTTCACCACAATCTGAAGGTGATTTCTAGTGCTAATAGAACCCACAATTACAAATAAGTATAGAAGAACATGTTGAACTTAAAACTATCATGAGGATCTAGTCAGAATAGGTGGGTGACCATCAATATCCACTAGGATCAGTCCTCCCCCCTTAAGAAGAAATGGTCTCCATTAAGTTGAGTGCCCCCACCAGGTGAGGAAATTTATGTTGAATTTTTCCCTAGGTGAGCCACTTGCCTTCGTGTAGGAGTTGCCCTACCTTGACAACCTGATAAATCTAGATCCTCTACTAGAGAGTGACCTTGACCTGTTTGTTGACTATCTGATCAGTGGATGCATGTTCCATGCAGTCAAGGTTCAGCTCTATTGGTGTCAACTGTTCTCCGATCTCTGAGGTGTCCAATAATGGTGTAAAATATGGCTGAAGGAGAATCACATTGAACAATGGGTGTAAGCCAAGGAAGGGTGGAGTGTTGACCTCAAAAGAATTTCTACCCACAACCTTGGTGATAGTGTAAGGCCCATAGCGAAGTGGGTGGAGCTTCTGATGGGGACCTGCAAGGTGCTCTTCTGCAAATGTAACCAGCCCTTGTCTCCCACCTGAAATTGGTGTGGTAGATGGTGTTGATCATGGCACTTATTATACTTAGCATTGGCTTTCTACAAAATCTCATGGACCTATTGGAGGATGTGTTGAATCCTCTCAATGAATCTGGTGGCTTTGTTGGCCTCAGACTGAACATGGGAAGATTCTTCCTGTGTGTTTGCAAGAGGTAGTGCAACATCAATGGGACCCAAGGGTTGGAATCCGATCCCACTTGAAATGGGCTATGGTCGATGGAGATATGGTGATTCAAATGGATCTTGAAAGGATCAAAAATAAAATTTCTCAAATGCTCATGAAAATGATATTATCGTGAATTTCTTGTCACAATATTTTTGGCGGCGCAAACAAATCGAAAAATGGAATCCTTATGTAAAAGTTATTGCAATATTAAGTTTGGGTCAAACAAGTAAAAATTCAATTGGTTAAGGGACATGTGTCATCTTCAGCATCTAACACATGGAAAATTATAAATTCAACAAGTGTCAGCGATCAGGTGATGACATGTGGTATCACTAGTTCATGACAATTGGGAAGGGTTCATGATGACAAGTGTCAAAGTTTTGATAGTCCATGTGGAAAAAGTTTGGCCAACCATGGGATGACACATGGTCCAATCAAAGGGTGCCACATGTCACCATGGTCAAGGCCTTAAAAAGGTAAAATTTATATTATTGGACTCCATAGAATTTGATCCCATGACCTACCTCTTCAAATAACATAAGCACAATGAGCTAGCCACAAAGAGTGAATTAGTACTTTAGAAAAAAAACCCACTTTTCAGAAATTTAAACTTAAGCACCTTTTCCAGCTAAGGGAGGTGCACCCCTTGGGAACTAGGACACATGGCCCTCATATGACCAAAAAAAGGGGGGAATGCGCCAAAACTAGGGAATTAAGCATATTTTTTGCCAAATTTTGGGTTTTGACCTTATTTTAGTGGATTTTTAGCTGATTTTTAGTGATTTTTGAGGATTTTTGGCCCTCTGAAGGGGATCTGAGCCCAATTTGAGGCCAGAAATTTGGGGGGAAGTTGGATTTAGACCCCCAAATCAGAATATCTATAAACTAGAGGTTTTTGAAAGTCAAAACAAGTTCATAATAGGAGAAATGTTGTAGAATTGTGAAGCCAGAGACATTTTTATGCAGGGAAGCCATTGAGGAGGGGAACTTTGCGGGCCAATTCTGGGAGCTATGCAAAACCATTTTCAGTTGGGTTTGTGAGGTCGATAGGAACACATCCGGACCAGTTTGTAATCCATTTAACACTTTTCTAATGTACTTTTGGAGCATTGAAGAGAAATAAGAAAGTCTCACCCACTAAGACAAAGGCCCAAAGACGTAGGCAATCTTGCTGAACTCCGTTAACAACTTTGTTTTTATGGTTTGTTGATTATTTTTGTTTAATTTCAGATATGCATTTATTATTATGGCTGATATGATATATCATTAATTTCTTCTTCCTTCATCAATTCCTAATTGGTTAATTAACTCATGCTTAAAACTTAACCAAGTCTTTAAAAGATCATTTCAGAACAAGTGGTATCAGAGTAGGTTGACGGTTGGTTTTTGAGTTTGCATGATTGCTAGGGAAAAGATGAATCATGGTGAAGGAAATATTGTATAAAGGGATCTAGATATTGGATCGAGAAATAGGACTTCTCAAAGTGAGGATATGGCATTGGAAGAAGGCATGTCTCAGAATGAGATCGAGTTGCAAAAGACTTTATTCGCCATGTCTGATATGGTGAAGGTCTTATATGAGGATTACTTGGAATGGAAGAGGCCTTTCCAAGGAGAATATTCTAAACAAGACAAAAGTGAAGAAGGAGAGGATCCTCCTTCACCTCCTTCTTCTCCATCAACTTCTTCTTCTTCAAGTACAAGTTCCAAATCCACCGCAAGAAAACATTCCCATAAACATAAACATGATATGCCTTTACTTAAGCTTGATGTGAAGTTTGAATTACCCATGTATGATGGTGAAGTAAATGTAGAGAGGATTGATAGTTGGGTCAGATAGATGGAAGTTTATTACAATGTGCAACAAATCAAGGATGAGGTAACTCAAATCAAATTGGCATCGCTTTGACTTGTAGGCACAACACTCATCTAGTGGCAAAGCAACTTGCAAAATGGCATGAAACAAGTGGGTAATGTATTTCCATCATGGCAAGGTTTTGTTTCTACACTTAAATTTTTTTTTTATCCTTAGGGTTATAAAGAGAAGGCTTTAATTGAATGGCAAGGTCTTAAACTAAGAAAGGGACAAATAATGCAAGAATACACAGATGAATTTCGTAAGATGGCATTAATGTTAGACATTTCATTACATACCCGAGAAATTCTTATGAAGTATATAGGAGGTTTACCTGCACATACTCATAAGACTGTATTTATGTTTGGACCTACTAATTTTGATGAGGTTTATGTTCAAGCAACATACATTGAGGCAGGGAAAACAATAGCTGGTGTATCGGGGGAATCGTCTTCAAGAAAAGAGGACAAAAGGAAGGGGAATGGAAAGAAAGCAAATTCAGTGACAAGAAGGGAAGAGAAACTCTCTTGCAATCATTGCAAGAAAGAAGGGCATGATGATGACCATTGTTGGCAATCACATCCCGAGAAGAGACCGAAGTGGTTTAAAGAAAGAAAAGGGAGGCAAACAACTGCAACAACAACATGACCAATGGATTTGGGATCAGATTCAGATGATGAGTTTAAAATCACAACAGTTGGTTTGACAGGTAAAATTGGTGATGGATATGATTCTAGATGCAAGTTGTTTCACATAAGGGTGATAATGAAACATACTAAGATCGATACATTGATAGATAGTGGATCTCAATCTAACTTGATTTCAGAGGAAGTGGTTAAAAAATTGTGATTAAACACTAAAATGCATCATAAACTTTACTCACTTAAATGGATAAGCAACAATCATAAATTGCACATAAAAACGAAATGCACTTTAAAGTTTGCAATTTCATCAAAGTTTGTGGATGAGGTAACGTGTGATGTGGTGCCACTCAATGAATGTGGAATGGTCTTAGGAAATCCTTATTTGTATGATCGCAAAGCAATCTTATACAGGGAACAAAATCAATATCACTTAACCAAAGAAGGCAATGAATATGTTGTACATGTTCATCACTTAAAATAAAATCAATCTATGCAAACAATGTAACAATTAAGGAAGGCAACTTATGCAAGAAACACACCTATAATTGTGCTAAATCAGGGAATTGATCTTAAGCATGAACATGAGATGATTGTAGAATGGAAGTTCAATCATACTTTGCTTCAAGATAAGCTAATGTCATGCAAGTACTACAAACATATTAGCTCATTTGCATTCTTATTTAGGATGTTATCGATGTTAATGTTTTCAACATGGATGGCAGTGACTTCAGTTAGATGTGAAAGAGTAAAAGTGGCTAACAATATGTTGTCAATTGTCATGGTTGTTTTGAAATTGATCTTTATGAGACAGGTGCACATGACAGAGTTTAAAGACAAAGAACAAGTGGGGTGGCCTATCTTGCACTTGATGACTGGTTAATATCCTTTTGGAGGACCAAAAGGTCTTAGTGGGGAGGTGTGATCCAAATGGATCTTGAAAGGCTCAAAAATAAAATTTATCGAATTCTCAAGAAAATGACATGATCATGAATTTATCATCTCTATATTTCTAGCGGTGAAAATGGATCAAAAATGGAGTCCGTATGCAAAAGTTATCGCAAACTGAAGTTTGTGTCAAACAGGTAAAAAGTCAACTGGTTAAGGGACACGTGACATCTTCATCATGTGACACATGGAAAATTCTAAATTATACAAGTGTCAACCATCAAGTGAGGACATGTGGTATCACTAGGTCATGACAAGTGGCAAGGGTTCATGATGACAAGTGTCAAAGTTTTGATAGTCCATGTGGCAAAAGATTGGCCGACCATGGGCTGACACATGGTCCAATCCAAGGGTGCCACATGTCACCATGGTCAAGGCCTTAAAAAGGTAAAATTTATATTGTTGGACTCCATGGGATTTTATCCCATGACCTACCTCTTCAAATGACTTAATCACAATGAGCTAGCCACAAAGGGAAAATTAGTACTTTAGAAAAAAACCCACTTTTCAGAAATTTAAACTTAAGCTCCTTTTCCAGCTAAGGGAGGTGTGCCCCTTGGGAACTAGGACACATTACCCTCATATAACCAAAAAATGGGGGGAGCGCGCTATAACTGGGGGCTTAAGCATATTTTTTGCCAAATTTTGGGTTTTGACCTTATTTTAGTGGATTTTTAGCTGATTTTTAGTGATTTTTGAGGATTTTTGGCCCTCTGAAGGGGATATGAGCCCAATCTGAGGCCAGAAAGTTGAGGGGAAGTTGGATTTCGACCCCCAACTCAAAATCTATATAAATGAGAGGTTTTTGAAAGTCCAAACAAGTTCAGAACAAGAGAAATGTTCTAGAATTGTCAAGCCAATGACATTTTTATGTAGGGAAGCCATTGAGGAGGGGAACTTTGCAGGCCAATTCCGAGAGCTACGCTCAACCATTTTCAGTGTTGCCAGTTGTGTTGGGTTCTTGAGGTTGAGAAGAAAAAAACTATACTAGTTTTTAATCCATTTGACACTTTTCTGATTTACTTTTGGAGAATTGAAGATAAATAAGAAAGCCTCACCCATTGAGACAAAGGCCCATAGACGTACAAAATCTTGTCAAACTCTGTTAACAAATTTGTTGTTATGGTTTGATGATTCTTTATGTGTACTTTCATATCTGCATTAATTATTATGGCTACTATGATATATCATTAATTTCTTCTTCCTTCATCAATTCCTAATTGGTTAATGAACCCATGCTTAAAACCAAGTCTTTAAAAGATAATTTCGGATCATATGGAGAGCCCTATTGTAGTTTTGATGAACATAGAGAAGACTATCATCCCATGTACGTGGATGATTAGAGTTGTACATGCATAGGATGTGTACAATCATCCGATTGATGACCTCTATCTGGCCATCGGTTTGGGGGTGGAAATGTAAGTTTTAAACCTGTGAAGTAAAGCAATGCATATAGATTCTTAAGCAAAACATAAATTAATCAATGGCTCATGCACATAGTACACAGAGATTTATATCAGAAACCCTCAACCGGGATAAAACCTTTCAAATCTTCATCGTATTAATTTCATCATTCACCATACAATATATACAATGTTTTAAGGTATTTCGTAGATACCAAAACCCTAATCCCTTAATCCGAGATTAATTTAGAAAACCGCTAAAAATAGCAAAATCCACTAAAAATAGAAAAGAACTGCTAAAAATAGAAAAAACTATCGTTAGACGCATTTTTTGAATATGATGCGCCCACACACATACATGCAAAGAATATAATACATACCCAATAGGAAAGTAGTGGATTTAGTGAGCTTGGTGTCCAACAATGACTAGAGACTCGACCAAAATGTGTTGAGGAACCTGTTGTCCCAATCTAAGGTGATGGTCTGTGGTATCCCAAAATGGACCCACACCCATTCGAAGAAGAGCTTGGAAGTATCTGCCGCTATGACTAGACATGTAATCCATCGATATGGATTCCCAAGGCCTCTCAGGAGTAGGAAGAGGGGTGTATAAGCCTTGCTTCTTGATGGTTGGCTTGGCAATGGCACATGAAGTGCAAGATCTGATATACTTGCTGACATCTTGTCGAAGGTTTGGCCAATAAAACTGTTTTTGTAGAAAGGGCATAGTTTTCTCCACGCCAAAATTTCCTTCCATCTGACTATAGTGAGCCTCCCAAATCATCTTTTCACCCTCGCTTGTGGGAACACATAGGTGGCCTAGATGGCATAATAGTCCATCCTAGATGTGAAAATTGATGACATTTTCTCTTATACCCAAGATTTGATAGGTGGTGGTGAAGTCAGGGTCACGTTGATAAAGTTGGGGCCACTCAAATGCCTCATGCCCATATGAATGGAACACTGTGGTGAGTGCAACAACGAGAGGGTGACTAAGGAAGTTAGTGACACGAGTTGTGCTCCCTGTTTTATAATTGATGTTGAGATGGAACTATTGTAGGTGTTTGGACCACTTTTGATGGCAGTCATTTTGTAACTTCCCCTGTGTCTGTATGAACTACATAGGCTTGTGATCAGTGTGGATGATTTCCTCCTTTCATAGAATGTAATGTTTCCATTGACAACATGATTGCACAATGGAATAAATTTCTTTGTCATAGGTGGGGTATTTCCAGACAGTATCTAAGAGTGTCTCACTATGGTATGCTACTGAATGATCATGCTGAGTGAGAACTGTGCCTACAATATAGTTGGAGGCATCAGTCTCAATCTCGAAAAGTTGTTGTAGATCGGGTAAGGAGAGTACTGGAGCTTAGCACAAGCGATGCTTCACATCATCAAATGCTTTTTGTTGTTCCTTCCCCCATCTGAACTTTTCCTTGCCACTGGCCTTGGTTACTTGGAAAAGGGCCCAATAAATATGGTAGAGTCCCAATACAAACCTTCGGTAGAGGTTGGAAAGTCCCAAGAATATCTGAAGCTCGGTTAGTGTGGTCGAGGCTGGCCAGTCATGAATGACTTGGATCTTAGCTAGATACACATGTAACCCATGCTCATCAACAATGTAGCCCAATTATTGGACCATGTTCATGCCAAAGGATCATTTTTCCAAGTTGGCATATAGCTTGTACTACGACAGAGTTCCCAAAACCTATTGAATATGTTGCATGTGCTCCTTAAAGTAATAATAACACTACGGGGTCTAGACTCATACACAACATGTTTCTTCCTAAAATATGGTTGGCCTAAAAGAACATCACAAACTTCAAGGGAAGAAATATCACACAATACCTCATCTTTGAAGGGCTTGATGTTGTAGGGAAGACAACATTGTTGGCTGACACGGAGATCTCGTCCTTGGCTAAGCCAGTCGATGGTATAGGGTTGTGGGTACGGTGCTATCAGTAAGACCAGTTGCTTGGCGACCTCTGGTGAAATCAGGTTCTTTTGACTGTCCCTATCAACAAGGAAATGCAACATAGTCCCCTTTACTCACATATGAGAGTGAAAGAGGTGTTCCCCTTCCTCTGGTTCTTCTGGTTCGCTTGGTTGGACTTTGGTGGTAGCGATAGTTGCACTGGGTTTGGCATCGATGATTCGCTTCCCACTTTCTGGATTTAATTCAAAGTCAGAATCTACCTTTGAATTGGAATATTTTAGCTCAACCACCAGTGACTATTTGGAGTGACATTCTTCTGGGTTTTGCCAAGGGATTTTATGGTACTCACATGATCCGAAAATATCTTTTAAACGATAATGGTTGAGTTATTTTGCATGAGTTAAATTTCCATTTAGGAAATGAATGAAAGAGGAAGAATTATTAATGAAACATGATAGCCATAAAACAATATACATATCTGAATATAAGCATGACTAACAACAAACAATAAAACACCAAAGTGATAACGGAGTTCATAAACCTCGCTTACGTCTCCGGGCCTTTGTCTCAGTGGGTGAGGCTTTCTTATTTCTGTTCAAATCTTTAAAATTAAATCACAACATTTCCAAAAGGGTTAAAAATTGATCTGGTCTTATTCTACCAGATCTCTGGAACCCAACAAAATTGACGGAACTGAAAACGGATGACTGGAGCTCCCATAAATGGCCCGCAAAGGTGCTCTCCTCAAGAGCTTCCCTGCATAAAAATGGATTTGTCTTGGAAAATATTCAGCATAACTATGTTCTGAACCTCTCTTCCATGGATTCAAGAAGCCCTAGTTTATATAGATCTGAAGTTGGTAACCATCTCCCAACTTCTCCCTGAGATCTAGCCTAAAAAAGGGCCTAATATCCCCCAAACATGACCAAAATCTCAAAAAAATGTTGAATAATACCAATAAAATCATTATTACAAAGTCAAAAACTCACTATTGCATATAAATGGGGCGTAACCCCCTTTTTTGTGAGCCCCTGGTCATATGGAGGGTGGCCATGTGGCCTCAAAATAAACTCTTAATGTGCTAGCCCCTTTTCTATTTGGCTCTGGGTCAAATGGTGAATCCCCGGAACCACGGGCTCGTAGCCACACGCCTATATAGTGGAATGGCCCTCGACAATTTAGCCCCTGGTCGACGGGCTATCCCGACTGACTGGGGCTAACCCTTATCCTTCGTACCAAACATAGTCCCTGCGGGCATATGGTATATGGTCATATGTGTAGAGAGCTAGGTCAAAACTCTAAACATAAACGCACTAAAATACAATACTCGCCATGTGGTTATATGGGACCGTCACATGAGACCACACCGAGGGTTGGGGCCTAGCCCCAGCCCGATCCTCTGTCAACTATACCACCATTAAAATTAAATGCAATCAAGTAGCATTAAGGTTAAGACCTACAGTGAGGGCGGGCTGGCTAACCCAACCCTGTTAAGTCATTGTCCGGACAGAGGTCACAGGTTCAAATCCTTTGCGCTCCAAAAACTTTTGCAATGAAACTTTAACCAATCAATGGGTGCCACGTGGAATTCCATGTTTGGGCCATGTGGTACCTTCCCATACGCCATCAAAACTGCCACTTGTTAGCACTCGATTCGTCCAGCTCGACCAGCCAAGTGTCTTCCATGTCACCTACCACTGTACCTACCATGTAAGCACTGTACAGATGTGCCATGTGTCACCCTTGCAGTGGTGACACATGTCACTCCCTGATTGATCCACGTATACCTGTCACATCAACAACCTATCCACGTCATTGTACGTTCAATTGCCATGTTTCACCTCTAGACACTGCCATGTCAGCTTGAACTGTACCCTTCCTCGTCAGTTGTACGGCCATATGGCCTGTACATTCAACTACCACGTGGCATTGTAGGACTATACAATCATCATTGTTTTTGCCTATTTGGCCAAATGAACGGACTGCTATATCTTGAGCATACGACGTCTGTTTGAGCCCGTTGAAGTTGCATTGGGTTCGTATCGACGAGGCCTATGCACACGTCCATTTTGAATCCATTATGAGAAGTTTGATTTTTTAGGCCTTTTTGAGCCCCATCAAGCTCTTAGATCCAATTTTGGATCACACCTCCTCGCTAAAGACCTTTTGGTCCCACAAAAGGATATTGACGAGTCATCAAGTGCGGGATAGGCCACTCGACTTGTTCTCTATCTTTAAACTATGTCATGTGCACATGTCTTATCAAGATCAATTGTAAAACAATCATGATAACTCACATCATATTTCTAGCCATTTGTACCTTGTCACATCTTACTGAAGCCACTATCATCCATGTAGAAAAAATCACTAATGATATCATAAACAATATCACTGCAATTGAGATGGTATGTTTGTAATATTCACACAACATTATCTTATCTTGAAGCAAAGTGTGATTGATTTTCCATTCCACAATCATCTCTTGTTCTTGCTTAAGATCAATTACTTGATTTGAAACAATTATAGGTGTGTTGCTTGCATGAGCTGCCTTGCTTAATTGTTCCATAGTTTGAAGATATTTATTTTCCTTTACATGATGAGCATGAACAACATATTCTTGACCTGATTTGGTTAAGTGATATGGATTCCTTTCCCTATAGAAGATTACTTTACGATCATACAAGTAAGGACTACCTAAAACCATTCCACATTCATTGAGTGGCACCACATCACATGTTACCTCGTCCACAAAATTAGATGAAATTGAAAATTTTAATGTGCACTTCTTTGTTATGTGAAATTGATGATTGTTTCTTATCTATTTAAGTGTGTAAGTCTTATGAGGCATCTGTGTTTTTAATCCCAATTGTTTAACTGATTCCTTTGAAATTAAGTTAGATTGAGATCCATTATCTATCAATGTGTCAACCTTAGTATGTGTCATAATGACTCTTATATGTAACAATTTACTTTGAGACTCAAATCTATCACCCATTTTGCCTTTCAAACCAACCAAGGAGACCTTAGATTCATCACCTGAATCTGATCCCAAGTCTGTAGATCATGTCATTGTTGCAACTGTTTTCCTTCGTTTCCTTTCATTGAACCACTTTGGTTTCTTCTCAGGATGAAACTGCTAACAATGGTCCTCATCATGCCTTCTTTCTTGCAATTCTTGCAAGAGGGCTTCTCTTCCTTCCTTGTCACTGAATTTTCCTTCTTTCCATGCCACTTCCTTTTTTCTTCTTTCCATGAAAACGATTCCCCTGATACACCAACCCTTGTTTTCTCTACTTCAATGTATGTTTCTTGAACATAAACCTCATCAATATTAGTAGGTCCAAACATGAATACAATATTTTGAATATGTGCAGGTAAACCTCCTATATACTTCATAAGAGTTTCTTGGGTATGTAAAGGAATATCTAACATCAATGCCATTTTAGGAAAGCCATCTGTATAATCTTGCATTGTTTGTCATTTTCTTAGTTTAAGATATTTCCATTCAATTAACGCTTTCTATTTATAACCCAAAGGATAGAATTTCTTTCTAAGTGAAGAAATAAAGACTTTCCATGATGGAAATAGCTTACCCACTTGTTGCGTGCCATTTTGCAACTTGCTTTTCCACCAGATGAGTGTTGTGCATGCAAGTCTCAATGATGCCAATTTGATCTGAGTTGCCTCATCCTTGATTTGTTGTACACTGCAATAAACCTCCATTTGTCTGACCCAATTATCAAGTCTCTCTGCATTGACTTCACCATCATACATAGGTAATTCAAATTTCACATCAAGTTTTAATAAAGGCATTCCATTCTTATGTTTATGAACATGTTTCTTTGCAGTGGATTTAGAGCTTGAACTTGAAGAAGAATGAGAAGAAGGAGGTGAAGATGGAGGTGAAGGAGGAATTTGAGGAGGATCCTCTCCTTCATTTTTTCCCTTTGAATATTCACCCAGATTCGGTCTTTTTCGTTCCAAGTAATCCTCATACAAAACCTTCATCATCTCCGACATGGCTAAGAAATTTTTTCGAAACTCTTCTCATCATGAGAAAGTCCCTCTTTCGATGCCATCTTCTCGCTTTGAGAAGTTCTCTTTCTCAATCTAATCCCAGGATTCTCTTCTACAAGCTTGTCTTTACCATGATGTAGCTTTTCCCTGGTTAACATGAAAACTCAAATCCAAACGTCAACTAGCTCTAATACCACTTGATCCAAAAAGATCTTTTAAACGACAATGGTTGAGTTATTTTGCATGAGTTAAATTGCCGTTTAGGAAATGAATGAAAGAGGAAGACTTATTAATGAAACATGAAATCCATAAAGCAATATATAGATCTTAACATAAGCATGAATAAAAACAAACCATAAAACATCAAAGTCATAACGGAGTTCGACAATCTCGCCTACATCTCTGGGCCTTTGTCTCAATGGGTGAGACTTTCTTATTTCTGTTCAAAGCTTTAAATGTACATCATAGCAGTGCCTAAAAGATTACAAACTGATCTGGTCTTGTTCTACCAGATCTCTGGAACCCAACAAAACTAACGGCATTGAAAACAAATGACCAGAGCTCCTAGAAATGGCTTGCAAAGGTGCTCTCCTCAACAACTTCCCTGCATAAAAATGGCTTTGGCTTGGAAAATATTTAGCATAAACCATTTCTGAACCTCTCTTCCATGGATTCAAGAAGACCTGGTTTATATAGATCCAAATTTGGTAACCATCTCCCAACTTCTCCCCAAGATATGGCCTCAAAAAGGGCCCAATATCCCCCCAAAATGACCAAAATCTCCAAAAATTGTTGAATAATACCAATAAAATCACTATTACAAAGTCAAAAATCCATTATTGCATATAAAAAGGGTGAAGCCCCCTTTTCAGGAGCCCCTGGTCATATAGAGGATGGCCATGTGGCCTCAAACTAAACTCTTAACGCGTTGTCCCCTTTTTAGTTTGGCTCTAGGTCAAATGGCGAATCCCTAGAACCACGGCCTTGTAGCCACGCGCATATACAATGGATTGGCCCCCGACGGTTTATCCCCTGATTGGTGGGATAGCCTAACTGACTGGGCCTAACCCTTATCCTTTGCGCCAAACATAGTCCCCGCGGGCATATGGTATATGGTCATATTTGTAGAGAGTTGGGCCAAAACTCCAAACATAAACGTGCCAAAATACAATACCCGTCGTGTGGTTTTATGGGACCGTCACATGAGACCGCGCCGAGGGCTAGGGCCTAGATCCAGCCCGATCCTCCATCAACTATACCACAATTCAACTTAAATATAATCGACTAGCATAAGGGTTAAGACCTACAGTGAGGGTGGGTTGGCTAGCCCAACCCTGCCAACTCATTGCCCGGACATATGTCATGGGTTCAAATCCTTTGTGCTCCAAACACTTTTGCTATGAAACCTTAACCAATCAATGGGTGCCATGTGGTAGCCCATGTCTGGGCAACGTGGCACCTTCCCATACACCATTAGAACTGCCACATGTTAACACTCAATTCATCCAGCTGGGTCAGCCACATCAACTTCCACGTAAGCGTCATACGAACGTGCCATGTGTCACCCTTGCAGTGGTGACACATGTCACTCCCTGATTGGTCCATGTATACCTACCACGTCAAAACCCTGTCCATGTCACTATACAATCATATTCCATGTGTCACCTCTAGATGCTACCATGTCAGCTCCAACTGTACCCTGCCACGTCAGTTGTATGGTTGTACGACCTGTACAATCAGTTTCCACGTGGCACTGTACGAACTGTACAATCAACATTTGTTTTGCCTGTTTGGAAAAATGAACTTACCGCGATATTTGAAGCACACAATGTCTGTTTGCATCTGTTCAAGTTGTGTTGGGTTCATATCGACGAGGTATACACACACGTCTTTTTTGAATCCATTTTGAGAACTTTCATTTTTTAGGCCTTTCTGAGCCCCATCAAGCTCCTAGATCCAATTCTGCATCATGATACCACTTTCCTGTGTCCTTCTTTGACTTCTCATTACCATTCTTAGGTTTTGGCTTGGAATGGTAGTCCTAAGAGCAACCATCTTAGCTCTGTCCCTTGTTTGGTGGGTTGGGGCTGCCTTTTCCCTACTTCGGGTGTGAGGAATTTGCATATCCAAAATCTCGCCTCTTCTGCTTAATTTTTTTCTCAATCTTGGAAGCAGATATATAAGACACACCTAATGATACTCCATTTCTATTTGGATGTATATGTGCAGACAATGTTTTTGTTTGAGCACCAAATGTCATTCAGAGTCTTTGATACCCAATTTGGTGCGCAGAGTATGGCAAATATTGGTGAAATCTGGTACTGTTTGGTCCCTTTCTTGACACGACGTGGTCCATCTTGTGTACTGGTGCTCGTAGCTTCCAACATGGTAGTATTGTTCTTTAATGGAATCCCTGAAGGAATCCTAGGTGGGGGAAACCACAAATATTGTAGATTCCTTTGTGGCCCTTTGCTCAGAGTACGTATCCCACTAATCCTTAACATTCCCTATATGAAAAATTGTGGACTGAAAAAATACCCTTCGAGCAGATTCAACCATTTATTTATAGCATCCACATCTATCAGTCCTTTAAATAATGGAATATCAAAATTTACTTGTACCTTGAAGGGGGTTGCATGGCCACTTGATGAAGATGCGTCTCTTATGGGAAGTCGCCGAAGGATATGTACAAAGTTGTCCATCATCTCATTCCTTTTTCATGCAAGGGATTCCTCCGTCATCTTTATTCTCATCTCCCATGAGTTTTGGTTGGGTTCGATGCGACCGATCTTGCAAAGGCTCGACTGGTTTGAGTCCCAACTTCTTGTACTAAGATCTTGTCAGTGACATGCACAAAGAAAAAAAAATGAAGAGAAAAATGATCTGATACCACTGATACAGATTTATGAGCATAATGAAATGAATAATAGATTGAATAACATAACACAGAGATACAGAGAACTGTTGGCATGTTTACAGATAGGTGTGCTTGTCATTGATGGCAAGATCAAAGTATGCAGCGATGGAAAAACAGGGACTACGTAAGCTCAGGAGGATAAGTGCAGAGGTGCATGCAGAGTGAAAGAGTGTGCTTGATCATTTGATGGAAAACAGGCAGGCAAGGAAGTTCAGGGAAAAATTGATCTGACTCCATTTTGGAGTTTTGGATACTGGGCATTGGAGGAGTCAAGGAAGAAACTCACGAAAAGAATGCCAAAACGATGAAATGCGAAACGTCGGAAAATGTTGATCCGAGTCCATTTCAGAGTTTCGTATACCAGGAGATTGAGAAGTCAAGAGTTGAGACTCTTCAACACAGGAATCCCAGAGTTGTGAAATCTGGAATCCCGAAATCCGAAAATAGGCACATAAACAAAGCGTTTCACAGATCGGGAAATAACTCCATTTCGGAGTTTCAAATACCGGGAGTTGGAAGAGTCAAGACTCCTCATCATCAGGAGTCCCAGAATCATGAAATACGAAATGCCGAAATCCAAAAAGCAGGAGACAGTTTAGGATATCGGGAGTTGAAGTGTCAAAACACTTCACCACAGGAGTCTTGGAATCATGAAATGCAAAACGTCGAAATCTCGAAAGAAAGAGACAGTTCCAGATACCGGGTGTTGAAGTGTCAAAACACTTCACCACAGGAGTCCCGGAATTGCGAAATGTGAAACGCCGAAATCCCGAAAGAAACAGACAGTTTCGGATACCAGGAGATGGAGGAATCAAGTGTCAAGACTCCTCATCACAGGAGTCCCGAAGTTGAGAAGTGTGAAAAGATGAAAAGCTAATCTGACTTCATTTCGGAGTTTCATACATCGGGACTTGGAAGTGTCAAGAACATTCACATCAAGAATGCCGAAATCGCGATATGCGAAATCATGAAGTGATCTGGGCCGATAGATTCAGGAGAAGAATGTGGCAGACCACGTTAGAAAGGACAGGTGGAAGACTATGACATGTGGCATGATCAGACAACGACTAGTGTCGAGTTGATTAGGCATTTCAGGCCACTGGAAATCACAATTCTGAGTGACACATTATAGCCACTTTGGTCATGAAACATCATTGAGTGATGCAAGACTGACCTCACTCCAAGAGTTTTTTCTTCAGTAGTTTTAACTCCACTCCCACAAAGTCCTGAAGGCTAAAGTCTTGGGGCAGAGGATAGTCGTCTGATCACCACGAATCGAGGACCATTGATCTGGATATCAAAGCGCTTGTGTGATTGGAGAGGGGTCATATTCTGGTGGTCACATTGTCGAAGAACTGTAGAAGAGAACTTAAAGTGACAAGCTCCATTTCAGAGTTTCAGGGATCAAGACATAGAGCATAAAGAAATCTTCACATCAAGGATCCTGAAATGCTGAAGTGTGAAATGGTGAAATGAATGCAAGATTCAATGAATTCAATTCAACGGTGTAGATGAATTTGAATAAGATCGGAGGGCTACTGTTGCACTTCACAGTGTAACTTCTAGAAACAAATGATGGTTTCTACCAGAGGATGAGCTCTTCTATGACAAAGAAGATGAAGAGTCTCAACTGTCAGAGAAGCTGAGGAATCTCGATATAACACCCAGTGATGATGGATGCGGGGTGAAACCTCCATAGAAGATGAAGAGTTACCATGATGATTAGGCAGAGCACTCACAATGAGAAGGAGATGCAGAACAGAGAGAGACAACGTGGCACACAGGAGATGGGATAGATGTGGAAGAGTGAAGTGACGAAAAGACCCCGATGTGGACAAGATGCAAGAGCAAGAAGGATATTGCATGCACAAGGTGCACAGAGAGTATAAGAATGTTGAACAAAGAAGAAATGTGGGTTGTTGTTGAGAGTGATTGAGGTGTGAAGAAGGAGGCAGAACGCAGCAACAGAAATGCATATAAGGGGAATGGTGCATTGAAGGGACATGGTGCAGAGAGAATAAAAGGAAAAAGAACAGAAAGCGCAAGGAGTGTGCAGAAGACACTAATGCAAACAGAGTAGCGCAGTGTAGCAGAATAGTGATGAGACCGGTTATCCATTGAAGAACTTTATATCACTGTAATAAGTCATAATAGCAAAGATTTATATTCCAGGGTGGTAGGGAGGTGCTAGGGAGGACTATTGTTCTCAGAGGTTCAAATGGGTGCTTGAACAAAGGGAGTTGTAGCTTCCATCTGGTTGTAGCCATAGAAACCAGGGTGGGAGGGTGGTGCAAGGGAGAACTGTTGTTCTCTGTTATACAGGTTGGTGCCTGTGTGAATGGAAGTTGGTGCTTCCATCCAGTTGGTGCTAGAACACTTAGGGAGTTGGTGCTTCCT